>JAFBJR010000223.1:2911991-3258853 GCA_016785285.1 Brachirus orientalis | reverse complement strand
CTTAGTTAAAGTTCCATTAACAGTTACTTTCATTCAGAACGTTGGTGTACAAAAACAATTTTCCCCACACGTGTTGGAATAACCAGAAAATATTCTTCAAACACAAATTGATGTTTTTTTTTAATAACAGGGTTTATCATAGCACTCCTAGAATTCCTTTCAAAATATACATTCCCTGTGCCCTCAAAGAATTTTTCAGTACTTTTCCCTCCAAGTGATAAAATGTTTGATTTTATCACTTGATGTTTGAATCATTGATAACTGTACATTCCATAATGATATGCCCTATATTACTGCATAAGAATTATACTGTACATAAGGAACTCTGAAGACAACTAAACTAAAGGAAATTGTCCAAAGAGATTCAGTTAATAAATCTACCTCTGGTGTGTTTGTACTTATTATTATATACAGATTGGGAAATATGATTGGTCATGACCAAGGAAATTGTGTATCTCAAACAAGGTTTGTGAAGTTTTGCTTAAAATATTGCACAGATGCTATCATGTTAATTTGGTGAAATTGAGAATTTATTAGAAGTTATTTTGTTATTAAAGTTCAAAATAGCGTTCATACTGATTGCTTTTACATGTCAGGAAATCCCAAGTAAAAAGCTTAACTTGATCCGTATACTAATGAAATTCCATATCCTCGTCTACCTCCTGGACAGTGTGATTGACAGCTGGTATCGTCCAATAGGTGTCTGGCTGCTGGTGACGTCTGCAAGTTTCCGGTTGTAGAAACTGTCATGGCGCCTGCCAAATCTCGAGGCTTCAATGCGGAACTTTTTTTAAATGATTAATCCTGAGTTTATGTTCCAAATGTTCGCTTTTTGTAGTGTTTAAACTGGATTAAAGGTGTCAGGAAAAGATCCACCCCCGCAACAGACGTGATTGACAATAAAATAGACCAATAGTTGTAAAGTTGTCGCCCATTACTTCACTGTGATTGGTCAACTCTCGAGTATATAGTATTCCGACGTCATCTTTCTTCCTCTTTCTTTCACGAGACCCTCGCCTGGTAAGTGTCCCTGTAGTTCTCGAGAGAAGTAACAAAACCTCACATTGAGTGGACTTTCACAGTTTTAGATGTTGTGGTTTTTCAGAGTAGCAACATTATAGTCTATATAGTTGATTTTGATATGCGCTAAAGTTAAAAGGTTTGAGCGGTTCGGCCGAGTGCGGCCCTCGTCGCTAGCTTACTATTAGCTGGCTAGGGTTAGCAGTCGACCACGTGTCGTGGAATGTTGTACACGTTGTATAGCTCATGAAGTAACCTTAATATCCACAATGTGCTGTTTGTCCTCTCTAGGTATCACCTTGTCTTTAAACCTGCTGTCTAGCGATCCTTGGAAGCACTGCAAAGATGCCCAGGGAAGACAGGGCCACGTGGAAGTCCAACTATTTTATGAAAATCATCGTAAGTATTTCACATAAGTCTCTATTGTACAGTCCCGTCATAATATCGGTACCGAAAAAGAGTTTATGCTAAATTTGTAGCAACTTCTGGATGACTATCCAAAATGCTTCATCGTCGGGGCAGACAATGTGGGCTCCAAGCAGATGCAGACCATCCGTCTGTCCCTGCGCGGCAAGGCTGTGGTGCTGATGGGTAAAAACACCATGATGCGTAAAGCCATCCGTGGCCACCTGGAGAACAACCCTGCCCTGGAGAAGTGAGTCTACTTTACACTGATAATTCAGTTACCCCGAACTGTAGGTGGGACTGAGCAACATGGGTAAATGTATTACTGTTAATTGGCTAATATCTCATCATTATCAATATGATATATTGAAGAAAATGATATGCGGCATATGGGTGAATTGTCCAACCCTTGCTGTCAGAATGTGTTGCAGGATAAGTTACAGTACAACTGGTGTGGTGCTGTGCTGTCGTTCCCCCTGCAAACAATAACCTGTTTCCAGCTATCCCTGTTTGTCTAAATCTATTCTGCCAACCAGGGACGCAAGGTCTCAGACATTTAACAAAGCAGCTACTCTTTTAGATGAAGTAAAGTGATCTGCTGGTTAAATGGTTAATGTATTGACAGGCTCCTGCCCCACATTAAGGGAAATGTGGGCTTTGTCTTCACCAAGGAGGATTTGACTGAGGTCAGGGACTTGCTGCTGGACAATAAAGTAAGAATCTTAAAGTGACTCATTCAGGTTGTTGTAAGGCCAACCATGGCATACATTTAAGATATTTAAGTCTCAAGTGCACTTTAAAGCTACTAACTGAATTTCTTCATTATTTAAATGGCTCTTCTCTAATAAAACTCATCAGAGGCAGGATGGTTTGTTCAAGTCTCAGACATGTAGATGTATCAACACTGTATGAGATGTATTGTGGTACCATGACCACAGATCACACACGATTTTTACATGCAGGATAAGTTATAATGCAGCCTGTTCAGTACTGTATTGTCGTTCCCCCTGCAAACAGCAACTTGTTTCCTTGCCATCCCTATCTGTCATCACCCTTTGACTGCCAGGGACTTAAGGTTTCAGATATTGGGTTCAGATATATCAAAATCTTCTGTAGTGTAGTCTTAAACCTGCTGTGATTAACACCAGGTACCAGCAGCTGCCCGTGCTGGAGCCATTGCCCCTTGTGAGGTGACTGTGCCAGCACAGAACACTGGGCTGGGTCCAGAGAAGACCTCTTTCTTCCAGGCTCTGGGAATCACCACCAAGATCTCAAGAGGAACCATTGAAATCTTGGTGAGTTTGGAAAGGTTATTTTTAAATTTGACTTTTTAGCATGTTGTGTAAAAGCTAAAGGTCCAGACTTGGTGAAAAAGGATGGATATTGAGGCTTAAATTGTATCAAATGCTCATGTACGTTGAATCATGAATTAACCTGCATATTTCTCCCAGAGTGACGTCAACCTGATCAAGACTGGTGACAAGGTTGGTGCCAGTGAGGCCACGCTGCTCAACATGCTGAACATCTCACCCTTCTCCTACGGACTCATTATCCAGCAGGTGTATGACAATGGCAGTGTCTACAGTCCTGAAGTGCTTGACATCACAGAGGATTGTCTGCATGCCAGGTTTCTAGAGGTGAGATACAGTGCTTGATCAAAAAACAGGTCATTGGCAACCCACTTTCTATCAGTGTTATATTTACAATATAAAATATGCCTTTTTAGGGAGTGAGGAACATTGCTAGTGTGTGTCTGGAGATTGGCTACCCCACCTTGGCCTCTATCCCCCACTCCATCATCAACGGCTACAAGAGAGTCCTGGCTGTGGCTGTGGAAACGGACTATTCCTTCCCCCTGGCAGACAAGGTATGATGTGGTTTACATTAAGAGCCCAGATGTTTCCCTGCAGGGTAGGTTTTGGTGTGGCTTGTATAGTGCTACATTGCTGATCAACCTGCAAAAAGCAACGTGTTTGGTTCATCCCTGTCTGTCACGGTTTCTGCTCAGTCAGGGATGCTACATTTCGCACAGCCTAAATGGGGCTTTTTTTTCCCCACTACAGTTCCAGCTCAGTGCAGCTTAGTGCAGCTTGACTCTACTTTTTGCTTTTCCATTAACGATTGCAAGGTTCCAAGCAAGCTGAGCCCATGCTATGTGGTGTCTCAGCCTGATTGGTCAATGTCATTATTGGACGAGTCCTGAGCGCGATGTCCATCACAAGAATCAAACTGAACATGCCAAACGATAGATCAGTTAAGATTTAAAAATCCTGAAAACGTGTTAATCTCAAACATTGAACAAGGGCATTTCTTCTTCAATATTGTAGTCTGGGGGAATTTGTACATAACTTATCACTGAAGATGTTAAACTATTTGTTCCTCACAGGTCAAAGCCTTCCTTGCTGACCCATCTGCTTTTGCTGCTGTTGCTGCACCTGCTGCAGCTGCAGAGTCTGCTGCAGCTCCAGCTGCTGCTAAGGAAGAAGCCAAGGAGGAGTCTGAGGAATCGGACGACGACATGGGCTTTGGTCTGTTTGACTAAACAAAATACAGCAAACAAACCTGAATTGAATTAAACACAATCACAATTCAATAAAAAAAAATATCTCCAAACTTTGTCTTTGAAATTCATTCAATAAAGTGATTACAGTGATGAAACAAAATATATAAAGAAATATGGTTTGCATAATTATTCACGCTCTCTTAAATTTTATGGTCTAATTCAATAGAGGTCTATCCAATTGGTGCCAATAGTCTCACAGTTAGTGAAATGAGGATCACCTGAGTTGTGTGGGTGTCAACTGATTGAGGTATAAAACACCTGTGTCTGGATGGTCCAGAGACTGGTTGATCAGAAGGTAGAGGGCATAACAAATACTGTAAAATACACTGAAATCCTGGCAGATAATCTTATTCAGTCCGCAAGAGAAATATGGCTTGTGTGAAGATTATTTTACAGCAAGACAATGATCCGAAGCATACTGCAAAAACTACAGAGGAATGGTTTAAAAAGAACCAAGTAAATGTTTTGGAGTAGCCGAGTCAAAGCCCAGACCTTATAGAGAATTTGAAAAGGGCTGTTCATGTCCGATACCTGCGCAACCTGACAGCTTGAGCAGTTTTGCAAGGAAGAATGGAAAATTGAAGTATACAGATGTGCAAGACTGACTGAGACTTACCCACACAGACTCGGTGCTGTGATTGCAACCAAAGGTGCATCTACTAAATACTGACTTGAAGGGGGCAAATAATTATGCAAACCATTATTTCTTTATATTTTTTTTTGTTTCATTGACATTGCTTTGTAAAAATCTGTTTTCACTTTGACAGTTTTTTCCAATCTCTTTTTGTCTGAAAATACCCAAATTTTATTGAGTATGATTGATTTCTGAAAGCAATAAAAGGGTAAATCATCCAAGGGGGTGAATACTTATGAGAGTCATGTGGATATTTGGGTTTCTTTCTCCTCAATGCAGTCTGGCATTGATGTAGTGGGTGTGGAAATAGCAACTGTTTTTCAAACATAGATATAGATTAGAATATACTTGGCTGTACCTGATATTGAATAAGGTCCTGCCCTTAACATGTCAAGTTAGTGGTGTGCCATAATGGCTCTCAAAATCTGTCCCTTAACCATAAAGGTTCTGAAACCCTTTCAGGCAGGTCACTGGCAGGTGAGATACAGTGGACCCAGCTACAGTGTACACAGATTAGAGGCAACAGCTTTAGTTTCTGGCATGACTGTATTCCCAAGTGCATTTTATAGAGAAGGGAGTCAGGAATGCTCCTGTATTAGTTACTGTACATATTACCTGGGCTGTAAATCATTTAAATGTCAAATGTGAAAGTGTTCTATATTTTAATATTTTCATAGACTGACAATGATCTGTTCAAGTATGGGCTCTGTTGTCCTCGTTTTTTAAATGTCTTTGCCTCACGGGAATGAGGGTGCCTGTCTCTTTAATTTGTCTCCTGAATTTCGTCTGTATTCCTTCGTGTGCATTCTTACGTGGTCCATATAAATATATGTATTTGATTTAAGTGATTATTTCCAAAACGGCTACTTTAATTTTGAAATTAAGCCACCGGAAATACACATGGTCTTTGCTAGTGTGGGTGATCGATGTTCGCTCTCCACGGAGGAAGTGTTCGCTATGGCTGAGGTACTTTCATTTTTCTGGTTTTAAATTAATATGAATAAATGCCTTAACAGTATTTATTTATGAAAATATGTTGATTTTGGTCGTGATAAAAGCTGTTTTGCTGTCGAGCGGGGCTACTAGCTCAACTAACGTAAGCTAATGATGGCTGACGTGTCTCCATGATATGGTGGGCGAAGCGTAGCCTTCAGTGTTTAAGGATGCCAGTGTTCAGTACTTTCAGTACTGTCATTCGATTAGAATGATATGGCGAGTTAATGAATTAACTGTCCTGCTAGTTTGTCAGTTGGCGAGTCTTTATCGAAACGATAACATTAGGTAACACGGTTAGGTGTTAGCATAGTCCTAATTTCCTTAACTTCAGAGGGTCACGGCTCATGTCCAGATTTGTACATACAGTATTGGTATAAGGGTTAAGCTGACACTTTACTACAATACAGTAATAATATTGTTGTCGGAAGTAATATGGCAATGCAATCATGTTTATATAGTAATGACGCAGTCATAACAGTGAATAATTAATCGTAATGATTTGAAATAACTATTTGAATTAACAGATCGCATAGGCTGCAATTTAGGATAAATGTTATGCAGCATATCTGACCCAGTGTTTTTACTCTGGGTGGTTTTAATTGATTAAAATTTCATATCTTTAAATTGGCATTTTTGCATTAGAATATATAGAATATGTAGTTAATATTTTAATGTTACCCTATGATGTAATTATACGTCACATTTCATTTGTATCTATTACACTGATGGTAACCTAAGGTAATTTGCATTGGTATTACTGACATGTAATATTTATTTTCTATCACACTATTAACTGGCAGTTACTAATGTTAGAATTGCATTCTATTACTAAATAATTAAACAGTAAAGTATGAAAGTCTTATGAAAATAACAGATGTTAGTGGTGTTCACTACATCTCTTTATTTACATATTTAGTCTATATTAAAATAACGAAAAACTAGACTCACATTTTGCTAACTTGAATATTTGGATTACTCTTAACAATTCTATCAAAGATTTAACACAGTGCTTTTTATTTGGTGCACTGTTATTATGCTGTCCTACAGGACACAAATGTGACAAGAAATCAGTGAATATAACAAAAAAGTGAATATTCAAGCAAGTTTTTAACATTTTTAATATGTTAAAAACTTCTTCTTACGGCTTCTTGCTTTAGGGGTTGCCACAGCAGATCATCTGCCTGATAGATGTTCTTGTTTCACAATAAAAATAAAAACTGTAGACTCTAGAAACAAACTCTAGTTTGTCGTCACATAGTGATTAATGATTATTCTGAGCCAGAATAATGAATTGGACAGATAATCTAACAGAATACTGGCATCCCTTGAGAAGTGCTGGTACTCAAAATAAAAAAAATTAATATGTGTCAGTAGTATTACGTGTTCCAACGTCTTTGGAATTGAGATTGTACTAAGTCTTTTGATTCCACATAATTGCTCCACATTATATAATAGAATACTGACTTGTAGATGTTCTATATAATGGAGGATAAAGATTAATGGGCTTGTATACTTGAATAATTATGGACATGTGAAGTAGAATTACCTACATAAGTGGTTGCTGACTGTATGTTTCAATTAATTTGGTTAATGGTAGAATTTTTAGTTTTGCAATACTTAGGGAAGCACCTCCTCAGAGTGTTAGCTAGCTTTACAATAGATGCCAGCCTTCCTTACACATACTCACCACACACTGTGGTTCTTTGTCCAGACTCACAGCTTACAGGACCTCCAGCAGCCAGCTGTCTCCTCCAAAGTGTTTATCCAGAGGGACTATAGCTCAGGAACCATCTGCAAGTTCCAGTCCAAGTTCCCCTCTGAGCTGGAGTCAAGGGTGCGGTGCACTGTCTCTACATGAATGTACTCTTCACTGAGTATTCATCGAGTATTAAAGCTTTAAAACTGTGTTTGTGGTTTCAGCTTGATAAGCAGCAGTTTGAGGAGACCATCCAAACTCTGAACAACCTGTATGCAGAGGCAGAGAAACTTGGGGGGAAATCATATTTAGAGGGCTGTCTGGCTTGTCTCACTGCGTATACCATTTTCCTCTGTGTGAAGACACACTATGAGAAGGTAAAACCTCTTCACATGCTTTTTAGCCCTTGGTGGTTTGCACACATCTGAATATCCTTCCCTCCATTTATCCACCTGTCACCATATCTCTAAAAATAAAGGTTTTTGATTACATTATAATTATATTTATAAAATTAAAAAAAGCAATAACTCTATATTATTTGCTTTAAAAACAGTATAATGCAGGTTTGATGTAATTGCTTTTAATATATAAATCAGATTAGTGAATTTTCATGTATATTTTCTGCCCATAAAACTACAATTTACTGGTGTCAACTTTTACTGAAGATCATGAATGAATTCTTATTCATTTTTGAACATAATTATTACAGTAATTAATGTATTTATAATCATCCAGTGCTAGGCCCAAGAAGGAAATTAGTAAAATGTTGTTGGTGATCTCCATACTGAGTTTTTGACATTTTTGTTTTAAAAGTCAGTATTCCTTTAAATTAAGAAATGAACTCTTATTTGATGTAGGTATATGTGAGTGTGTAGTTTGGTGAGAATTTGGATCTTGATCTATGTAGAGCTCAGTAGCTGATGTCACGTGATCCTGTCATGCAATACTAGAATAACACCATTTTGGCAGGAAGCCATGCTCTTCAAATCTGTGGCAACTTACAGTATATACCAGGAAATATGTCAGGTAACTGGTCTCTTCACCACCTGTTTTTGATGATTTACTCAGGATATGTATGGACCCAAAGGAGGAGTGGAAACCAGGCTGTTTAAAAGCAGAGCAATGAATCTTTATTTACAAAAATCAAACCAAATAATACTTAGCCAACGAAGGAGTAACTAAGGGCGAGGAGACTGACTGACTGGCTGGGCGAAGGTCTCCCGGGAAAAAACTGGAACAAAAGGGAACGAGGAGTTAAAACTAGAATCAAAAATGACATGTAGTGTAGTGCAGAGCTAAGCTGAACTAGTTCAGGTAAGTACCACATTGAATGTGAGATGCGCTGACACCTGCTGCAGCAAAGACCAGGCTTTTGAAGGCACAAAGCAAATCAGGGAATGAGGAGCACGTGTGTGGAGGGAGACTCCTCCCGGCTTCCTGGTCAAGCCTCCTGAAAACACAAAGCAAAACCAAGGCTGCACAGGAAATAAACAGGTTAACAAAATAAGAGGCAGGAAGCCGGACCCTGACAGTGTTTTCTTTAAGAGTGAAGATGGTTGATCACTGATCACCAGTTTGGTGCAGGCTAATGGGGAGCATTTGACTGGATCACCAAAGATCCTGAAGTCAGCAGAGCTGGATCACTGTACACTCAAAATTAGTCATAGAAAAGGTAAAGACAGGAATCCATAGATATTGGATTCTTTTTGTAGAATGATCACTTCATATGAGTACTTTCATGAATCCTGATGCTATAGTTTACATCTAGATTTACAGCTTCCCTGTCAGCAGTAAATGGGGAAACGTAAGGGAAACATGACTTGTGTTGAAAGTGCGTGTTAATGGTGTGAAACAGTGTTGGAATAAATGTTTTTTCTGTGATAGGATAGCGTTTCTCCACATCCATTTACACTTAGTATTAACATGCGTCTCCGGTGTCCACATCAAGATCACGGTCATCGCCCCTTACATTGCCTCCCCCTCCTGTGGTCACTCAATGTGGTCACAGTACGTCACCGACCACCTCCTGAAGTGGTTTCACACATCGGCCCACAATCCGTCCTCGGGTGTATTTACCCCTGTACTTACAAGTAGTCAGGCAATATATGATAGCAGTCACAGAAAAGTAAAGTGGGGCTGTAAGTTAGTTTAGTCTTAGGTAATTAAGTTAAACATCTTTTTTATTTTGCATGTCTTAATTGCAATGTGTAGAATAAAATGAGGGAAAGTTTTTTAAAAAATGTCTGCTGCAGCTGTATCTGTACTGATTATCTGGGCCTGTGATATATTGCTCAATCTCTGTGGATTCTGTGCAGAGCGAACACTAAAAGCTTGAAACTGATCCAGATGACATCTGCAGCTCTGTTGACACATGAGAAACTGGGTAGACTTGGCAGACCTGCACCGCCTCAGTGCTTTCTCTAGCTGTATAATGTGAAGTTGTTTGTGTCTCTCTGTACAGGTGTTAAGGAAGATTGCCAGGTACATTAAGGACCAGAATGAGAAGATATATGCTCCCAGGGGTTTGCTGCTGACTGACCCTATAGAGAGAGGACTAAGAGTTGTATCCTTTGCCTGGCTGATGTTAAATTGATTTAAATAACTCTTGCCTTTGCAGTAAGAAGTCCCAGGTTCATGACCCGATCTGAACAAGGGCCTTTTTGCATGAAGTTTGCATGTTCTCCCTGTGTGTGTGTGTGTGTGTGTGTGTGTGGGTGGTGGGTGGGGGGGGTTTGGGGGGGGGGGGGGGGGGGGGGGGGGGGGGGGGTTTCTTCTGGTTCTCCAGTTTCCTCCCACAGTCCAAATACGTGCAGATTTGGGGATTAGGACAACTGAACACTCTAAATTGTCCATAGGTGTGAATGTGAGAGTGAATAGTTGTTTGTCTCTATGTGTCCCTGTGATGGACTGGTGACCTCTCCAGGGTGTGGGAATATCAGCACATTACCTTGTGACCCCATAATAGCAGTAAAATTGGTCGTATTGTTAGGTTATAAATATTTTCATCTACGCATGTGCCTTGTGAGGATGTTTTTGGAGAGCTGATTGTATGGATTATTTTTCACACCAGTTTCAAACTACCACCTGCACAGCTTGTAACTCTATAGTATAGTTGGTATAACCTTGTTTACATAAAACATGACTAATTGTTAATCAGTCAGATTTTTTTCCTGAACTTGCTATCTTCCAGATTGAAATCACCATCTTTGAAGAGAGAAGTGTTGGCTCTGGAAGATAAAGAACCTTGTGGGTATGTTGTCACTCATTCTTTTTTCTTCAGTGGGAGAATCTTGAAAGCTCAAATGTGATATTCTTGTTCTGAGACCATGTTCACATTATTAATGTGCCACCTTAAATACCATGTCTGAACTGGGCCTAAGAAAAGTAAAATTTAGAATGGGATTTTCCCTATAAGTCGTGTTCAAAGCTGCTTTCTTCCTCTGTAGTCACTGAGGCTAAATAGTAATCATTTAAAAATGATGAACAGACCTGTGCAGTACAATGTGGAAGTAATTCAAGTATTCAGAATTTGTTCCTCAGATTAAATCCATTAAAAATACATTTTAGGGCATGTGTTCAGTTTTCTGAGTGACAAGTGCTGCAGGTGATGCTGATGATATCCTTTCTGTTGGAGCAGAAGTGTGTAGTTTGACTGAGCAGACATTTTAGGCACAGATCTATCAGTTACATGATAAGGTTTGAAACAAATCATTAACCTGTATTAATTAAAGCATTTTTCAAAGTTCAGTTTCATTGTATCCCTTTACTACAAATAAAACTGCATTATTTCATACATTTTCATTGAGTCCCTACTCTCCTTGTACAGATGGACGACTGACCAGATACTCTTCATGTGTTTGGAAGCCATTATCCAGATATCTGCTGCACGCCAATGGATGTACATAATATTGATTTGATTTCTATTCCTGTTATTTATAAGTAAATGTGTTTTTCTTTGTGTTTTTCTTTTTTATACATGAGACAATGTATAAAACAATGTACACTCCATACTGCAAGTATTGAGCAGTGACAGTTTCTTTCTTCTTATTTTTGCCCAGTGATTTTGAAATGAAATAATCTAGTGCATTATTATTGTAGTATTGTTTCCTTCTACCATTGACCATGACGTTAGTGAGCGTTTCAACTTGTGTATTGACATATGTCTGTCTTTGCCATGTCATAGCACAACTGCTCCCGATCTGCCATACCATGTGACATCTGTACCACATAAGTCTCCTAAGTGTCTCCTCCTCCTTTGTGTATTTCAAATGTTACTGTCCCTATCTCCATCATCACCCCACAGGACTTTTCAACACTATTATTTCCATAGAGGATTTCAGTAGGTGATGTTTGAAACAACCGAGTATAGTTTTGTTATAATTATTCTTGTCTTTTGTCAAAATAAATTCTGAAATCTTGACAGCTTCTCATGTTTGATCTTATATATATCGTACCTCATATTACATGGTGAAAAATAACAACAGGTGTTTTATTTGAGAATTTGTATTTTCTGTTATTCTCCACTCAATCAAGGAGGAAAGTAGTTCAGTTAAATCTGCAGTAGGCAGGTATGCTGGGAAAATGTTGATTTTTGAAAAACATGGCAATGTTTTCCTCTGAAATGCTCTGTGGATAGTGTCTCTTTTTTTGCATTTTTTGTCTGACTGTCTTGCAGGCTCTTTCTTTTTTCAGGTTTCTTTGCAGCATAGGAAGTTGTGAAGAAACATTTATGCAGAGCAGGTAAAGACAAGTTAAATTTTTATATATAGCCCAACATCACAATTTGGAGGGAGAAGGAGAGAGAGACAGACAGATGGAGAAGAGGCAAGAGAGAGAAGTGGTTCTTCGTCTAGCATTCTATAGTTAATTTGAACCAGCACAACTATAAGCTTTATTAAAGAGTTGAACTTTAAATGTAAGGACAATGTCTGCCTCCTGGACCCACAGTGGGAGTTGGTTCCAAAGGAGAGAAGCTTGGTAGCTTTTAGAGACTCTGGGAACCACAAGCAGGCCTCCATTTTCTGAACGCAGTGGTCTATTTTGGTGGCAAGGAATAATCATGTCTTTTAGATAAGACGGGGCCTGATCTCTGTGTTTTATATGTGAGGAGGAGGATTTAAAATTCTATTCTAGATTTTACAAAATGTACTGTGTAATAGTTGAACTACAGACTACATTAGGTTGGAATGTCCTCAATGACAATGGAGTTATGGTTTTATTGCAGAGGGCAGAAAAGACCTCCTGAGATGGTCCTTGACACAGCAAGGTAGGATGTTGCTGAAGGTGCTTCTTAGCTTGACCAGGGATTTATGATGGGGGTTTGAAGCATTGTCCATCACTGGCCTTAGTTTAGTCAAAGTTCCGACGTCCACCACCTACTTCAGAGTGAGCTGTTTCATTCCCGCTACATGACCAGACTTCCGAATCAGTTTTCAGGCTGTTGGCATTGCTGGCTTTGATAACAGATTGCTATAGCATGTAAAGGATTTTGCTGCAGATGTTAAAGGACCTGAGTCTCCTGAGGAAATAAAGATAGCTTAGGCCTTTCTTGTATACAGCATCGTTGTTGGTAGACCACTCTAACTAATCATCCAGCTGCACACCCAGGTATTTTTAGGAGTGGCCAATCTCTACATCTCTACATCACTCCCCATAATGCTGAATGGGGGATTTATTCCTCCTAAAATCCACAACAATCTCCTTGGTCTTAGTGATGTTGAGCTATCAGTGGTTGGATTCATGCCACTCCACAAAGTTGTCAACCAGACTGATCCCTGTACTCCCTCTTCTGCCCCCTCTTTTCTCCATCAGAGAATTTCTTCAGATAACACAATGGAGAGAGCACAGTGTCCCGAGGGGCCCCAATGCTGCTGTCCTGATGATCAGACACACAAATCTGGAGCCTCACATGACCCAGGAGGTCAGGGTGGAGGTAACATGCATGTCCGTTTCTCTCCCATCAGTTTGGGCTGGATGTATAGGGAATGGGATCATATTTTCATGCCACAATGCATCATAGTTGTGTTGGCCATGTTTGTTGCTATGTTATGTTGCTGCAGCTTGGATGTGCACTCTCGGTCGTTACTCCGTCTTTTACTGTACTGTTGACTACATTTTCTCAGCCCTTTGTAAAAGTGGTGACGGGGTGCAGCAGTTCCTCATGTGATCACATGGGGAAAAAAATCGAGTTTTGCATCGTGCAGTGGAGCTACATGTAAAAAGATGGTTTTTTTTAATTTATCTGTCATGTGTTTATTAATTTGTGGTCCTCTGACCTACAGTAAAAGCCCTCTTCTTCTCATTGAGAAGGGCCTTCAAGTCACTGTTTATCCTCAGTTTGTTGTTTGGAAAACACAAAACCTTTTTAGTGTCAATGCAGAAGCTGATGTAATCAGAGAGAGAAAATCCCACCCTGTCAGTTTTGTAGCACATATCTGAATGTGAGCAGAGAGGATTATAATTCTGTCCACTTCAGAAGTCTACGTCATCATCAATAAACACAAGTGAGCCTGGTCCACTGGCAGCCATACATGTCCACGCCATAACACTTTGTCCTCCATGTTTGACTGATGATCATCAGCTGTTCCATTCCCCCTCCACACTTTTCTCTTTTCATCATTCTGGTACAAGTTCATCTTTGTTTCATCTGTCCAGAGAACCTTTTTCCAGAACTCTGTAGGCTTTTTTGTTTTTCTTTTCTTTTTTTTTTTTTTTTAGATATTTACCCTTTCTATTTACATTCATGAAGATGTCTCTTGATTGTAGACTTTGGCAAAACACATCTTTCTTCTCAAGTGTCTTCACCACCATGTCTTCACCACCAGCAGAAGAATTGACTTCTGAATCTGACTTCTCTTCCAGGTCTTTTGGTGTTTTTGAGTTCACCAGTTGATTGCTTCTTTTTAAGAGTGTACCAAATTGTTGATTTGGCCACACATAATGATTTTGCTCTCTTTCAGATGTAAATTCAAACAATTGCAATCAGCTGAAGAGATTTATCTGCTTGGTCTGCCAGGTGATAGTGAGGTAACAGGCCGTACCTGGTCATGAAACTTCTTTTTAGTCATTCGTACAATTATTTTGTTCCACTGAAAATGGACAGTAATGTATAAAAATGCTTATAGTTCCTAAATGTGAAAAACGTTTAAAACAATTGCCATTATACAGCCATTCAAGATGTAACATAGACTATAGACATATTTTATTTTAAATGTAATATTTGCACAAAAGCTCGAGCAAAAATATATTTTTTAATAATAACTAATTTTATTTTAAATCATCTTAAATAATTATGACCACGTGACTGCTGAATCGTATTTTAACGCATTTCTTATACGTTGTTGTTTGGTTAAATTAAAAACGTGCACCGGATGTCGCGCTGTGTAAACAAAAGGAAGAAAACATCTACTTCCGGAAGCTAAACAAGGCTAGTTAGCTCCCGAACTGCTACTTCCAGGTTTTCCAGGTTTAATTCCAGGTTACAAATTCAGGCACAACTAAGACAACAAGTGTAAGAACAGTCAGATAACGAAACATTAATTAACGTTTACTCACGGACTTTAGCAAGTGTTGGCTGCATTTTGTCACTTTTAAAGAAAAAGAAAACATGACTTTTAACTATGCTACTCCACTATATTAACAGTTACTTTACCACCGCGGCTGCTAGCTTATTGAAGCCACTGGTTTGCGTAGATGTAGCTTAGTTTAGCTTTATTTTAGTGTATCCCACGGTCTTTCCACCCTGGCGTTTCCCTGTTTCGATGGCACTTTTCTTCCAAAGCAAGAACTTGAGTTTGTGCATCACGTCATGGATGAGTTGGAGACATACAAACAGAAGAGCCAAAGAGAGAGGTGAAGCTGCCGTCATTGACAGGAACATGTTGTTTGCACCAGTTAATGGTGTTTCTATCATATTTTGACTTCACTTTTCTTGTCCCAGTGTCACAGTCAGTAACACGGGATAAAAAACACACAAGCATTGACACAGAAAGTACAAAAATACCCAGTGAAACAATACCCGACTTACTATTAAAAGCAGACCATTTAATAAGGCTGATATTTGCCATTTTTAATTGTATTTACTGATTATTACTTACTTATCGGGGTTTGGACATAATTTGTTCTCAGAAACCTGACATGTACTGCTAAGTTGCTAAAACTTCAGGTTAATTAAGTGAATTCCTTTTAAAGATGTAAACTTTCCTGGATATAAAGTGTGAATGTAGGACCATCATAAAGATGTGTGTATAATGTGTAATTTTAAGCAAAGTTTTTTTTATTGTTTTCAAAATAGATCCCTCATTATGGTTCGTCTCTTTTGTCCTGTGTCCTCTTCCAGTGTGCTCTTGTTTCCGATTCTACCAAGCAGACTGCGGTACCTTATTCACAAGACCATAGAAGACCTGCCAGAGATTACCACCTTCTCTGTAGGAGAAAACTGGTGCCGCAGGGTGGTGGTTTGCCACTCTGAGCTCAGGTAAAGAGCACAGCATGGTAGTCAAACTTTGTTCTGTGTTTCAACATTACTTATCTCTAATCCGGTGTGATAAATATTTCAGAGTTGTTTTAAACCCAATGTCTAATAAGAGTTACTTTCTCTATGGCAGTTTACATTATAGCCAAAAATGATTTTTACAGTTTCTTCATGCATATTTTTGGTATAATCTTCATAACCACCACTTTCAGTAACATTTCTTGAAAGAAATTGTGAGACTTTAGCATTAAACTTACTGCAATGTCTAGTCTTCTCTCAGTCCAACATGAGAAGATGAAGAAGTAGAGCTGCCCAGTGTTCCTTTTAACCAATAATTGCAAGAATGACTGAAATTAACAGTGGTTAACGGTAACAGTGGTTATGAAGCAAAAACTTGCATAAAGCACCTTTAAAGTCAAACTGATACAAGTCATTTGTAGCTAATTCTAGGAAGGGTGTAATTAAAAAATGTGGCTTTGGCTTGTGTAGAGCTGAGCTCGACGAAGATGCCAACTTTGGGAGCTTATGTGAAGAGCTTCCAAGTGGTAGGGAGGAGATGGAAGGTGTTGCTAAGCTTAAATCCTCGACCACATCACGGAGCAGAGGACCCAAGAGGCCAGACAAACCCCTTTACATGCCCCGAGCTGCTCGGGAAAGACTATCCCAGCAAACTTCAAAACAATCCGCAGTACGTAAAGTGTTACCAAGTCCTGCGTCTAGCAGCTGTAGCTGCATTGGCACTTCATCTGACTCTTGCTCTTGCTGTGAACCTCCAGAAAGCACTAAGTTATCCAAAAAGGAGTCCCTCCCCACTGTAGCAAACTATACTGAAGAAAGTTCAGTGTGTTGTCTTCTGGAAGAGAAACAAAAGTTGGTGCTGACACTACATGAAGACAAACCCCAGGAGTGGGACCAGACAGTGTCTTGTTTCACTGCCATGTCTTTGGAGGAAGCTGTGAAAGATGAAGACAACCTTGCTAGTGTGCCATACTGCACCAAGCCAGAAGACAAAAGCACAGACACCGATGATGTAACTGCAGAGGTAGGTTAACACACACTTAATTTTAATCTTAATCTTAATGTAATAATTGGAAAAAAGTTTCAATATGTTTATTTTTCCAAATTAAGGCCACCCCCCCAAAAAAAAGTCACACATGCAAATATTTTGTTGGGCCTCCTTAAGTCATTACTTTTTACAGATAAGCTTTTGCATTGTTATATTTATTTCAGTTCACAGGTGCATAGGTTTTTCACCAAGATCTTGTAAAGATGAGTTGGACCTCTATGCAGAATTGTTTCAAATCATTCACATTGGAGGGTTTTCATGCAGGAACTGCCTTTTTGAGGTCATGCCACAGCATCTCACTTGGGTTCAACTCTGGACTTTGACTAGGCCACTCCAAAACCTTCATTTTGTTTCTCTTAAGTCATTATTCAGAGGTGGACTTGCAGAACACAAATGTGCTTCAGCTTTAGGTCACAAACTGATGGCTGGATATTCTCCAGGATGTTTTGATAGAGAGCAATATTCATTGTTCCATCAATCACAGGAAGTGGTCCAGGTCCTGAAGCAGCCTCAGACCATCACAGGTTTTACTGTTGGCACTATACCTTGTTATTTTTTTGAAATGCTGTGTTACTTTTACATCAGAAGTAACAGGATACACATCTAAAAAGTTAAGTTTTTGTCTCCTCTGTCCACAGAATATTATTCCAAATCTGGGGATCATCCAGATGTTTTTTGGCAAAAAATAAGACGGGCCTTTATGTTCTTTTTGGTCTGCAGTGGTTTTTGTCTTGGAACTCTGTCATGCATGTCCTTTTTGCCCAATCTTTCTTATGGTTGAATCATGAACACTGGCCTTAACTGAGGCCTGCAGATCTTTAGATGATATTGTGGGTACCTCTTGAATTAGTCATCAATGCGCTCTTGGGGTGATTTCGGTAGGTCAGCCACTCCTGGGAAGACAAACTGCCTTTTGTGTTTACTTGGGTTATCTTTGACTAATATATTTAGTTTGATGATCTGAAACATTTAAATGTGAGAAAACAAGAAGTCAGGAGGGGGGGGCAAATACTTTTTCATTCTTCATAAAAGAAAATACTTTTTCATTCTTTCATAATTAGAAACTCTAATTAGAAACTCTAAAATTCTAAGGTCATTGGTTTGGTTTGACTGAGGATCCTTCTGTTGGAGTTTGCATGTTCTTTCCATGTGTGTGCAGGTTTTGTCAAGGTTTATCTTCCTCCCATGGTCCAAAAATTAGGATTAGGCAGATTAGGTTAACGGACACTCTGGGTTGACCGTAGTTATGCATGTCAGAGTGAATGCTTTGCGATGGATGAAAAAGTGATAGAAAATGAAAGAATACAATTTCTGCCCTGAGGTGATGCCTTCGGCTGCGTCTGTCTCTCTGTGAGCAGAATATTTAAAAAAAAATAAATAAATAACAGACAGACTTGGTTAAAGTTTTCTTGCGGTGTAGGCCATGGTCCGATGTAGAAATGGTTGGACTGTTTTTTTTAAAACATTTGTTAACATTTGTGTGACTGAGATACTGAAATCTCTGAGTACTTTCTTTAGTCGTCTCTAATTTTTGGATATTTCCCTTTGCTTTGAACCTAATGTTTTTAGTTAAGTTCCAATGTTTTACATCTCATTATTTTGTGTTTATCTTATCAGATCAAGGCACATCTAAAAGAGGCAGTGTCATTTTTCATTGAGCACGTCCACAATGACTTCTCTATTTATGAGACCGTGGCCATTAACCCAGACGAGTTTCGCCATGTGATCGAGATCTATGACTTCCCGTCCATGTTCAAAACAGATGACCTCCTGAATGCTTTCAACAACTTCAGGTTTGAGCTAAGGGAGTTAAGATCCTCTTACTGTGTTGTCATCACATTGAGCTTTTCAGTTCCCTCAATTTACATTTACTCAGTCTTTAGCAAGGAAAATGTTTTCTCATCTGTTTATAAAAAATGTCCTCATTTAATGGAAAAATATTCTCATCTTTTTACTGTGTCTTACATAATTAAATGCAATGACTTCAACAAATTGTGCTAGGTAATAAAAATGTAACCATGATTCACTGTAAATATCTGTGCTGCTGTTTGTCTCAGTGATGGTGGAATGAAGATCAAGTGGGTGGACAACACACATGCCCTGGGGATTTTTTCAAGTGAGCCAGCAGGTATGAGCTCCCTACAATGGGCTTGAGATGCACAGCAAATGCCTGTGACTGAAATGTCAATTCTTTATTGTGTCACATGCAGCACTCCATGCCCTCTCCATGTGCCATCCACTGCTGAAGACACGAGCACTGGCTGAAGGGAGTGAAAAATCCAAAGGCAAGGCCATTAGACGAGCAGGTACAAGATTCACCTACCAGAATGTCCAACATGCAAGATTCTGCTTCACAAGATATTAGAAAACAAATATTAGCAATGTGAAGACACTGTAGAGAACTAATGTCTTGAAGGTAATATTTGTAAAATATATTTGTTACATCAAGACGTAAAATCACTTCATGGAATGAGGAAACATATTAAATTGAAATACTGGTTTAACTGATAATGGTGCAGCTGTTATATTTACAAAATACACTGCCTGGCCAAAAAAAAGTCACCACCTGGATTTAACTAAGCAAATAGGTAAGAGCCTCCTATTGGATAATTACTGCATGAGTGATTATCTTTCAGCTGGCAACAAATTATTTAACCCAACTGATGCAATGAGTAGCTTCTCATTTCTTGAACAGCCATGTGGAAAGACACATCCTGTGGTCGTGGAAAAGATGCTAGTCTGTTTGAGAAGGATCAAATCATTGGCATCAAGCAGAGAACTATCCAACGCCTTATTAAAAACTGGAAGGATAGTGGGAAACCATTGTCTCTAAGATCTTGGTGGAAAATTAATGCAACACTGGATGGAAATAAATCTTGTGACATTGTAGAAGCTTATTGGAACAATGACACAGGGAATGTGTGATGTAATCAAAGCTAAAGGCGGTTCAACACTTGTTTGTGGCGACTTTTTTGTTGGCAGTGTACAATTTCACTTGGAAGTTACAAACCCACCACCTACCAGCCAACAATGCAGTTCATAGCACTTCAACACATGAGATGCCAGCAGAGTGAGCAGAGAGCAGCCAGCTGCTATGCCTCACAAATGACAACTGATCAGTATTGGACCTAAAAAGCCTCAGTACCATTTTTTAAAAGTCTTGAAAAATGAGGGTCTGCATTTGATATGTGTTACCAAACATATATACAGCTAGAATTTGGGACAGACATACCCCCCCCCCCATACACGCATAGTCAGTAGATATTTAATGTAACAGTTTTATGGTTCATTATTATCACCTTTTCTCCTCTCATCATGTAATTCTATGGTGCTGCTTTAAAGCAGATACACTTTCATCCTCAATGTCCATCTCTTAAAATTAGCCACATAAGTGTTGAGTGTTTGTAAAAAATAAAATGGACGATGCATAAACACAGTATCTTATTTCTGTAGTTTCTTCGAAAATCTGGTAACTACACCTCTGCAATTTTTCCAAATTGGATTGCAGTGACTTATTTAATGGCTAAAGGTCACTGTTGTACAGTACACATGTATGTCACCTTCAAGCAGAGTTTGACATCACAATTCTCTGGTGCCACTGCTTTGGTGGTATGTGCAGCAGTCACATTTGATACCACAGAAAGTGCCACACTCTCTATATAAATATGCTGCATTTTAGAAGCCCTGGTAACCAAGTTCATTTAAACACTCATCCATCATATTCTTGACTGTTAACTGTTAAGTTTTCTGGAACCTCCAATTTCAGGATCTCCTGTTTAAAACATGCACATTGTGAGTACCAGTTCATGAGTTTTACTTGAAGTAGCTGTTGAAACAGCTAGTAAGGAGCTGTTGGTTTTTGGGAGAAAGTTGGTCAAAGTGTGCAGCTGAAGGGGAAACGTTGGATTTACTTCTAAACAAAGCTCTTTCTTTGGAGAAATAAATAGAAACATAGAGAATGATGTCTTTTCAATTGTTTTGATGATAAGACAGAATCAATCAAAAACAATTCTTCTCCTTGAAGGCCATCCCTTAAATAATGTTGTCACTGCCTAAATACGTTTTAGATCTAGTTTTTACTTTACAGTATTTTTTTTAACTTATTTATTTGAGTGCATTGTTTGTATTCTACTCTTGGGGATTAATAGATGTTCTCTTATGTAATCTAATGGGCATGATATCTCACAGCATTACATTAGCTGTCTTGGTCTGCTTTATTTTGGTCTGGCATGTGTGCTGAACTGTGACTATTCTGCATATGTATTGCATACTGAAGAGCAAAAAAGATTTTCTCGTCAAATGTTGCTGTAACACTGAGATTATTGTTTCTGTGCCATCATCCAGAGTTTATCCAGCCAGTGAAAGAGCGTCCCAGGACGGACTCGGCTGTTGCCAGGCGGATGGTGACCAGAGCTCTGGGGCTGCAGGGACGAGGCAGAGTGATGCGATACTGAAGGGGTGCTGAAGCTGCTGGGACTTAAAGGTAAACAGACTAATGAAAGACATTGACAGCCAACACAGCACATGAGCTGGCTGTGATTTCCTGTTGTAGGCAGAGAAAAATTAGCTTTACAATCTGAAAGGTTTAAACTGTAAAGCTAAGTTGTAACCACTGTGCTGAGTGTGTTTCTAGTGCTGTGGCTGTTTACTGCTGTCTCTCCTCCACTTTAATTTTACATTCATTTAGAACATTCTTCATAAAAATTGGTATATGCTTGGACCATTTTTTAATTCAAAAGATTTAATGCTCTTCCACATTCACCCATGCATACAAAATAAAAACAGTACCCTTCAGAAAAAGAGGGATTTTTGATGATTTAGCAACATAAAAAAAGGAATTTACAAAACATTTTCACACCCACATTGTTAACATAGTCCCTGATGGTAATAATTTATCAAAAGTAAAGAATAAAACTTAGGGGATGTCGAATATGAAGATGAAAATATGTTTGTACTCTAACAACCAAGAACAAAATCAATAAATAAAACATTTTCATAAGTAAACTCAAGTATATGGAGCCTGTAATTAAAGAAGCAAGAAGCACTGTCCCCCTCTGCTTAATAATGATCTGATGTAATAATGTGAATTTTAAACTGAAAATCATCTTAGATTGACAAAACTACTTGAGGAACCAGATCCAAGCAAGTGTTGGCATAAATAAATCTACTGTATTCAGTAGACAATGTATTTAGCACCAGGGTGACCCTGACAGAAAATGAAAAAAATACATCCAGCTTTCATTTACGTACATTGCAGTTGTGTAAATACAGAGGTCCTTTGTCTTATTTGTTGTGTTGTTGCTTTGGATTGTGTGTTCTCGGCTTCTAGTGAAGCCCATTACTATGTGATTCACACCCTTGTGTTGTAGTTCAACTGTTTTTGAGGGGAAAAACATACAGTGCAAGATTCTTGCAGCACCAATTTCAGCACCAGACTGTTTTCATCTGTCCCAAATAAGCTAAGTAACAGGGAAATGTCACCAGTTAAACAGAATTTTCATTGAAGACTTAAACTCTTTTGGCCTCAAAAGGGACTCTTTTGACATGGTTAATTGAAAGATCTCCCATTAAGCACCAGGTCAAAACCTTGATTTCACTGACTAAAGGATAAAGGATAAAAGAGTCTGAGAGATTAGAACTACTTGTACAGCTGAATGCGGTTTAATACACTTAGAAAGAAAGTAGGTCTTTTTCTCCCATTTAATAATTGTCCTTTGTACCAGTGGAGCTCAACATCAGTCTAGCACAGCCCCCTCTAGTGGTTGTCAAATATTCATAATGCCATTCCTATTATCCATCGGTCCGTTTGTGTTGTCCGCCTCCGGTCTACCTGTGTGAAAGCTGGTTGGTCAGGAGTCCAGGGAACATGTCATCTGTTTCCGAACTCATTGAGCCACCTGTGAAGTCAGGCAGTGAGAGAATGGTGATCAAAATTAAACAAATCTAAGCTTTTGTTGTCTTTAGATAGACAACATAAAAATTCAGAAAATAAAAATCCACCAATGTTTAGAGTATCAGCTTACATTCTGTTTGTTTCCTACAGAACAGTCATCGTTTAGTTAGCAGTGGCCACAAAGGGGTGACCATTAAGAATAAGACTACTGCCCTACAACCACCGCTGCATGTCATCTGCCCTGCTCAAGGTACCTTAAGCACAGAGGAACCCTCACCAGCAGCCTCAAACTTGTTCTGTCGCTCACCCTGATCCCAGACCTTTGGACATTAATGTTGAGGTTCCTGTTTTTCATATTTGAAACATTAATACTAAGACAAATATACATGAGTATTGACAAAACAATGCAGTATGAAACACTCTGAGAGTCAATAGAGTAAACTAGAGACGCTCACATTCTTGCTTTGATTAAATCGCGTGTTGACTTAAAAGTAAAAATGTGTTTCATAGTTTGATCATTTTCAGGCAGGGTCATTTGGCCCATAATTCAGTTTTACAGTGTTAACAGCCCTACGGACAAATGTAGTGCCAATGCATTAGCACAAGCTGATGACGACATGAACATGTAACTAACGGTTTTCAAGTTGTTCAGTTCTTCATATTTATTTTAATAATCTAAATAGACAGTAGCTCAGGATTGTTAACATTATATTACTGTAAAACATAGAAGATTTCAGAAGAAACCAGTTTAAATGTGCCATTGGAAGTTTAAATGTTGATATAACTGTAGTAAGTTAGTCATTTTAATTACTGCCTTAAAGGAGAATTAAGTACTTTTTAAATTGGTGTAAACTGATAAAATTGTAAAATTACAGTATACTGAGATACAGACTAAACTTGTGAACCCTGAAAAGTGGTGATATTTGGCAGCATAAGCTTTGTTTTGTCAGAGATTAAAATAAGTTTTACCCTTTAAAATAGAGTGAATTGTAGCTGGAAGAGAGCCAGGTTAGGAGTATCGTCAGCATAAAAATGAAAATTTGAATTGGAGACATTACATTCGACATTATTGATATACAGAATGAAATCAAAGAGGTCCTAGGACTGACCCCTGGGGGGGCACCATTAGTTACTGTAAACCAACTTGAATTAGAGACATTAGCCTAAACATTGTGTTCTACTGGAGAGGTAATTATCAAACCAGCCGTCAGTGTTTTCTGAAAGACCAATACTCTCTGCTTCAGGTATGGAAAGCTTTTTGGAGATCAATAAAAAGGGCTGTGCAGTGTTGTTTACTGTGATTTCATTTATTCATTTTAGAGCAGCTTTTGTTGTGCTGTTTTTTTCTAAAATATTACTAGTATGAAGAAATTACAAAGAAAAGGTCATCTCAAAGTGATGCTGTTGGCTCCACCCACTATCAGTATTCCAGTCATTTAACTTATCTGAGTCATAATGCAATCTACATCATTTTTCAGTGAACTGTTGTATTTGGTTTCATTTTTATTGGACGTTTCATTTGTGGTGTGGTTGTACAAGTATTGAAACATTATTAACACTGTTTTTTGCCAAGTGCATTGTCCATGTCTGCCAACAGGGACATAAGGAAAACACATTTCAGCCTCCCTCTTAAGAAAATACTCAGCTAATAAAATCATTGGCCTCTTAAATCTTTGTTATACAAAGAATCTTTGGATCAGCATTAGACTGAAGATATTGAAGTTTAACTGGTCATTTTCCCACAGCAAAGTTCATATAGAAAATCAGTTTTTTTAGCTTACAGAGACACATGAGCTGCTGGTCTACTGCTACCTCCTGTGGTCAGTTTGTGTCTTAACATAACACATGAAATCACTGATGGAGGCAGTCTTACAAAAATCCTGTGTTGTGACATAAAATGTTGATTGTCTTTATGGACTTTGGTGCAGAAAGTGACCAGTTACAAACATATTCCAGTCACGACAGGCTGTCTAATGGTGAGACAAACTCCTATGAATGCAGTTTTAAGATAATGTGAACTTAAGAAGTTGTAGATTTTATTAGATGAGACTTTTGTTTGTAGAAATTTGCTAATACCATTTAAACAGGAGATCAGCATGCTTGAAAGATAAGAGTCTCACCTATACGGCAGTTGTATGTCCATATCCTTTGTCCATTGTACTGAGAGCGACATGTCAGTATGTTGTTGGTGTAATCTGACTCTGCAACCTCATAGTTGGGGTTAATCACAATCTGGGAGAGCGAGGGAAACAAATAATGCAGGTTAAGAGATTGCCAGATGATTTTTAGTGTGGGAGTTAAGAGATTCAGTAGCTACGGTGTCCATCAGACAGTTGTGTGTCCTGCTGACACACAACTGTCTGGCTGTAGACTGAACAGGCTGTAGACTGAACAGTCTACCTCCTGAGTGCCAAAAAAAGCAAATGCAGAGATATGGGAAGTGTTTGTTTGGTTTGTAAGACCACACTGGCTGCAGATGAGATGATCTCTCTTACCTGCAAGATGTAGTCGCCGGGCTTCACATCTGTGATGTCAATCCACTGACAGTCAATGTCATGTCTGTAGGTATCCCAGCAGCCAACTGTGATTCCTTGTGCCCCAAAGTTTACACACTCGTACCTTTTCTGGATACCTGTCAGAATTCAGAGCACTTTTAATTGCAGTATGTGATATTTCCTGTGGTAACATTATGATTTTACTGTATTAAAACGGAAAAAAAAAGGAAGGCGTTTGTGTTTACCCTCAACACAATAGGTGTCCTCAAGGCAAAAGCTGGCTTTGTGTCCCTCTGCCACTTTTGTCCCATTCAAACTCAATAGGTCGTAGTGCGTGAATACCTCCATACTATGGTAATGTCTAAGTAGTACAAAGGAGGAAGATAAGTGATATTAGTACCTATGTTTAGCTACCTTACAATGACATGTGATTGAGTATTATCTAAACAAAAGTGTATTTACAACAGGAAGAAGAATGATGGAGACGGAAAATAGGATTTTCTGAACAATTACACATTTACCATGTTATTTTTATCAAGAGCACATCAAATTCAAAATGACATAATAATTTTCATGAAATGGTAAAATGTTTTATCATTTTGATATGTTGTTTATGTTCTATTGGAAATAAAATGGGTTTATGAGATATGAAAATCGTTGCATTCTGTTTTTATTTACATTTTATAGAGCGTCTCATTTTTTGGAACTGGGGTTGTATAAACAAATCTCCACTACATTGACTGTCAAAGGATGGAAGAATCCTACATATAACATGTATCTTATCAAAGTATCATAGAAACAAAAGCCAAAAACAGAGCCTTTTCTCTCTCTCTCTGTGAGAGAATTACATCATGATTCTGCATGATTTTGTAATTTTGTAATTCCTCAGAAGTCCACAGGGGGGTAATAGAAGTTCACCACTGTAGGTTTAATTGAGTGACGTTTCTAAAAAGCACCACTAAATCATAAACTGTAACTCACTACACCTGTGACATTCATGCCAAATCCAGGAATGGTGTGCTGCCCGCGGCCTGAAGTCTGACAGGCCGTTGTTGTGGATTTGGGAGGAGAAGCGGAGCAAACGGCGGTACGAGCTGGAGTCCACTTTGTCCGCAGTCTTGGAAAGACAGTTCTCCTCATGGGCACACTGCAGTGCGTACATGGGCCTGTCCTCCAGGTATGTGGTCTGCTCTACAACTTGAGCATTGAGGACCAGGTCTGGGGCAGCTGAGTGGGACAGAACATGGCACTGGTTTAAGAATCATGATGATCTACTAGCTTGATCAACAGAAACTACTTTAAGTATCATTTGCTGATTTACCTCAGATTTGACATTTATGCTGTGCCATGTTTTGAGAGGCTCTATTCATTTGGTTTAGCATTTTATTTTAAAATCTTAAAATAAAACCTAATTTACACGTTACGTACCACTCTACCATTCAGTTAAGATAAATGTCAGACTAAATGTGATGTGCATTGATTTTGGAAATAATTATTAATAAAATTTTGGTTGAAGAATCACAATTCGAGTCAAACTGCCAACCAAGTATATTCATTCGTGACAAAAGCATATTGTCCTAGAACCTAAGTGGATGTAAGGATATATTGAGTAGCCACCAGGGGGCAACTGCTGGATGAATGGAAGTCTATGGGAACATGGACATATTATTTAATTGATTTAAAAAAATCAGTAATGTCAACTTTGTAATTTATGTGCCCATTCAGAAGAAAACTGATGGACACCAGAGTGATTAACAGCTGAACAGCCAAATTCTCATGTGTGTCTTCACCAACAATTGATTTATTTTTTCCTTACTGTCTTTTTATCACCATCTTTAACCCACAAATGTACCTTTTGTAGAGTATTCTGAATTTTCTTACTCTGAGTACATGAGACACCAGCAGCGAAGCGTCCGCCTCCTTTGGGACAGATGATGTGTTTCCCATGATGTAGGCACTGATCCAGGGTCAGCTCAGTCCCTGAACACCTCACACCACTCATCACCACTGCATCAGATGAGGAGTCGCCCTGCCAGTACCAGGTTTCCTAAAGAGGATCGCACAAGAAAAAAAGAGAATCCATCAGTAAATAAATGTCTTAAAAGTGTATAAAGCTGAAATGAGGAGCTAGTTATGCTAGCTTAACGAAAACTGGTCTACATTCCTGAGCCATAGAAATTCCCCTACCAAAACTCTCTCTTCAAAAAATCTTGTTTGAAAGTCCTTTGTCTAAGAAACATATTGTACTGAAACTTAAAGTGACCCCTGTCCCCAGATCTCTGTCCCCAGAGATTATGATGCATGTTAAATTGAAACAGAACAGATAAAAACAGAATGCATTGAAATCTCCTAAACCCATGTTTTATTCCCAATAAAACATAAACAACATTTTACCATTTGATTAAAAATATGATTTAATTTTGAATTTGATGGCAGCAACACATCTCAAAACATTCCCGTCCATCTCTTAGGATGGGAATGTTGTCCCATTCTTATCTGATGCAGGATTCTATGCAGGCTTTTGAATTGTCCACTGATAACAAACTGGATGGTCCCTGTCCTCTTTAGTCTACAGGACACGGTTTCCAGAAAGAATTTAAAAATGTTGATGGATCTGATCACAGAATGATCAATAAATGATCTTTGGTCCAGAGAAGAGATCAGTGTTTCTAGATCATGTTCACGTATATCTTCTTCTTCTTTACATAATACAGCTTTAACTTACATTTGTGGACTGTCTCTCTGAAATGCTTCTTTTATACCTAGTCATGTTACTGACCTGTTGCCAATAACCTAATTAGTAAATGCTAAAACTAAATGCTCCTCCAGTTGTTGTTTTTGATTTGTTCCATTTACCTTTCCAGCCTTTTTGCCTCTGTTTCAACTTTTTTGAGATGTGTTTCTGCCATCAAATTCAAAATGAGCTAATATTTTTCATGAAATGGTAAAATGTCTAAGTTTCAACATCTAACATGTTGGTTGTGCGTTATTGGAAATAAAATATGGCCATATGTGATGTGCAAATCATTGCATTCTTGTTTTATTATATTTTACCCGGTGTCCGGTGACTTTTTCAGACTGTATATGCTGTAAAAATATATAGAAATGTGTGGAAATGTAAAAAAAGGAGAGGGGTGAGGGAGCTATATACATTTTTATCTACAGCAAATATAAAAATGCAGAGAGGAAGATGACAGACATGCCAGTGTGGATTCTTTTCTCTAACACAGGGACAAACAGAAAAAGCCAGCCAAGATTAGGTAAGACTTTCTGTCCCTGTCTGTCATACACTTTGTTGGTGAATATTAAAGATGTACAACATTTTTACAGTCTGTTATTGTCATTGTGTCGTCTCCTTTCATCATGTAATACCTGCCTGCTACAGCTCTAAAGCAGCCACACATTCACTATCGATCTCCACCTGTTGCTTTGATGCAAAAACGAACCAAGTAGTTTCGATATTCATAAAATGAAACATGTTGGCACAGTAATGTATGTGTTAGTGGTTGTGCATGAACAAAGTGCAGCATCTTGTTTATATATTTTGGCCAACGTGGTGTTGGAAACTTTTTCCTTGTCGAAGCAGAGACCAGGAGACGTTGGGAGATCTTTTAAGCAGAAGTTACTCTTTATTGAGAACTGTGCATCGCTGTAGTCATCCAAGACTAACAATAGCTCAGCACTGTAGAGTTTTATACTTTTCAAGGTAGAGGTGGGGACAATCTAAACAAAGCATGCAAATGAGTACAGAAATCAGCCTGGTAACGGAATTTCCCCAGCCCTGATCTCATCAGCATAACAGTGTAGTCGAATGCATAGGTGCTAATGCAATCAGCCTGACAGCATCACCCAGACCTTCACATTGTCATAGAGATCAAGGGCACAGTCCGGCCTTAAGATTAGCATTCACATTTAACTTCTGACCCTGCCCGGTGGTCAGGAAGTGCATAAAGACAAAAGGTTAATGTCTCAATCACCTGGGCTGCCAAACTTGATGTCATCATCTTTACCTCAAAATGTAAAACCCAATATACATTACTTTTTAGTTTATACTTTTATGTTGAAACCTGGATTTAAACATTTTTAAATTTGTAATCCAACTGTGGCAACTTAAATGAATCACAGTCCGGCTTTGCTTTAAATTGGGAATGCAGTAACCACTGTAAACACTAAAGGTCGCTATTGTGCATATTTTACATACAGTATGTCCCCTTTAAACCTGTAGAAAACTGATGTGTAACCTGGCTGTGTGCTTCTTGTGTGGGAACCCAAATACATAGGAAGGAGTTTGTTACATAAGTCACATTGGTGGAAACTTCAATGTACTGATTCCAGCCTGTGTGAAATCCAAGCCATGTTTACTGTCTGGTGACTGTAGCTTCATATTTAGAGAATAGAAGTGAGAAAAAAGTGAAATAAGGAAATGTATAATCGTGTAAAACTATGTATTTAAATCTAAGGTGAGTCAGTCTCAAGTTAAATATATCTATATATATATATATATATATACAGTATATATTTGAGTGTAACATATTTATGCACAAACCAGCTATTTGAAGATGCTGCTGAAACTGTTTTGGAAAGGATAATGTCCGTGTGATGGTTTTAATCCCAAACATAGTCTTAATTTGCACCTGTATAAAATTTGCAGACATGTGATCCCAGTCATAGCATGAGGCAAATCTAATCCAAGGGTAAATTGCTGTTGTCCTGAACTGTTGGAGCATTATACAAACTAACGGGGGAACCATAAAAGAAACTCATACTTTCCATCTTCGTGGAATGAAGTGGAGGATTGAATAGAGGGAAATGGAGTTGAGGGATATGGATGTGGGAGAGTTTGCTGGTGGGCAGACATTTGGTACAATAGTATAGTTCAAGCTCTGTGTCATTTGTTCCATCTGGTAGTGGGATTTGCCTGCAGAAGTGTTTAAGAGTCAGACAGGAAAGAGTCTCTTGGGAGGCAGTTTCCTTGCTGAGCTATGATAAGAGGGAGCAGACATTTATGACTCCTAAACCTACCGTTACTATGGAAACTATTATGTAATGGCAACCTACTGCATGTGGTGATAAAGAGATATGATGATGATAGACTTCTATCTACGTGACTGATAATAATTATCTTTTGTGAACAGACAGATGTCAACATTTGTCTTAGGCTTCACAGGCAAAAATTAATTATTATTGTTGTTGTTTTTTTGTTTTTTTTTACAAATGTCTGTCACTTTCAAACCATTGTCAAAAACATTGTTCACACAATGTCTATCTATCTATCTATCTATCTATCTATCTATCTATCTATCTATCTATCTATCTATCTATCTATCTATCTATCTATCTATCTATCTATGTCTGTCTGTCTGTCTGTCTGTCTGTCTGTCTGTCTGTCTGTCTGTCTGTCTGTCTGTCTGTCTGTCTGTTTGTCTGTCTGTCCATCTATCTATATGCTGTACATTGCTGTACTTTTTTGAAATGTGTTGCTGCCAACAAATTGAAAATGAGAAAATGAGCTTATGTTATTAAAATGTCTCAGGCTCAACATCTGACATGTTTATGTTCTATTTGGATTAAAATATGGGTTTATGAGATTTGCAAATCATTGCATTCTCTTTATATTACCATCTTTTTTGGGATTGGAGTTGTACTTGTAATAAGTAGAACATGCTTGTTTGTTGACATGTTTACATGCTGTTCAGTACTGTACGAACATCAGTGGTGCTTTGCACATATTTGTCCCAAAAAAAGCTCATGTGATAAAAAGTCTCCATCAGACAAAGGCCAATTCACATTTAATAAACAAAATACTGGCATTAAGGCTCATATGATTCACGCGTACTTTCCAGAGTAATAAACACCACAGATGCCAGACTGATGTTTGCCTTGAAGGGACAGTTCAGGCTTTTTGAATTGCGGTTGTATGAGGTTATGACACAGTGAGCATGCTGCAGCTTGAGTGGACTTGTCTGGGAGCCGGACACATTTGACTGGAAAATATTGGACTTCACAAAGTCGATGTTGGGCTGGTCTGATGCTTGTTATATACATATATACATATATGAAATTCTAAGGTATACATTATAATGAAATTAATACTTTTTAAGTAAACATGGCAGAATTTATTTGCTTATGATAAGTACAACTTTCGGTTTCATTTAGGTTTGTCTAGGTTTTGTACCGTTCCCCCTTGTTTTAAGGTGCATTACAGTCTGAAAGTGGCTGTATATCTACAAACTGGATTAAAGGATTCTAGCTTAACCCCAATGACAGATTATTTTTCTTTTCAAAGCAGTTTAAGAATATTTCACTTATTTCTAGTAGGGCTGTTTTTGCAGCGAAAAAACTTTGCACACCGGACGCGTTGCAAATATATGGGAGAAAAGTGTGAATAATTCATGCAAAACAAATGCCTCTGGTATGCAAAGGCTTTGAGAATATGTTTGCTACTTTATGTAATTACACAGCCTTGAAACTGCTCACTCTCCAACACCAAAGTCCATGGAGAAAATCTGTATTTTTTGCTTGCTGGTCTTCTGCTGCCTCCTTGTTAAGATTGTGTCATTTATTAAATTATACCTGAACAACGGATTTAGAACTTACTAGTGGAGCCAGAAGTGCTGTGATGTAAATTAAATATAGACATAGACATAAATACTTCCATAAATGATGAAAAGCCTGATTTGATCAGAGCAGAAACTTTCTCTACAAACTACAAACTTTCTCATGTATGCTGACAGCCTGTGCAGTAAAGATAAGCAAGTCCAATTTAAGCTGCCCCCATTCACACTTCAGGTGTACTCTCCAATAAATGCAGAAGAAAAAACAGAACTAAAAAGAACCAGAAGAAAATAAAAGAGAATTTGATGGAAGTTGGACCTTACCTGGAAGGCGTGGCTTGCAAAACCCAAACCCAGCTGCCTGCACACGACCATGGCCTCCATGGTCCCCCAGCTGTCACTGCACACTGTGCCCCACACCAGAGACCCGTTGCTCTCTAACAGGACCTCCACACGACCCTCATAGGGGTTACGACCTCCGCTTAACCGAAGCTGAGGACAGAGGCACACTTGTGCGTCTTACAATGCTACCAACAAAACATGAGTTTATGTCATATTTTATAGAGTTGATTGAGTAACTCACTCTATTGTGGAAACCCATGGCAGGAACATGACACCTGACAGCTGCATCCTCCTCATGACTGCAGCCCACAGAGTCACGGCTGAAATGACACTCAGTCAGCGACTTCTCAAACCCGGAGCATTCAACCTCATTCATGTGGACCGGCCCAATCCCTGCAGGGAGGTCAGCCCAACAGGCACGTTCATATTTTCATTTTGCTGAACTTACAGTGTATAAACCATGACTGAACAGGAAAGTATCATCTATTTCTATTACTGCAAAGAACAAATCTGAATTATTTTGTTTGCACAGTAGTTTCAAAAAAACACATGCATGGAGAGGCTGATTATTCCTGAGTGAAACACCAGCATCCTCTGGCTGCCTGACGGTTTTGCCAGAATAAATCTGGCCAAAGACAGATGTAAGATTTCACCATGTTTCCTAGAATTTAACAGCAAGCAGTCAGAGATGTCAAATTAAGATGAAGCACTTGAGGCTAAAAGAGTCATTTGAATGTAGCAGAGTTTCCATGATAACATTTGTGAGTACTCCATCTATGTTAGTTTTTGTCCCATGTAAGCAGGAACTATGAGCCACTGGAGAAGAATCCATTCACAACACAAAAAACAATTTCCAGTTTGACATAGTGATGGAAATTGAATAAAAATGTATGTGTAGATATGCAATACATTATATAATGCAATAAAATCTTTATGCTAAGAGCAATGAATCGATTATTATTCATAAAATTACATACATATATGAATGTTGTGCATTTTATAAAGAGGTAAGTGGTACACATTCTTTGTCTACCATACAACTCTGGGAAGTACTTCCCAAATACAGTTCTTGTTACAAGCACTGTTCATCTACATAAATGTGTAGAACCATTTATGGATCCAGTATTTGCGGTGTTAAAATAATTCTTTCAAATAACCTTGTGGACTCTCCCACAAAGAATTCCTCCTCTGAAACCCATAAAGGGTGTTTTCTTTCCTGGAACATTTTTTGCACTCCTGTGTTTTGATTTGAGAACAAAGCAGAGGTGAAAGACAAACATATTTCAGTGAACATATGCTTCTTATAAATGCAGAGCTATATTGCATTTCACAAATCAGGCTCCTAAGTTTGGGTGTGAATATTAACACTGTAATCTATATTCCCCACTGCATATATTAGTGCTGACTGAAGGTCTAGACTGATTAAAGTGTGGCACAGACATGTGGTGATACAAAGGTTAGAGTTCGTTGTAGGTGTTTAGTTTCAGTTCACTTCTTTAGCTGGGAATAAGTTTTTCACTTGATAAACAAGATACAACATGAAAGTAAAACATCTGTCAGTCAATGTGTTTGAGTGTTGGGACTAAAGAATTAATCATTTTCAAATGGAATTAGAAATTAAAATCAACGCAATTAGTTCATTGCAAAGGCTGCAATTTATTTATTACCTTCACCAAGGAGGTAATGTTTTCGCCATTGTTGGTTTGTCCGTCTGTCAGCAAAATAACTCAAAAAGTTATGGACGGATTTTGATAAAATTTTCAGGAAAGGTGTGTAATGGGACAAGGAACAGGAAGGAATTAATGGGAACTAGGAAAAGACAGCACATCACTCCAGTGCTGAGCTCTTTACACCAGCTACTGTTAAATCTAGAATAGAATTTAAAATCCTCCTCCTCATCACATATAAAGCACTCAGAGATCAGGCCCCATCTTATCTAAAAGACATGATTATTCCTTACCACCCAAATAGACCACTGCACTCAGAAAATGGAGGCCTGCTTGTGGTTCCCAGAGTCTCTAAAAGTAGAATGGGAGGCAGAGCTTTTAGTTACCAAGCTCCTCTCCTGTGGAACCAGCTCCCACTGTGGGTCCGGGAGGCAGACAGTGTCCCTACATTTAAAGTTAAACTTAAGACTTTCCTCTTTAATAAAGCTTATACTTAGGGCTGGTTCAAGTCAACTCCGAACCATTTCTGTGTTATGTTGCTATAGGCCTAGACTGCTGGGGGAACAGCCATATATTGTGAGCACTCTCTCTCTCTCTCACACGTCATCTCTATTTATGTTTCTTTCTCTCTCTCTCCTTCTCTCTCTCTCCCTCCTCTCCTCAATGCTCATACTTTTATCTTGACAATAATATTGTTTTCTCTCCCTCCCCTAGTGTGTGCTCTTCCTTTCTCTCTCTCTTTGTTCTTATTTCACATTATCCTTGATTCCAGAGCTTCAACACCACAGCTCAAATATTATAACGATAACCATTACCATATATTATTTAGTAGCTACTCATTACTGCTAAGGTTAATTATCCTCATCCACATTTCACCAACGGCTTGTCCTCTTCTGAGTGTCTCGTGAGAAGCTGAAACCAATCCCAGATGGTGACAGCACATGTCACACCCTGAATGAGATGACGATAATTGTTATTAATGTTACTGATTCTTGATTCATCCTGGTCTCTGTCTTTCATGTCTTTTTTCTCTGTGAATTTTTGATGCTTTGTTTGTAACCTGTCTCTGCTGAAGTTGTCTCTGTACATGTGACACCTACTGCATGTCTGTCCGTCCTGGAAGACGGACAGACATGCAGTAGGCTCTTCCTGTGACTCTTCCTGAGGTTTCTCCTATTTTTTCCCCTGTAGGTTTGTGGTTTTTGTGGTTGTTCCTCACTCGATGTGAGGGTCTAAGGATAGAGGGTGTCACTTGCTGGACAGACTGTAAAGCCCTTCGAGGCAAATTGTGTTTGTGATGCTGGGCTATAGAAATAAAATTGACCTTATATATAATTTACCTTGTCCCATTCGAGCACCGCTCAGAGCCTCTTTGGCACTGCCAAACCCCAGCTCTCGACACACCACCGTTGCAGCTTGAATGTTCCAGTTGTCATCGCACACTGTTCCCCACTTGCCGTTCTTCAGCACCTCCACTCGGCCCTCACCTATCATAGCTCCACCTCTTAGACGCACAAGGGGTTGCTAGGGAAACAGTTGACAAAAACTAAAGTCAGTGAAACTGTTGGAATGGGAGCAGTCTTGTAGATTATTGTTCTGGGCCCTGGTTTACACTTTAGTTTAACCTTTTACATGGGGACCCAATATTAAAGATGTGTGCATAATGTAGGGAACAACTAATATAATTTAGAATAATTTCCAAGACATTTTCAGTGAATAAATTACTTCATTTCATGCATGTTTTTTTGAAAACATACAGTATAAACATAATTCTAAACAAAAAAGTTGGGATATTTGTTTGGGAACCCAAAAAAGGTACCCCACGGCCCATCAGCATTCTTGACAACATCTTTAGGAATAAATGATCTACAGCAGTCGATGAATTACAATGATTTATTTACTTAAACACTATATATTAGACCTGGAGGTTTATTGGAAATTAGAAAATAAAAGTAAACAAGATTACCTCATGCACAGATATAAACTGCATATAAAATGGCATTGCTTTTATTTTGAAAGTATCTTTTTTTCTCAATTTACATATGCACATATGCATGTAGCGATCGTTAGCCCTCAGAAAATGTCTGCTTGTGCTAGGGTTAGGGTTAAGAAAGATTGAAAATAAGAAAGAGTGTTAAACAAAACCTGGACTACAATTATTTACTGCAGTTAGAGGTAAAGCATTGTGTTTAGTTTTTGTGAGCAGATTTCAGTGTTGAAGGACTACTATTTAAATCGTCATTACCAGATGAAACATGCGATGTCCATGACATAGCCCAGTTACTCATCTTTGTCTGTGGGATAATGAAGATCGTGGAGGACCTGGTTGTCATGTCGGGTATGGGTTGCTCCTGTGTTTGTTGGTTTTAATCACTTCCTGTTTTATTTTTAAAGTCTGTATTACTTCCTGGAGAGTGTCTTTTGTTTAGGAGGCGGGGACTTCAATCAACACGGCTGACTCTCATCTGCAATCAGCTCTTCCCCTACTTAAACCCGGATTTTCTGTTCCTCCTCGTCAGCGCGCCATCTCTGTTCAGTCTGATAACCTTGGCACGTCACTGCTAATGTGCCTTTTTTGTAGTGTTTTTTGGATTCAGTTCTTTTGCACTTTGCTTAAACTTGTTTTTTGTTCTCTTTTAGTCTCCCCGATTCCTGAGCTCTGCCTCACCAGCCGGCCAGCCTCAGCGCTGTTTGTTTGTTTGGACTGGTTAATCTTTTGTTCATTTTTGTAATAAACTCAGTTTTCCCTTTTTACTCAGTCTCTGTACCCGATCCTTTTTCCCTTAAATGATTATTGAAATGGTGTTATTACACTTTATTATACATCACAATGTACTGTGTAAGTCAGTGGCAAAAATTAATCATGTGACAAATGTAACAAAAGTAGTTAACTTCATCAGGACACAGGCATTGAACCATAGACAGTTTGCACTTTTCAAGGAGCATGAGACTGAACATAGTGACATATGCTCCCATACATCTGTCAGATGGTTCAGCCTGGGAGTGAAGAGTCCTAAAAAGAGTTTAGGACCTGAAAGCAGAAATTTGAGAGTTTTATTGGAAGAAGGACAAGGATATACCAGAGCTGTCAGATGGGGACTGGATGGCTGATCTTTCATTTGATGTTGATGTGACTGCAATGATGAACAAACTTAACGCCAACTGCAACACAGGGGCCTTTTTGTCCATGAAATGTACAGTCTGGTGAAGGCTTTCATGAGAAAGTTACAGTTTCCTTCGAACTAACTGGAGAACAACACTCCATGCCATGAATTGATCAACTGCACAGGTACTCATTGATGCTGGGATCACTGCATGAGTTTTCAAGGCGATTTGAAGACGTCAGAACAATTGTGGGTGAAATGCACATGGTTTTTTTTCTCCCTTTACCTGCTGTATGGAAAATGCACCCAGTAATGTTCAGCTGGAGTTCATTAACCTGCAGTCTGATATGATACTGGCAGAGCACTTTAAGTCAGTATCATTGCTGGAGTTTCATTCTTCTCTCAAGGAGGAGAACTTTCCAAACATGAGGAGACATGTACAAGTACAGATCCTCTCTCACTGATTATTTGTCAGCTATCCTTCACATAGACACCTCAGACATTCAACCGGACTTCGATGCACTTGTTCAAGCCCAACAGAGTCTAGATTTTTCTCACTGAACAAGAAGAAAAGAACTAAAAAAACAGTAAATGAAGTAGTTCCGTCAAAAATGGTAATAACATGTAGATTTTGTTCACTGTTGTTTTTGGAAATGTTGAATAATTTATGTTTTCACTAAGCCTACTTCACCTTTTAATTGCCCTATCAATATTTACTTACATATAGAGTAGCAGCTTGAGAGAATAAAGATATAAAATTAATATTAAGCAAAATTGGGGTCAGTATATTGGTCCGGCCCTCCACAATATTTTCTGTTTCTCATGCGGCCCCTTGGGAAAACTAATTGCCCACCCCTGCTATGTTACCATTGTTCCTTGTGTAGAAAAAAAGGTGAATAATGTCTACACAAATAAACACTGACTTTATATGTGACAGATGTTTAGCATTCAGCCATTTAAATGTTTCCATATGCTTGACGATGGAGCCATTTGATAGAAAGGGATTGTTGTATCCAGAGCATCTTGCAAGCGTTTCAGTCTGTTTGTACAATGGAAGTGTTTGTACCTTGTGACGGATAGACCTAGTTCTTCATTTTGAATTATATTTTGTTCATCTTTGAATGATTGTAACTTTACTTTCATGTGGCTGCATATTCTACTCTGTCAATGATGTCTATGGGATAAAGACACTCAACTCAGTTTGATCATGAAAGGAAGAAAGTGTCCAGAGTTAATGTACCACTTTGTTGTTCAACTGAAGGAGGGGAGAGACACTTCATACGATTCACCTTCAAGTTCCACTGAGACTTCATTGAGACTTCAGTTGTCCTCCCTCCACTCCACCTGCTCAGGTCACATCACACATCTCAGGACTGTTAGCGCTGTTTCTCTGTTGACTTAAAAATATAAATCTTGTCTGTCTGCTGCCACGATTCAATTCAATTTAATTTAATTCAATTTTATTTGTATAGCGCCGAATCACAACATACATTATCTCAAGGCGCTGTACATAGTAAGGCCAAAACCTTTACAATATTACAGAGAGAAAAGAAACCCAACAGTTCACACAATGAGCAAGCACTAGGCATCAGTGGAGAGAAAAAACTCCCTTTTAACAGGAAGAAATCTCTGACAGAACCAGACTCAAAGATGTGCGGTCATCTGCCTCAACCGGCTGGGGTGAGAGGAAAGTCTCAAGAAATTTCTCATGAGACGCTCACCTAACAGGGAGAAGAATAATTCTGACACTTCTTTTTTCAGTCATACTCCAACCTGTTTACAACTGCTTCCCTTCACAACCACAATATTGCTGTTGCCTCCATCTGTCTTGACATAGAACAAATCACTTCCTGTGAGCAGCATGGGAATGTCACCAGAGGATGAGATCCTAACACTGCTATTCTGAGAAACAGAGAGAGTTGTGGGGAGCTGATAGGCTCAATCAATATTGTGGGAACTACTGAAAATGGCTTGAATTTAACAAACAATTTTTCATATTTAAAAACTGTCTGAAGTGCATTTAGATTGATACTATGGTCCATGTGTTGATGTGGTCTTTCAAAAGAGTCTAATTCAGAAAACAAACAGGCTTCAGTTATGTGTCCATTTCAATCACAATCACATATGGTGCTGTAAAGATGGCAGCCTTTCTGGAAGCTCTGCAGCCCTGACTTTGTTTTTACTTGTTTCTTTACCCTTCTAATTTTACTTTTCCCATGGATACTTTGGACTCTTAAATGCAAGCAGGAGCCAACATCCTTGTTTGGCTGGGCTGGGCTAAGGGCTAGTCTAGTGGACAACCAAAGGCGTTTCAAACCATCGATACCCTCCATCATCATGGGAAATGTGAACTCACTGCCTAATAAGATGGATGAGCTGTCTGCATTGAAAAACCAGCAGACTTATCGGGAATGCAGCCTGTTCATCCTCACAGAGACGTGGCTAACTGACAGTATACCGGATGCTAATACAGACTTACAGAGGGACCTGAAGGCATGCAGTAAAAGCAAAGGTGGGGGACTTATCATCTATATTAACAATTGTTGGTGTAACCCTGGACACATCTCTGTGAAGGTACTTAATCTGAAGCTATTAGCCATTAGCACACGGCCCTACTATCTGCCGAGGGAGTTCAGTCATGTGATCGCCCTCTGTGTTTACATACCAGTCGCTGTCTGTGGAAAAAATACACACGGTCACAGCAAGGCTGCCGACACGAGACTTTAACCATGCCACCCTGGGCTCTACACTGCCTGCTTTTCACCAGGTTGCGGATTCCCCCACCAGACACCACAGGAGGACTACTGTATACTGCTGACAAGGACGCATACTTGTGGGGAGAGGCATACACTGCCTCTCCCCACTGGGCAGGTCTGACCACAACCCTGGTGTACGTGCAGCATCAGTACACCCCCCTGGTCAAAAGGCAGCCTGTCACCACACGTTCCATCAGGCAATGGACCCCTGAAGTGGAGGACGCCCTGAGAGATTGCTTTGAGACCACAGATTGGGATGTGCTGCTGGGTTCACATGGTGAAGACGTATAAGGGCTGACTCACTGTCTAACAGATTATCTTAACTTCTGTGTAGATGTGGTCGCCCCCGCTAAGACGGTGCGGTGTTACCCCAATAATAAACTGTGGGTAACACAGGAAGTCAAGACTGTCAACAGAAAGAAGGTGGCCTTCAGAAATAAAGTCAGGGAGGGGATGAAACTGGCCCAGAGGGAGGTGAAACGCTGCCTGAAGGAAGCTGACTCCTACTGGAAGAAGGTGGATCAGAAACTGAGGGAGAACAATATAAGGGAGGTCTGGGATGGTGTGAAAACCAGCACAGGCCTCAACACAAAGTCCACTGCTGGGAGGTGGGGGGGGATGGAGAAGGACAACAGACTGAACCATTTCTTTAATAGGTTCAACCACTCCACAATCCCCCCACCCTCACCCTCCCTGCAGCTCTCTCCCCCCTTACCACAGCAGCCTCCCCAACCCCCCACCACCCCTCCCACAGCAACTGGCTTGGATCTCCAGCTACCTCACAGACAGACCACAGTACGTCAGGCTGAAGGACACCATGTTTACACTGTAATCAGCAGCATAGGAACTCCGCGGGGGACTGTGCTGTCCTCTCTCTTCTTCACCCTGTACAGATCAGACTTCTGCTACAACTCTGGACTGTGTCACATTCAGAACTTTGTAGATGACACAGTCATCATGGAGTTTATCGGGGACAACCAGGAGGAGGAGGAAGAGTACAAAAATCTGGTGAGGAACTTTGTTGTCTGGTGCCACAATAACAACCTGCAGCTCAACACCTTGAAGATCAAGGAGCTGGTCATAGACTTTGAGAGGTCAAAACCCAATCTGAGACCAGTTCTGATTGAGGGTGAGGAGGTGGAGGTCATGGAGACCTACAAGTACAAGTGTAGGCTGTGGCTGGACAACAAGCTGGACTGGACATGCAACACAAGGCAGCTGTACAAGAAGGCCCAGAGCAGGCTGTACTTCCTGAGGAGGCTTTGATCGTTTAACATCTGCAGGAAACCCCTGCCAATGTTCTACCAGTCTGTGGTAGCATGTCCTTTCATACGCTGTTGTGTGCTGGGGTGACAGCACATCAAGAAAGGACCCGTCCAGGCTGAAGAAACTAATCAGGAGAGCAGGCTCGGTGGTTGGAGTGAAGCTGGACCCTCTGGTGACAGAGGCAGAGAGGAGAACACTGGCCAAACTGATGGCCATCCTTAACAATGCTAGCCATCTTCTGCATGCTGTCATTACTAGCCAGAGAAGCCTGTTCAGTGACAGGCTGCTCCTTCCAAAGTGCAGGACCAACAGGCTCAAAAACTCCTTTGTCCCCAGAGCCATCCAACTGTTTAACTCCTCACAGAAGGGGAGGAGGAACGGACAATTTACCACAATAACTGTGTAATAATCACACTACCTCAAACCATGTTCAATTGTACACCCATGTGCAATATATTATATTATGCTTGCTGTTTTACTGTCTGTTCTCCTCTGTTTTTGCACTATAAATATATGTATATTATAATATCTATATATCTGTTAATTTGTATTATAATACTGTTAAGATCTCAATATCTAAATATCTACATTTCTGTTAATTTGTATAACAATACCACTAATACCTATGTACCGCTTAATGTATATATATTAATCCATATATCTGTTTATTGGCATCATATTACTGTTAGTTTAACCTTATTTTTTTTACCTTATTTATTTCTTTATTTACTTATGCTACTTATCTATACCATAACGGACATAACTACTAAATATAATATGATATACCATAGTATATACAGTACATAGAACATAATTAATAATAACATCTATAACAGAATTTAGATGTTTTTCTTTCATGGCTGCAGGATGTGAAATTCAGCAGATACCATAGAAGTATTGAAGTTTGATACCTAGCCCGGATTATGGTAGGTACCAAAAAAGTATTGAAGTTCTTTACCCAACCCAAAATTTGGCAGGTACCACTAAAGTATTGAAGTTCTTTACCCAACCCAAACTTTGGCAGGTACCACAACAGTACCAAAGTTTGGTACCGAATCCAAAGTTTGGTAGACACCACAAAAGTGCTGAAATTCGACAACCAGCATCATGTTTGGTAGAGACTATGAACGTATTGACATTCAGTTACCAGGACATAGTGTGGTCGATACCACAAAAGCATTAAAGTTCAATACCCAGGTCTACCCACTGTGCAGCTAAGTAGGTCTGATCACCAGTACCTCCACTCTGTAGGCCTTGCTAAAGCCGATGCTGACACTGGGAGCAAAGGCACGACCAGGCACACAGCTGACCACAACAGGCATGCCCCGTCCACAGGTGTTGTTTCCCTTCAGCTCTATCTCATTGCCCAGTTTACAGTCGGACAAGTTGGCCTCGTTGCCGGTGCAGTTGACTGAGAAACCCCAGTAGTTCTTCTTACGACGCTTGGCCAACAATCTGAAAACACATACGATATAAGACATTTAAAGCAACATTCCCACCTTACATAATTATTTGTAGTTATAAGAGCTTACAATGATCTATGTATTTAATATATGGAGTTGGTATCACAGGTAATTAGCAGTCATTTGTGTGTGTAGGAACCTTTCTCTGTCAGGTGTTTCACGCAGAAAAAGGTTTTGACTGCTGATGCCACAGTGTTGGAAGTTACACGTCTGGATGTTATTAAAAACTTTACCTAATTAATGAACACCGAGGAGCTTTGTGACAAAATAATAAATGGACTAAAGTATTTGCAAGTCTGAATCAGACTTTGATTCATCAGACATTATTATTTGCATGCCTGCTAAAGATTTTCTCACAACAATGTAAGACTTTCAAAATCATTGAATGAAGAAAGACATTCTTCCATTCTGTCATAGGTATAAGTTCAGACTTGCTTTAGAAACACTGTCCATCACAATAAGTATTGACTTAGTATTCTGTTATCTCAGTGATGAATGTAAAGTGTTCCATTCTTATGCATTTAAGTGATGGGTGAGAAAATCTAACATTGAACACTTACTCATCATTCACTCATCACTTATTTACACAGCTGACTCATGAAAGACAAATAAGTATTAATGAAAACACTGATATAATATTGTCTTTGAGAAATGTTCTACCTTAATAGTTCAGTGTGTAACATTTGGGAAGATTCATGAGCAGAGATTGAATTTACTATCAGTAGGTTTGTACCTAAGAACAGTTTTGTTTTTGTAGGCGCAGAATCCATCTTCAATGTGTGCTTTAGGCAAGGGCCTCACAGTGGCTACCATCTTGCACTGCCATTTTCAACAACTGAAACTGACAAATCAGCCAGAGCATGCATTTTGCATTTTAAAGAGTAAGCTTACTTAAAAATGACATATTTTCTGTCATGAGTCTACTCTGCCTCCCCCCTTTTTTCCTCCTCCTCTGCTGTGATTACACAATCTACTCACCTGCACTGGAGCGCACCTGCTGGTGATTTCCTCATCAGGCTCACTCCTAATTATTTCTTTTGTAGGAGTTTCTTGTGACTCGTTGTCAGTTTGTTGTCTACACTGCTTGTGATAATGTGTATCATCTTGGCCTCAGTTCATGTTCTGTCAGTCTCTCATGCCTTGGACTAACTCTGCTCTCCCTCTTGTTAAAGCCTGGCTGTCACCATTTGTTCCTGTGTTGTATTCCACTGTTTGGATCCACTGTCTACCTGCTGTTTCATGTTGTTTCACTGTTTGGACTGTGCTCGCTGCCACTGGAGCGGTTACCCTGTCCGTGCTTTGCCTGCACTGTGCCTCCCTGCCTCGGACAAGCTCCAGAGCTGTTTCCCCCTCTTCCCGGAAACCCCCTCATTTTCTGATTGTATAGACAATAAAACTGTTGAAACTTTCTGGTGCTTCGAATGTGCCTGCTTCTGGGTCTAGCCCTCACAGAACTACGTTTGTAACAATGGGCTTCTGGGTCTAGCCCTCACAGAACTACGTTTGTGACATTTTCTGGTATTTGAAGGCCACCGAGACCTGTATGTACGTTTCTAAAATTCACAGGGATGAAAACCACAGTTTTGTCTTCGTCTGTAACATCGCTTCAGTCAAATATTTTATGGTCCCTTCTCACACTTTACTAAAATATTTTGGAGCTGTTTCATGTGATTTATTTGTGTGAGGAATTCAATGTCCATTCTTTACCAGGAAACACAGTGGGCATATTGTTATGGAATACCTTTCCGTTCCAATGCTCCGACCCCATTGTCAGTAACGATGGACCTTGAAACAGTGCTGAGCTTCGGAAGAGACAAACTATGTAACAAAACTAGCATTAGTGACATTTACGACCCTTAAAGTTCTTTCAGCTTATCCAGATGCTGAGAACAGAATGAAGCTCCATGTCAGAAGACGAGGATATTTTGTGGTCAGGGAAATGTGAGGAGATTTTGATTGTAATGCACTGTTTTAAGCATGTTTTGTAAATACAACTTTTGTTGTAAAAAGAATGAATAAGAGATTGAATCTATGAGAACAAAGCATCACAAACTCAAATACCACCCAAGCTTTTTGATCCTGAGTGACTAAAGTGTTGCTTTGATGCATAAAATTAACATAGAATCACATAAAAAAAATAAACTACAAAGACATACTGACTCATTCTTTGCTTTGATCTTATGTAAACATCCATATTCAAAAAAGAGAAAATGTTTGTCTGCATGATCTTGAGCTGACAGATCACACAGAAAAGGTGTATGTAATCTCCACATGAGACCAAATCATCCACAAATATGTTGTTAGAGGGCAGGTAGCCACATTTATAATAATATTAATATTTATTTACATAATAAAGTGCTTCACAAATAAAATCAAATAAAAGTTAAAAGACAAAACACAAAACATTAAAGCATGTGTATGACCAACCATGATAATTAATAAGAAAAACTAGAATCATTTCAGATCTGGAAATGAAATAAGTTTTGATTTGAAGGATGCTAGCAGAGTTCCAGCATCTTAAGGCTATTTTCAGGTAACAATTAAAATGCCTCTGTCAGAGAATCTCAGGGTATGAACAGGATTACTCTACATTCCATTTGTAGTAGGAACCCGGAATGCCTGTGGTCATGGATGCCCCCTGGCCTTAGATTGCACACCAATGCTGACATGGGAGTCCAAGATGGTTGGCTCTGTACAAACACTGCTACTTCTAGCACTGATACTTCTTGTGCTATTAGTTTCACAGTAAATCACTCATAAACATAGTACTGTTTCATTGTTTCAATATTAACTGTAGCCATGTTGCTATGCTGTTAGTGTGTGCAAAATGCCATGTAGAGTGTCGTTATCGAATAACAATGGCTAACAAGCCGAGATATGTTTGCATTTCCAACTTCTCATTCAAAGGTAGCATCACTCCCAGTAGACTTTTGTGTTCCAATGTAAATGGAACGCAACATTAAACTGGGATTAAGAACCTTTAAAATTAATTGTAAAACATGGTGGAACCTGATATGAAGAGGCAATTATTTCTAAAACTTTTTTCACATGATCAGTAGACAGAGAAAAGTGCTCATGTGATTATTTTCCCATCTGCTTTTGTTGTGAACCTTTGTTCCAATGTTAGCAGATAAAATATATATAATATAGACATGAATTGTTCTAGGAAGTAGCTGGTTCCACTGAGCCACATACTGGCCATAGCATTTACACACGGTAGTAGATGATCACTCAGATTGAAACAACAGGACATTCAGGGTGTTCTGGTTGATATTTGTAAAAAACAGTCAGAGGAGCCTATTAGAAGATGCAAAATGTGTGAGACAGTGTATCTTATGATGACATGTATGCACAGCAGGTCATGGCAGGACACATGACAAGGTGTCCTGCCATGACCTGCTGGAATAAACAAAAAAACAATAATACTATATGAACTTTCTTTGAGAGTTCTGCATTTTATCTGCATTTTTTTTAATTCCCTGAATTCAGGTCAGAATGTTGTTGCACATCAATTATTGTTTGCATTTACAAAAGTACTATAATGAGTGACGAAATTTATTCGTAATATGTAAAGTGAAATTAATTTTAAAGGACAAATATGTTTAGTCTGAAAAATCAAGCTTTGTCAAGCAGTAATATTACACCTGACTGAGGGAGCATGTGTATACACCAGCATCGCAGTGGCAGGTGGGGGTAAGAAGCATTTATTTCTTCATGCTGCTGAATCACTTTGATTTTTTTTGCAAACCAGGCTCCTGTTGGGTTCCAGCACTCAAACTCAATGGTGTTCACCCGTATGTGCGGTGCTTTATTGTAACATTTCACATTCTTTCTTAGCTTCTCTGCAGATTTTTTTAATTAATTTCATCTATGTACAGTATGTACTTGTATGTATGTATGTATGTATGTATGTATGTATGTGGATGTATTTGCCTGATTGGAATGACCCTCTGGTTTGACCCTGTCTGCTTCTATGGCTGCATTAACACTGCAGGTCTTGATGCCCAATTCTGATATGTTGCAAATATCAGATTTTTTGGACGACCTTCTGACATTGTCTTTTAATTGACCCATATCTGTTGTCCATATTTACACTGGTTCAGTCTTGAGGAGTCAGCCAACAAGGTGGGCATGGTTACTGACCTGAAGTCAAAGTGCTTTAGAAATTAATAAATCCTGATCTGTACACATAGTCAACAAAAATGCACATATTATCTGATTTGTATCTGATTTATTTCCACATACGAATGAGGCCTGAGTCTGATCTGATGATATCTGAATCCTTGTGCTTTTTTCCTGCTTACGCTGTAATGATTTATTTGTGATTTTTGCAACATGGGAAGAAGATCCGTATTGGGTCGCTTGCAGTGTAAATGCTTTTGGGTTCTCCTTTTCAGGATATGCCCCATTTATGGTCTATTTTCCTCTAAAGAGTAACATAATTTACAAAACTGACATCATGTTCTACTGAGGAAAACGTGCAACAAATTATTTTTCATACAGAGTCCTGATGGGAACACCTTATTAGATGCAGCCAAAAGAGCCAGTGTTTTACAGTGTACTGCACTAAAGTTTCCCAGCACAGCCCAGCCCTCACTCTCAAAGACTTCCCTTTCCTAAAGGAGTGTTTGGCTTCTTGTCAAGAATCTCCAAGCCCAAGTGTGTTTATTCTCAGTGTGGAAAATGGATGAAGGGTTGACTGATGACCACTGTAAACAACTGGCTTATGCAACATTTCCTCACATGAGTCTAGTGTGGTGCCATAATCCTAAAAAGACTACAAAAAGACCTAAACAGCACCAACAGGAAATGCTGTATTTTTAACATATGAAGATGTTTGTTTGATAAAGGAATGTGTGGTCCTCAAATGAAAAAGTGCTTTTTGCAGGAGAGTGAATTTAAAGAGGGATTCATTATACAGTGTATGTAAGACAACTATTGACCCATAATGTAAGCTAAAAACTGAATGTTTATTTCGAGGGTTTACCTCATGTTAAGGCTTTCATTAGCTAATTGGCTGCCGGCTCCAGCACATTACTCACTTGTAGGGTCGATTATTGAAGCGTTTCTCCCTGGGGAAGCCGTACATGCCACAGATGACCCTGCTGTTCATTCCCGTCCACTCTTCATCACATATCTGCCTCCACTTGCCTCCATCTTTCACCTCCAAAAAGCCCTCTGTGATGGGAATCCTTTTCCTGTGAGAGTACGTGGCCCTGATCCTCACGTCCTCCACCTGTACTGTCAAACCCTGAATCACAGAAGAGGGGAAATATGTCGTCACGAGGGCTGAGTGTTGATTCAATATATTTGATACAGTTTTGATATTGATATCTGGATTTTGATACTGATTCTTGAATGTCACAGTATGGAACTATAATACAAAACAATTGGAAGTGAATGTTTTTAAGTTATATTAAATGATCCGTGCTTATATTAAAGTGAATACAACAAAGCAGTTAGAAAATAAAGATTTCCTGTTCAGTGTTTACTGAAATAGTGCTGTAATAAAATAAAATGTCTTTTCAAACCCTGAAATAATACTAAACTACTTTTAGCCTTTTCTGTTCATCAAGCATTGTATAGTTTTCACACTGAAAGCATTTTGGCTAACTCTTGCAGAAATGTATCAATGCACATTGGTCATCCCAATAAATCAGTGATAAATAGATAAATAAACATAATCAGTTGTGTCTCAAGTCAAACATTTAATGAGAATCTTTTTTTTAATGTTATACATGTCAAATAAAAAAAATGACCCAAATGAAAATTCATTGTTTTTCCAAGAAATACAATCTGCACATCTCAATAAAAATATTGAGCAAAATTTTTTTTAACATAACTAAAGTTCAACATCAATACTGTTTATATATTGTATGGTCGTCACATGTACTTGTCCACTTGATATATTATAAATACTCTACAGCCTGTGACTTAAAAAGGGGTTGACAATGTGATCTTTGTTTAAACATGTTAAGTGTTGTTGAGAGGCCCTTGCAGGTCAGATGAATGTCTGGAATTTTCTCTTCATCTTCACTGAATATGCACTTTTAGAGTGGACATTTCAGAGTCTGAAATGAACTGAAGTTTTCTGACATGCTTTTGGTTGCCCACATCCCCAAAACAAAAATCAGACAATTTGTAATTCATCATACAAGTCACTGGATATTCACAGTTAAAGTAATACAAGTAATTCAAGAAGCTGAAACTAACCACTGGAGCACAACAGGACAAATACTAGTCTGTTCCCTATAGGAGAAGCTAAATGCCTCTTCTCAGACTTCTCATATTACCCTTGAGTTCCATCAGTAGTGATGACAGTGAAAATGTAAAACCACTGGAAGCCATCAATCAAAGTCTGTTTTTGAATCAAAATAGGTCGAAGGGATAGAGTGTATTTTTGGAGTGGTAATATAAGACATGAGACATGAACAAAAAAAGGAAAAATACTTTCTTTGTCTCACTGTACAAGCACTTGTGAGGAATCAATTTATAGACCGATGTGTGTTCACTTATAAAATAAAAGGTGGTTCCCTTTGCTGTCCATGAACTTTAAAGTATTAAATTCCTTAAAGTTGACAGAGCAGAGATTCAGTCTCCTCATCAGTCCAACAAACGTACCAACCTCAATTTTACTATGTTTTTGTCAGTGTTGTCTTTTTCTTCCTGGTCCTGGCTTCTTCTAATTTTTCCTGATTAATGCCGCTTTCCATTAACATCGCTAGTCTCAGACTAGCCATTGTTAGCAATATTAGTCAAAAACAGCATAGCAAAATGTGGGTGAAAATGAAGCTGTACTGACTGTATGACTGATGCACCATTAAGTGAAATGTGGTGCAGGTCAACTTAAATTACTAAATTACATTACTCCCAACATAATAATACACAGGTTCATGAGTTTATTTTAAACATGTGCCACACAATTTATAAACATAGCTTGTTAACTGATATCAATACCAGTATCACCAATGTCTGTCAATTGTATGATCACAACCATGCATACAAGCTGTCCAAATTGTCATTTTTAAGATTATCTAATCAACCAAAAATGTTGTTACCCCACGGAGTTTTAGTGAGAACAAGCATCCATGTGTTGGGCTGGTTCTCTGCAACAGCAATGCTCAGTGTTTCAGTATCTGATGCAACAACATTTCACAGAACCTCAACTATTCCTTTAAATATGTAGGCCAGGAGACGAGATGAATGTCTGCCGGTGGTCCTAATATGACTATGGGGGCTGTAAAGGCAGTTGGTCAGGCAGAAGGTCACCAAACACAGTTAGCATCATGTGTCCTAAAGAACCTTTAAATCAGACAGGAATGGTAACCTTTGACCTCTGGGGCTTTACGGGGAAACAACTACCCATTAGCAGAACCATTGTTGATTTCCCTCCTGGAGCCAAGTGCTGCAGTTTGTTCCTGGCTGGGTGTGAGGTCACACTGTGGAGCCAAAAAGAGCCAAAGGCTCTACTACTCTGTAGTGTGCACATGCGGATCCCAGTCATTTCATACAAGGGACTTCTTTAACTCTGAGGGGGAAAAAACTTCAACTACGTCTCTCAGAAATATTAAATGCTTGCCCAGAGAGTGGTTTCCTGAGATGGCATCAGCCTGAAGGAATGTTCAGGGTCTGCAATGGAGGAGGACTGAGCAATGGAGAATGACTAAGTTAGGCTGTTTCTACACTGACCCCAGTACTCCCACTGAGGAGATTATAGCATGACACAGTGTTTTCCATTGGGTTAACAGGATGTGACAGTGAGGAGAAGTGATCATGATGAGGGATCCTGTGTTCTCACGTTTAAATTTTTAATGCCATGACATAATCTCACTGGCCACTTTATTGTTCAGCTTGTTAAAAAATACTTATTCAACCAATCACACAACAGCAACTCAGTGGATTTAAGGGAAAAACAGTACGGTCAAAACTACCTGCTAAAGTTTAAACAAAGCATCAGAATAGGGAAGAAAGGTGATTTTAAATGTTGCATGATTGTTGGTGCCATACAGGCTGGTCTGAGTAGTTCACAAACTGTTGATCTGATGGTTAGTTTAGTTAGAATATACAGTAGATACTGTAGACTGGAGGCAGGAGGGAACAGATGCCACACATCCATCCCCCTAACAAAACCACAACACTCTCAAATCATCATGTTTAATCCTGTTTGATAAACAACAGAGAACTCAACTGACTGTGAGGTTCATCTTAATCCACAACTATAGGGTTAAGAGAGAATTGTCTGATAAAGAGAAAATACCCACTGAGTGTCAGTTCTCTAAGCAACAATGCCTTGTTAATGCCAGAGGTCACAGATAAATGGACAGAGCTGATCAAGATGATAGACAGGTAAAAGTATCTCACTAAAATATCTCAAATAACCAGCTGTTGCAACCAAGCAATGCAGAAAAACCATACCTGAAAACACAAAGTGTCAAACCTTGAAGCAGATGGGCTACAACAGCAGAACAAAGGCCACTCCTGTCACTCTCAGGTGTCCTTTGTACCTTTATATAGTGACCACTATGTGTAATCTGCATCTATATAAAACCAGGAAAAGGAGGATGAACAAATTAATGATGGGTAATGTAATGGCTGTAAGAAGTAAATGAAAAATATGCTCAGAGCACACATGATAGAGAACATGCAGTCATTCAAAGACATGAGAACAGGGCCAGCTGCAGGTATCAGCACACTACACAGTAACATGTAATCCTAACCCACAAACACAAATGCAGCAGTGTGTTCTGCTTGGACTCTTTACTTATGCTCCTGATCTGTGTTCATAAAGAAATTCTTATTTATTTTAGTCTCTACGATCACTCAAAGACACTTTCACACACACTCACACATTTGAATTAACTCACTCACTTGAATGCAGTGTGCAGTCATTGTAACAATGGGACATTGTGGGTAATGTTTTAGTTGTGTTGTTATGGAGTAGCACTGGAAGAAATGAAAAATGGAGACTCTATTTGCTTGCTAACTAACATAAATAATAATAATAAATATATATATATATAGTCTTTTCAGGGGCGTTACTGAAACACTTTGGAGACATTTTTGCTGCACCAGGACCATCCACCTCTTCAGGTCACTTAAATGTTACTGGACTTGCCATCATCAGAACCATTTGTCAGGCAGGTGATTATGACGATGTCACTGAAGATTTTGTCTCCAGAAAATCAAGGACGCAACTATTTTGAAGACTTTGTCCCTGATGTTGGATGGTGGTGAAAGTATGAATGTTATAGTTCATTCAGTAGCCTATAGCTGTTGTTTTGTGCAACAGTAAACTCTTTTGTGTCACAAGTTGTCACAAACTTAGCTAAGTGAGGGCTAGACCCAGATGCAGGCACGGTTGAAGCACCAGAAAGTTTCAACAGTTTTATTGTCTATACAATCGGAAAGTGCTGGGGTGTGATGAGGGGGTCTCCGGGAAAGATGGGGGACAGCGCTGGAGCTTGTCTGAGGCAGGGAGGGACAGTGCAGGCAGAGCACAGACAGGGTAGCTGCTCCAGCGGCAGTGACTGGACGACAGAGGACTGGACGACACTGGCTTGAGCAAAGAGACATGGAACGTAGGGTGAACTTTAAAAGACAGAGGGAGTCTTTTAAAGATCGACAGCGCCTGAGGTGATGCTGCACAGAGGGCACCGCCAATTTCTCCTCCTGCGAGGGAAATGGGGGGTTGGAAACCACAGCTGGCCATAAAAGGGGTCATACCTGTGGCAGATGAGGTGAAGGATTTGGGTGCGTATTCCACTCAGGCCAGCTGTGACGACCAGGATGATGGGTTGCGGAGCATGACACATCGGAGTGCCGCCTCCAAGTCCAGGTTAGCCCGCTCCGTCTGGCCGTTGGACTGTGGGTGATATCCCGAAGAGAGGCTTGGATTAGTGCCCAAAGCCTGACAGAATGCCTTCCAGACCTGGGATGTGAACTGTGGACCTCTGTCGGATATTATGTCTCGTGGGATGCCATGAAGTCTGAAAACATGAGTGACAAGGAGATCTGCAGTCTCTAGGGCAGAGGGAAGTTTAGGCAAGGCAACAAAGTGGACAGCCTTAGAAAATCTGTCGATGATAGTTAATATGATTTGATTACCTTCGAAGGGAGGAAGGCCGATGACCAGGGTCAGGAAGGCATAGATACAGGGTTTAGGAGTCCTGCTGGAGGTTGGTGGGACATCTTGCTTTGGGCACAGATGGAGCAGGCATTCACAAACGCGCGGACATCACCTGACATGGACAGCCACCAGAATCATCGCCGGATGAAGTCCAGGGTGCACTGAGCTCCAGGATGACAGGCGAGTTTAGATGCGTGGCCCCACTGGAGACTGTGACTTGGCTTGGTCAGGGACGAATAAACGATCGGGGGGCCATCACTCGGATCCGGCTGATCCTGTTGTGAACGTCAAACTGAACGTCCCATGTAGCTGCTCCGAGGTTGCAGGATGGAGGTAGGATGGGATCAGGGGTGGAGTCCGACTTCTCCGGGTCAGTTTGGTAAGAGAGAGTGTCAGGTTTAATATTTTGTGAGCCCGGTCGGTAGGTGATGGTGAATGTGAAACGCCCCAGGAAGAGAGCCCACCTTGCCTGACAGGGGGGTTAAGGCGCTTGGCTGATCGGAGATATTCCAGACTTTTGTGATCTGTCCAAACTATGACAGGTTGAGAGGTCCCCACAAGCCAGTGCCGCCACTCCTGGAGGGCAGAGACCACTGCCAATAGCTCCCGATTTCCCACATTATATTTGCTCTCCGCAGGGGAGAGCCGTTGGGAGAAGAACGCACAGGGTGGGGCTTCTGATCGTTGGGGGATCGCTGAGAGAGGACCGCCCTGAGTCCAGTGTTGGATGCATCCACCTCCACAACAAACTGTAGAGCAGGGCTGGGGTGAAGTAGGACAGGGGCAGAGGTAGTTTAGCCAGGAAAAGGCCTCGTTGGCGTGTGAGATGAATGGGACCTTGGGTGAGGTGAGCTGAGTGAGAGGAGCTGCTACCTTACTGTAGTTTTTGATAAAGCACCGGTAAAACTTGGCAAAACCGAGGAAGTGTTGTAGCTGCTTCCACGTGGTGGGGATGGACCATTCAGCTACGGATTGAATTTTGGCTGGGTCGGCGTGAACCTGCCCCTTCTCAATGATAAAGCCGAGAAAACTGACTGAGGGGATATGAAATTCGCATTTCTCGGCCTTTACAAACTAACGGTTCTCCAGGAGGCGCTGGAGAACTGCACGGACATGAAGCCTGTGTTGATCTAGATTTTGAGAAAAAAACATCACGGTACACAAATGTGAACTTGTTAAGCATGTTGCGAAGTACGTCATTAACTAATGCCTGAAAAACAGCAGGAGCGTGTGAGACCGAAAGGCATAACCAAATATTTGAAATGTCCTATAGGAGTTTTGAATGCGGTTTTCCACTCATCCCCCTCTCTGATGCGGATGAGATGGTACGCATTACGGAGATCTAATTTGGAAAAAAATGGTTCAAACGCAGGGTCAATCAGAGGAAGTGGATATTTATTCTTAATGGTGATATTGTTGAGACCACGGTAGTCTATGCATGGACGGAGGGATTGGTCTTTCTTTTTAACAAAAACAAACCAGCACCAGAGGCAGAGGAAACTGCATGGCTCACCAGCGTCCTCTCTTTCACTGGTGAGCCCTGGCTTTTGACAGTACGGGGCAGGCGACATGGAGATGACCGGGTTGGCCGCAATATAAACAGAGACCGGACTGTAATCGCTGTTGGCGTTCTGTGATAGTGAGTTGTGATCAACCCATTTGCATGGGCTCCTCTGAACCGGAAGTGAGCAGAGTTGACAGGAGAGACGGGGTGACGGGTGAACGGGAGATGGAGGCTTGTGATTGGTCCTGCCTTTCCCAGGTGTGTTGACAAAGGCGGTTATCAAGTTTTATGGAGTGAGTGATTAAAGTATCAAGATGTGGAGGCTCATCTCTGGTAGCTAGTTCATCTTTTATTCGATCAGCTAACCCGTGCGTGAATGCTCCCTGTAGTGCAACATTATCCCACCCACTCTCTGCAGCTAAAATACAGAAAGCTAGAGCGCATTCAGCAACTGATCTAGAACCTTGACGAATCATCATTAATTGTGCTGATGCTACTTTGCCCTGAACAGGATGCTTGAACAATCTCCTTAATTCAGTGGTGAATAATTAACATGAATGACAAATGGGAGAATCCCTCTCCCCGAACGCCGTAGCCCATCAAGCGGCGTCTCGGGTTAGTAAACAGATTATATATGCAATGCGTGACTGATCAGAGGTGTAAGTGAGTGGCTGGGAACTAAAAATCAGTGTACATTGTAATAGGAACCGACCACAAGCCCCCATGTCCCCAGCGTACCTTTCGGGGCTGGATTCGGGGTGGAGGCAGCAAGTGGTAGCTGGTTGGGAGTAGCAGTGGTCGGCGAGGAAGAGGAACCAGAGAGGGCCGATGAAACCTGGTGGATCTGGACGCTGAGTTGGGAGATGGTCTGATGCAGAGCTTAAACAGACTCCATGATGTCCCTTAAATTATCATAATGTTGTCCTAAGAGTTTTCCTTGGGAAACAAGTGCCTGGCGGAGCGAGTCCATACCCGCTGTTTCCAGTCTTTCTACTAAACTAAATGGCTGCTGGCATCATTAAATGTGGAATCTGTTTGTGTTTTAGGGACCAGATCAACCAAATATGTAACACAGGGGCATACACCCATTAATAGACTTCCAATAATGCAGGTCATACTGATGTTAATGTCCCACCTGGACATTTTCATACAGTTTCCTCATTATGCAAACTGTCATACTGTAGTGATTCATTCATTCTGGGGAATTTTTCTAAATATCTTTCCTGTTCCCAATGTTGTTCTTGTTTGTAAAATGGGGCATATGAAAAATAAAACAGTCTGTACTTAACTGAACTCTTTCCAAATGAAAGCAGACTTGTTTTCCTCACCAGGACCCCCCTCAGAACATACTGTAGATCTGTGAACATGAGACTGTGGTCTCGCCCGTGTCTGACTAATGCTTCCACTTCTGTGTGTTTTTCCATTTTACTCAACTGTCTTGCCCTGCTGCACATTCATTAAACATGTGCCCTCAGACCCCCACTCACCACCCACCCTGTCTGACAGAACTTGGCAAGCATGAATGATAATCACACCACAGTTAAGATGAAAGTCTGACTGACTGACTGCAAAAACAGCCGACTGCAAAAACAGCCCCACTGAAACAATCCAAATATTCTTAAAATGTTTATATTTTCTTCAGAAAAGGAATCTGTGAGTGGACTAGTCCCTAAACTAGTCCCTAAAACTAGGGATGAGAATTGTTATTGGTCAGTATTGGTATCTATCAAAAATCCTATATTTCGCATGTTTCACTAAGGATAGACTGTAAAAATGTAAATAAAAAAAGGTAAAAGCATTTGAAATGTGCCACGTTTGGGCTGTTAATGTCTTTAAAATGACTCAGCACAAATGTGTTGTTAACAGCTTCAAAGTTCATAAATAGTCTAAAATGAATGAGTCACACTAATATCAGTATTGGTAGATAGTCGACTTGGTGACATCAGTATTGGTAGATACAAAAAAGTGGTATCTTCACATCACTGCTTAACACTGCCTTGTGACTAGAACCAGTTTCAGGCTCTAATGTGCCTTAAAACGAGGCAAAACAGGCCAAAAACACTGTTGATGCTTCAAAATCTGCTTCCTTTAGTTGATCAAGCTGACATTAGGAATCTATATCTTACAGTTCCTTATATTTGCACACATACTAACCTATGATGGTGAATTTTACCTTTGTATTCAACACATACTTAATACACACTAGTGAACACACAAACCAGGAGCAGAAGGATTTAATGACTTTCATTACTAGTGAAGCTCAAAGTATGCCTTAGTATGTGACAATGTTAAGATATTTTTAAAATTAAATTACTTTTCCAGGGCAAAACTTTCTTGCCAAGATTATTTTTATTCATGGGCAAAGAATATGGGCAATATTCAAGGAATTATGTTACTGTCCTGAAAATCCATTTTTGTACTGAACACGCTTCCCTAGAGTGTGAATGTGTAATTTTGAGTGAGATATACTCTCATGAAATCACATGTTGTCTCAAGGGCTTCATTAGTTGTGTCAGGTGTTCTTGAGATTGATCACCTCAAATACCTGGATTGTTGACAGTGATATTTGATCGCATTTAAGAAACATGACAAAGTCTCCAAAAAGTTCAGAAAACTGATTCATTGCTTTGAACAAACAAGCAAAAGGATACAAAAAGTTAGTAAAGGCATTGAATGTTCCTAGAGATACAGTTAGAAACATAGTTCACATGTTTAAAGTTAGAGGAACAGTGGCTTCTCTACCTATATGTGACAGACAGAGGAAACTATCAACATCTGAGGAGGCAGGTGGTCTGTAAAGGACCTGCAGCAGGACTTGGTGGCAGCAGACACTGAGGGCTTTAATTTTGTGGCGCAGCAAAAGGTGGTGGAGCGCACACCGTCCATCGCAACACCAAGCGCAGCGAATTTGGCAATTTGGTAGACCGTGGTGCGCCGAGATGGGTGTGGCTGCGCAAAAGGGGGAGGTATTGACAGATTCAGCTTGGCACAGTGATAATTTCGAGCCTAAAAGCTGTGCTGAAAGCTTGCCAGCTCCAAGTTTCATTTAGCCATGGACGAAGGAGACAGCAGGAGCGTCAGACAGAGGAAAACTGATGTTCTGGTCCGGGAGGTCCAAGCTCGCAATGGCTGAATATATATATATCACACGAACAGACCTCCACAGGCTGATGATGCAAAAGGTGCCAAAAGAAGGTTACCAATTAGGCCACAAGGTGAACCACGCAAAAGCCTTTCAGAAATTGAATTCCGCACCGACGTCCGCGAACTACACAATCTTTAGTTCATAAAAAGAGATATCTATGTTAAGCTTACACAAGAAAGTTCATGGCAAAAAATCCTGCCCATTCTTTAAGGCGAGGCATTTTACACAGAACTAGCGTCTTCAGGGAGTAATAAGATTTTAGTTCGGGAAAGGTGCTACAGTTGACACGTGACCGGACTACACCAATAGGTAGCTGGATTTGATAAGAAGAGGAAAACACCAGAAAGTGGTAAAAAACCGAAATCTTCGGGACATAAACGGTGCTGTATGCACATAGCTTCAGTGAAACACAAAAAAAGTCAGGATTTCACAATCGCACGGTGGAATACTTACAGGAACAGCCTAAGATGGTGGCTCAAGTTGAGGGGTGAGTGCCGAGACGAAGCTGAAAACTATAAACACTGCCTTGATTTGGAGTTTGAAAGCATTCCCGAGGATGCTGCCTTCCATCCCACATGCTATCAGAGGTTTATTGACAAAAATACAATTGCAAAGTGGAAAGACATCCGATGATACGGAAAGCTCCTCAAGAAGTGAGGCCATCCCATCAACATCGAGCAGGGCGACTCTGAGTCCGACAAGTCCGACAAGTCCGACAAAGAGACTTAGATCCAGGTCTGGCCTGCCCATCTCGAGCTCTGGCCCCATCCTTCCTGCCCTGTGCATAATATGCAAGAAGAAGGACAAATACATCGTCAAAGCAGGCAGACGACAAAGGGAAGCTCTGTCAAAAGCAGAAACCTTAACAGCAGGTAAGCAAAAATAAAGAAATACATCCCATCCCCCACACCTACACACACACACACACATGCACACACACAAAGACACAGTTTGAACAGTTGAATGACTATCCACACTGCTCCTGAACATGTAGCATGTCATAACCAAACTAAACTATACTACAAACTACACTGCACACAATTATATCTCCCTTTGCATATCTATCTGTCTATCTGTCTGTCTGTCTGTCTAGACAAGTTGCAGAAAGCTGCTGAGTTAAAGGACGACCATAGCGTTCTTATTCACATCAGAGACAAACACTGTGTGGCTCTGAAGGTGCAGTACCACAAGAGATGTTACCTACAGTACACCAGGTTTTCGAGTGGGCCTGCCAGACCAGAGAAAGAACAGTGAGTCATTTATTTACTCTACATAAATAAACATAGAGTACAATGAATTTTATGTCTTTTGTATGTGAACACAATCAATCACAATAGGTTTATATTCTTCCAAATTATTATTTTTTTCTTTAGGAATGAGCCAACGTTTGATGTCAGCTATAAGATGTTTTGTGAAAGGATCATCCGTCAAAGGCTTCTTATCAACCAGGAGGTACTGAGAATGGGCCAGCTGAGGAAGACCTTCATTGAATTGGTGAAGTCAAGTGAAGGTCTTGAGGTAATTTCAAGGCAATTTATTATTTGTCACATACAAGGCAAGTTTAACATGAAATGTGTGTGACCACTCAGCTTGCTGTCTGCAGAGACATGTACTATTTGGCAACAAGGAAAACAGCTGACAGTATGGTTTGTGATGTGTGCTTTTCTTGGCCATCTTTGGTGTGAAATCTGTTGTATAGCAGATAGGCTACAGCCTGTAATGTTTTGTATCCCCTCTACCACTCTCTGTGTTGTTTTGTGAAAATGGCTATACCAGCCACAACCATAATGAAGCCCACCTTTTGCCTATGCTTTTGATGGTACTCCTGTGACTCTTAATTGTTGCTGTTTTGTGTTGCAGACAGGATACATTGAAGAGAAAACTGAGCCGTGATTTCCCTCAGCTTGTGTTTCACACCCCCACCAAGCGTAATGTCTCTGAACTGGTTTTTGCTGAGACTCTGTCAACAGAAACACTCTTGGACATGCTACCGTATAAGGTGCTGAAACTACACAGTCTAGTGATGAGTCAGACGGACAGCGAGACTGAAAAAATGACAACAAAGTTCCAAACAACGTCAGAGGACACAAGGACACTGTATACAGCAGCGCTGCTGTTAAACGCATTGTGTCACTGCTTAACAAACTGGGACATTGTGCATCACTGGGACACAGTGTTGAGTCTAGACACTAGCCTTGCCCAACTGACACTAATAGAGGGTCACCCGCAACACTTGTGTAGGATAACATTGACTTTGGCGAGGAGACTCTATCAGGCCGTGGAACTACTCATCATACAAATGGAATTATGCTCCAGAGTTGTGCCAATGAGACTATGTCCACAGCCACCCGACAGCCACTGAGAAAGGGAGTTTCCTCATTCAAAGCTCCCCCCAGATCCCTATAGAGCCATACCATCAGTCCAAAAGGCAAGGCCCACACAACTTGTGTCAACAAATGGAGGCAGAGACATGCAGAATGGACATCCACTGTGCTGCACAAGCTGAATTGGCATATGTTTTCGTGAAGTCCACATATGTGGATGGATGTGCAATCCCAAGCTGGACAGGGTTCCATACACTGTTTCAAGGTGAAAACACTCCGCAGAAGTCAGCATTGTATTATCTTCCAGTCATTGAGGCCTCACCAACAGAGATGTCAACAGTCAACACTATCGTGAAGCGTCCAGATTGCTGACCAGCTAGAACTGGATCACATAGTGTTTGACCAAGCTATATATGCCAAAGCACAGCAAATCCGCTGGAAGAATGATGAATTTGCCCAGCGTTTAGTGATTAGACTCTGTGAATTCCATACATGCATGTCCTACCTGAGTGTTTTAGGCAAAAGATTTGGAGATGCAGGGCTTCAAGATATTCTCATCGAATCTTAAGTTGTTGCCCCAGGATCCATCATTGGGGTGATCAATGGTCATCACTACAATCGCAGCATGAGGGCTCGTAAACTTCTATATGAGAGTCTGCAGCGCATCCGTTTTATCACCTTCTTGGACTCCTTGCCACCACAAGGGAGAGCTGAGTACATGATGTCATCACTGAAATGAAACGTGCCTTTCTAGACAGATTGATGGATGTTTTGAGTGCAGATCAGAGGTTTCAGAGCATGTGTTCAAAATACACTGACTCTGTGCAGATGAAAAGTATGGGCAAGATTTGGGCAGGATTTTTGCGACAAACTTTTCTTTCTTAACAGAAGTCGTTCTTTTTTATGAACTAAGGATTGTGTAGTTTGCAGACGTCGGAGCGAGATGAAATGATAACAGGGTTCACCTATTACGGCCTAAATATTATTAATCATATCTAATGCCAAGGCTGTTTGTGGTTGGCTGAGAGAGATTTGAAGTTGTTAGTTTGCATCACAATTTCAGCTGCGTTAATGACATTCCATTACATGTGGCAACCGCCTTTGATCTGATAGTGAGGATATATTCAGCTTCTCTCATCTCATAAAATTTAGTGCATTCTTTGTGGCATGTTGTGTACAACACAACATAGCATGCAACATGCAGGCAGAGCAGCAGACCACCTGGCTCCACAGCTCTGTACTTAAATGTTTCCGTTTATACATTTTTACTCAATCACATTAAAAATGCATAAAATTACTCATGAAACAAAATGGTGTTAACATCAATTTTGTTGATTTATTGAACTAGTCTCCTTCCTCTTCGCGCGCAGGGATGCGCTCCCGGTTGGATCTGGGATGATTAATAATATTGGTAACCTCCTCCTCATCAGCCCATGGAGGTCTGTTTGCGTGATCATATATTCGGCCACTGTGAGCTTGGACCTCCCGGACCAGAACATCAATTTTCGTCTGTCTGACGCTGCTGCTGTCTCCTTTGTCCATGGCGAAATGAAACTTGCACTGTGCCTCGGTGCAATTAAAGACGAGGAGAGGAGCTCATTTGATTGGTGAAGACTGTGTTAAACCCATTCACGCCTTCTCTCCCTCTCTTTGCTATTTGCTGGTAGAAGAGACTGAGGTGGGACAGAGGAGTACTTGCGCCATACTGTGCCCCCTGCGTTGTGCACGAAGTTTGCAAAATGCGCCTGACACACCCCCTTGGCGCGGCGCAGCCTGGTGTACGAAATTAGAGCCCCGAGATTTCAGTTTCCACAGTAAGGCACATACTAAACTCTGAAGCCCGAACTCCAAGACGCACACCACTATTGACCCAAAAGAAGAAGAAGAAGAAAAGTCAGCTCCAATTTACTCAAAACTATATAAATAAGCCAAATAGGTTTTGGGATACTGTTCTGTGGAGCAATGAAACAAATCTGGAACTTTTCAGGCCTATGGATCAGTAGTATGTGGAGGAGAATGAAGGATACACAGAAAAGAACACCCTGTCTACATTGAAGCATGGTGGTGGATCAGTGATGCTCTGGAGCTGCTTCACTTCTTCTGACACTGGAAACCTGCAGCGTGTGGAGGGAAAGATGGATTCAATCAAGTATCAGGAAATCCTGGGAGAAAATATGTCATCTGTGAGAAAGCTGAAGCTTGGGTGTCATTAGCCCTTCCCACAGGACAATGATCCAAAGCATAAAGATACTAGAGTGACCATCACAGTCACCTGACTTGAACCCCTTTTTAAATCTCTGTTAGAATTTGAAAAAGTCAGTTGCAGCACATAAACACAAGAATATTAGTGAAGTGGAGGCCTTTGTTCATGAGGAATGGGCTAGGAGTCCTCAGGAATGATGTCAGAAACTGGTGTCTGGTTATGCATCTCATTTGCAGCAAGTCATAACAGCAAAGAGTGATCTTCTAAGTAGTAAAGATGCTTGTCATGATGGGGTTGAATCATTTTGAGACTGCAGTTGTCAATAAAAGTGGCATTTTGTGTTGAATTTGGAGAAACCACTTTATTAGTAATATTATTTGTGTTGAGCTATTTAAACTGTTCCTAATTTTTAGTGGGGTTCAATAATTTTGATTGCAACTGTATCTTAATGATAACCATTTTATCTTACTCTCAGAAAAAAAATCTGCATATTTTCCTTACGTCTGTCCATTTCTCACAGACAATAATTCACATCTGTACAGCCAATAAAAGAACTGAGGCCACAGTGGGATCCAGCTGCAGAACATGTGGTGCATCTGAGAGAGACAGAGTCTCAGGCCTCCTGTCCTGAGATTCCTGTCCTGAGCAACCTTTTCTCCCTTCGTTCATTCTCCTCCTCCCAAGCCTTCTGTATACATCATGTCGGTTACTAATCCAACTTTGTCTCGGGTTTCCTTCAGCTGTGTAGCATAGAATGTGAGGTAGTGAAATTCCTGAAAGGGGACACCATAGAGCTTCATGGAGAAAGAAGTGCAGCCTTTTGGCCTGCAAAGAATCAAAAGTCTTTTAACCGCTGCATTGTGTTATTACAAGTGGCCTTTGGAGTCATTGTGTTGATTCAGCATCTCAAGTGTTTGGTTGAAGTAAACACACACTGAATGGTCTGGTGGTTGACTGCAGCTGCTTCTTTTGTGTGGATGTTTTCTCATCCCTTCAGAAATCTGTTTATAATGATGCATGAGGCTCTGCATACAGCAGTGGGTGATCTCTTGGTAACACTCTGTACTTAGCATTGGTTTGTGAACAATTAACAAAATATGAGCACAATTAGTAGGCTTATGTGAGATCCCACTGGTAGTTTCTCTTCAGCAAAGGAATGATATATTATGCAGCAATTACACAAGTACACAGCAATTTCATGTTTTTGGAAAACACACAGTAAATAACATGAACTTAACCAGGAACATATAATTATCCTTAAATGACACAAAATTCATTAACATCTAATTTATAGAGAGCGGACAAGAAAGCAAGAATCCTATAGGCAATCCTGACATTTTGATATGAACAGTCGAACACCAAACAAAAGTATATGCTTTTTACATAGTACAAACATTTATGTGACAAAACACACAGCAAGAAGCAGTACTTGTTTGAATCCCAGTTCTAATGTCACCGTCAACTGCACTTGGCTCCACCCACCTCCAGAAAAACAGTTAATAGATTTCTTTATAATCAAGCTATTTAAGGGGACATTCACTGGAAAATCAAATTTCTGATGTTTTTTGGTGTGTCCCCGTGTCCCTCCCATATCTAAACATCACTAAAATGTCACAATAAACACTTCAGTTTCTCTGTTTATCTGTGCTCAAGCAAGTGGTTTTGAAAAGTCAAGTTTAGTAACGTAACTAGCACATTTGACATGCAACGAACCCTCCCCAACAATTACTTCCGGTCATGGGCGTGAACATTCAACCTGAAGAAGAAGAAGAAAAAGAAGAAGAATCGCTTCCACCATTACAACTATTGTATCTGTTGAGCACAACATGTCTCAGAAGAAAGGTTCAGTTCATTGTTGCTCTGTTGCTGGCTGTCAAAAACAACACCAGATGCTTCATAAACGCCCTTCTAATGAGGAAACAAGGGTAAGGGTTAGAGTGGATATCTTTCATTTTTGATAGTAATATTCCTGCTAAGCTTCCTGAAATGCTGTTTGTTTGTAGCAGTCACTTTGAAGTGAATAGTTATACAAACTTTGGGCAATACAAAGTGGGGCTCAGTTCAAAACTTCATCTCAAGTAGGGAGCAGCTCCAACAATCCGTAATGGATTTCCTGAAGGCAATGTAAATATTTCCAAATGAAGTAATAATGTCTTTGTGCCTTTGACTGCTTTTGTCTTGAATAGCAATAGCTAACGACGGCTAATTGCAGCCTCATTTGAAAGACAGCGTGTGTGTTTGCCTTTTCGTTTGTCTTAGCAGCAGTAGAAAATGAGTGAGTCAGAGTGAGTGTTTGGCTCAGCTCCATATGATGCTGTTTACAAGCAAAACGCTGCACAACTTGTGTGGAAATGTGTGTATTTTCCTGTTGGCTCGTGAGTGTCTCGGGTTAGCACATATGCTAACTACTGACTGCGGAAGGCAGAGAACGTGTGTGCTTTCTCTTTGTCTCGGCTCGCTGTTTTAAAAGTGAACCGCTGCATGAACTGTGAGAAACCATGTGCATGGGGAACAACTTATACTAAAATGGTTTATTTTACATGTAAATTAAACCATGCAGGCACTCAAACTGATGCTCCTGCGGTTCGGGGGGCGAAGCACTGCACAGCAGTTAGTCTGCTTGTAGCTGGCCAATCACAAGAGACTCAATGTTCTATGCGCCCGTTCCGATGCTGTCAGAGATGAGCAATAAACTGGCTTAATCTGAAGAGAATATGAGGTTTTTGACCATAAATATTATTTAGTTTATCTAAGTAGACATCAGTCATCTCTATTTTTGGTTCAAAAGACCATTCTATGTCGCCTTTAAAGTCAAATGTGAGGGGGGTCCACACAAATAGGGTTCCTTGGCAAAGAATTTGAGAACCACTGGGTTAAATGAGGACTCTGAGCAGAACATGGACTGTGTGAGAAAACAAGGTCGCAGCAAACCTATGAAAGCTGTGTTGTTCTTTTATGACAACATAATTCTAGACATGCTGCTTGTGGGAGAGGAAGCTGTCGTTTTCATTAATGAAAGACTGATGTTTCAGTGCACTATCATTTGTGGTCAAAGCCAAACTTGCCAGTGTGAACTGCTGTGGTGTTATCTTCACATATTCCCATACACTGTCATGATGTATATACCTCGCAAAACAAAATAATTACTGTATAATTACTGCACAGTTATCCAGAACTACTCAGTACCTATGAATGTAGATTTCCTCTATTCTAAAATTACATCTTGTCAGAATTATCTAACAATACAAGTGAAAAGCCCAAATCTTTGATGCTGCTAAAACACTTCTTATAAAAGTTAACCTTATAAATGTTGAGAAATATTCATATGGATAATAGTGACTGATTCACCCCTTTCACTGGGACATGTGTGGTTTGGGTGTCACCTTTCCAGGTTGAGCACAGAATGTCAATGCATGGATTGAATAAATAGGTAGAAAGAGTGCTGTCCATTGCTGACGACAGTTCAAGTAAAGGTGTATGGGTGTGACTAGACTGAGGAAATATTTACAAGTTCATTTTTGCAGTTCACTCCCCCACCTTGTGTAGTGGTTAGCACTCTTGCCTTTGCAGCAAGAGGTCCCGGTTGGAACAAGGGGCCTTCTGCAAGGAGTTTGCATGCAAGGAGTTTGCATGTTCTCCCCGTGGTGCGTGGGTTCTCACCAGATGCAGATTTGGGGACTAGGTTAATTGGAGACTCTAAATTGCCCATAGGTGTGAGAGTGAATGGTTGTCTGTCTCTATGTGGCCCTGTGATGGACTGGCGACCTGTCCAGGGTGTACCCTGCCTCTCGCCCTATGTTAGCTGGAGATAGGCACCAGCCCCCCCGCGACCCCTAGTGGATAAAGTGGTAGAAAATGAGTGAGTGAGAGGTGCTGCTTGTGAAAAAAATATGAAATTTGCAAACAGGGTTCAGTTGTCTATAGTTAAATATTTCAGTTTCAGCTAGCAAAACTACCAAACTGCAAACTTTCAAATAAAAACAAATGTATGGTAAATTACATTCAAACCACAATTGTATGAGTTCACAAGGTGCTGATTAAGCATATCAGCTCCATACAACTCTCTCTAGCTGTGTCTCAATCTGGGGGCTGGATCCTGCTTAGTGTGGATTCATCGTCCAGATGTCTTTAAAATGCGTCACAGCACTGCGCCATAGGCTGTCGCAATTGTCACATGACTTGTCGACTCCTTCTCATGCCCGTTTTTGAAGGATACATTTGTGTAATAGTAAATTAAACCTAAATGCAAAGGAAGAATAAATAAAATTAACTATTATAATTTTGACATAATTAGGTATATTTCATTTAATACTTACTAAGATTTACTAAGTAACTTCAACACTTTCTTGATACTATGTTATTAAAATATTGTTTTAGAAATAATGTTTTATTCTATCTGTTGTTCAAATCATAAATAAAGGAGTTATATTTGTAAATCATATTCCAGGTTGGTCACATTTAAGGGAAATTGTTTGTCTTGTCCATGTTTGTCTCTCAGCCTGTGATACATTACACACCAGTGTCATGTGCATTTACTCCAGTATTACATGAAATATTTAAAAAAATAATATTAACTGGAGGGTCCATCAAAACTAATACATAATCACAAAACTGATAAACTGCTACAACAAAAAACTAGAACTGACAATAAACACTAAATAATGATACTTTTAGTTCTAAATAAAATATATTTTAGATATATTTAGATATTTAGATTTATTTTACATCAAATATGTTTAAATTTATTAGATTTTTGGGATGTTTTTGGCTTAAATCAACAGTCAGATTTCAAGGAGCAGAAGAACTCTGATTCAGGAGTTTGAACTGTGGAGGGAAGTATTTAAGCACTCGGTGTGCAACCTGCCAGAATTTATTAGGAGAGGAAGAAAAGGATAGCGCACCCCACTCCACCCTCCGTCGGCTGGACTGTCTCATTTCACGTAGCGCACTACTTCCGCCTTCCATCAGCTGCGCACTCAGGAGGAGATGACTGCGTCGGCTGCGCACTTAGAAGGATCCAGCCCTCGGATTGTGTCTCAGGACAGCAGTGTTTAGATCTTCACCCATGTCACCCGCCACCCCGTGCAAACTTGAAGGAGCAGAGACATTGTATTTAATGTTTGAATTGTTAATAGCATTGTTTTAGGGGTAAAATCAAGTAAGTCCAACCAATCCAATCCAACTTTATTTATAAAGCACTTTAAAACAACACAGTTGACCAAAGAGTACACAGACAGTTTATATAGCCCAGCATCACAAACACAATTTGCCTCGAAGGGCTTTATAGTCTGTATAGCAAGTGACACACTCTATCCTTAGACCCTCACATCGAGCGAGGTAAAACTCCACAGAAAACCCTTTTACAGGGAAAAAAATGGGAGAAACCTCAGGAAGAGCCACAGAGGAGGGATCTGTCTGTCAGGACTGACAGACATGCAGTAGGTTTCAAATAGTCAGAATTTCACTGGCCATTCCCTTTAAAAGCCAAGTGTGCCTGTGTCTGGCACATTGCTATTGAAAAGGCAGAATGCAGTAGCGAACCATTCCCTGCTGACAAGATGGATCTGCTTGTACAGCTTTTTGATGGTCCATGTGCAGATGTGAGTGAAAAACAGGAACGAAAACTCTTCTGCACAGGGTAAGGAACTGAACCGACATTCAAGGTGCATTTCATGTGCATAGTGTAGGCACATCTAATTTAAGTCACAATGCTCCACATTTGTCCCCTCACAATGCTGACACTGAAACGCCTTTTCGTTTGAATCCTTCAGGAATAACTCCTAAAACAACTATTCAAAGACGCTACAAACTTTTCAATCTATACTGAAATTTTTTGTCCCTTGCATTATCTTAAGTCCAAGTTTCCCCTTAATGACAACTGACCGGAGCTGCCTTATATTGTAACAGAAGTTGTGCAAGCCACAACTATAAGATAGAGACTTATGACTGAAAACAGAGAAGTGCCCATGGGATAAAGACTTGCTCAAACAAACGCTCCCTCAGTCACATCTGATTGCATGTCTTAACATAGCCCATTTTCAGATGAAAGAGGCAGCATACAAATAATGTTGCACCATTTTGGTTCACAAAGACCAAACAGAGGCAGAATAATAAAACCAACAAAAACAACAACCACCAGAAGTTCCTGCAGCTTTAAGGGATCTCCTCAGGCTTAACATCAGAAGTTATCCATTCAAACACAGTAGAGAGTGCAGTGTCATGTGTTACCCAGCATCAGGTATGAATGAACACACTCTAAAATGAAGGCAGTAACACCACTTACCAAAGAAATGTGGTCTCATCTGTATCAGTGTGGTTTTAATAAGGAAACATCATTCATTCAGCTCGTCTGAGGACAAGTTAGACTGTCTCTCTCTCTCTTTCTCATAGTCACAAACACAATCCCACACAGATTTTCCATCCGGTGCAGAGGTGTTCTGTGCAACTAGTCTTCCCCCTCTCTGAGTCAGACTGTGGGGGGGAGGTGGGGGAGGAGGGGTGGGTGGGTGGTGTGAGGGCAGGGAGACACTCACAGCAGCCTGACAAAAAAGTGGACAGCTCAAGTAATATAGGTAATTATTTGATGTCTAATGGATTATTTCCTTGGCCTGATGTCACCGCAGATGTGTCTCACAGACACTCTGATTTTTTTTTTTTTTAACATGTTTTTAACGTGTATTCTGCAAAATGATATTTTGGCTTTTAATTTTCAAACCTAGTTTGATTTTTTCAAAAGTTTTGCTTTCAATGGGCACAATTCTAATCAGAATCCTTGTTGTTGATGATGTGATGTTAAAAATACTGAAATAAGCAAATACACACTCTCTTTATAAACAAATAAGACCTTCTTCAAATCTTTCAACTGCCTAAGGCATCCAAAGTCCATTGTGATGCAGCAAAGTAGTAAATTTTAGAGTTTAACTAAACATCCAAACACTTCTTTCCATCGGATAAACCAGTGTACACAAGTGTCTGGTAATGGTATTTGTTGGCCCAGGTGCAAATCTTCAGAGTTGTTCAAAGATCAGCAGAAGTAGAGCTTCTGCATTTTGTGAGAACACTCATAGACCCTAACCCTCATAATGAACAAAACCTAACCCTTTACGCTAATCGTAACCATCACATCAAAATGCCTAACAACCCTAATCTTAACCCAGTTCTAAGTCCAATGTCACTATTAAAGGGGACATTCACTGGAAAATTTCTGATGTTTTTTGGTGTGTCCCCATGTCCCTCCCATATCTAAACATCACTAAAATGTCACAATAAACACTTCAGCCACTTTTGAGAAAAAAGGGCTTCTCTGTTTATCTGTGCTCAAGCAAGTGGTTTTGAAAAGTCGAGTTTAGTTACGCAACTAGCACATTTGACGTGCAACGAACCCTCCCCCAACAGCTACTCCCGTCATGGGCGTGAACATTCAACCTGAAGAAGAAGAAGCTGAATCGCTTCCACCATTACAACTATTGTATCTGTTGAGAAGAACATGTCTCAGAAGAAAGGTTCAGTTCATTGTTGCTCTGTTGCTGGTTGTCAAAAACAACACCAGGCACTTCATAGACTCCCTTCTAATGAGGAACAAAGAGCAGAGTGGATATCTTTCATTTTTGATAGTAATATCCCTGCTAAGCTTCCTGAAATGCTGTAGCAGTGTCTCAGGTTAGCACATACACTAACTACTGTGCAGCAGACAGAGATCGTGTATGCTTTCTGTTTGTCTCGGCTCGCTGTTTTAAAAGTGAACCACTGCATGAGCTGTAAGAAACCGTGTGCATAGGGAACAACTTAAACTAAAATGGTTTATTTTACATGTAAATTAAACCACGCAGGCACTCAAACTGATGCTCCTTTGTTATGGGGGGGGGGGGGGGGGGGGGCGGGGGGGGGTTGGGGGGCGAAGCTTAGTCCGCTTGGTAGCTGGTAGCCAATCGCAAGATGCATTGCGATTGGAGACCGCCTGTTTAAATGCTGTCAGAGATTAGCAATAAACCGGGTTAATCCGAAGAGACTATAAGGTTTTGGACCATAAATATTATTTAGTTTATTTAAGTAGACATCAGTAATCTCGATTTTTGGTTCAACAGACCATTTTATGTCTCCTTTAAGGACAATTTGTCAATAAGCCACATATGCATAATAAGCTAAATGGACCTCCAGTGAATGATGGAAGCCATCACTCACTTGATTGTTTACACCAGTAGTTTTATGTCTGTTTCCTTTCAAAATGGCTGTTGTGCAAAGGTTCCACTGAGGCAGCAAAATGGTACACACTTGGTATTTATTTATTGACACCTGTGCTTTTCCTACTATGACCCTGAAGCTCATAGTAGCTTGCAGTACTCATAGTAGCTTGTGATATGTTCAACATGTCTGACCCGACACCTGATTAAACTGATTTAAATATAGTGATTATATTTCACAAAACAGCACATTATATATTGAAATGAAACTTTTTCAATAATGTAAGAGTAGAATAATTGATGAAATGGCATGATTGATGAATGTTTCTACTTTGTTTTAATTGGTCAGTATTACCCACTAAAGTATGCTTCCAATCAACCACCTCAAATATTACTCATCTCGACAGCTTAATACATCTCTTAGTGGTGCAAAAACTTAGATATGAACTTACTAAGAACAGAGAAAAGATTTTATTAGTTGCACTTTACATTCATGAACAGCTGACTTGTAAACAGGTTTTCAAGTTCTGTGGCTGGATCAAGTGTTACATCATTTGATGACTTTGTTTTGATGCAGCCAAATAGTGTTCCTTTATTGTGACAGAGAAATAATCAGTCTGGAAAGACGGCAGCATTTAGAGGGATGATTAGGTTTTCCTTTCAACCTCAGTCTGTTCTCTCGTCTTTGTTTCATAGTGAACATCTGATAATTGTGTGCACTGGAACCGTATGTGGATGTGACGAGTGCTATCAATTATATGATCACATGACTGATGTTGATGTGGTAGATGTTTGCAAGTGTGTGTGTTGCTCCATGTTGCACCAACCTCGATGCTATTGGCCTGGTTCCGGATGAACTTGAAGCCTGGAATGCGCTTCTGGTTACACACCACCCCAACATCTTCTGAGTGTTTGCAGTCAGACACACCAAAACCGTTGGACTCACACTGAGCCAGGCTCTTTTCTCCCCCGGTGCAGTGCACATTGTCTAGCCAGATATGGCCTGGAGCAGACAGAGGCAAAGATATGTGTGAGTGGACACTGATGTAGCAACACTTTTTCTGGTGGTAGACTTGACATTCTTTGACCTTGTTTTCACTTAATGCTTCCAATAAACTACTTTAAATATTACATTTGTGTGATATGAACTTGTAGCCATTAAGAACTTCAGAACAATTTAATTAGATTTATGATGAGTTGCTGCAACAATCCTGGGTTTTCAATGAACATAGTACTTGTAATATTTTTGGACTATTGGTCAAAGAAAATTAGCAGTTTATATATATAGTCATCTTAGGATATACCGTATGAAATAGTTATGTGATTATTTGTGAAGAATATGATAGTTGTGTAACATGGTGAAGTAGTGGCAAGCACTGTTTCCTCGCAGCTAAAAGGTCAGGGTTCACAACCTGGTCTGACCAACGATCTCTCTGTTTGGATTTTTTCCCTGAATCCTCTGGCTTCCTCTTACAGGCCCAAAATATGCAGAGGTGAACTGGACACTAATGTGTGAGAGTGAACACTTGTTGGTCTTTGATTGTTGACCCTGCGATGGACCGGCGACCTGTCCAGGATGTACCCTGTCTTTTGTCCCATGTTCCTGGTTTGGCTCCAGCTCCCTGTGACCCTCAAGTGGAGGATGAAGCCATAGACTATGAAAGAATGATGATTTTGTGAAACATGTATTCTACAGTATATACTGCAACCACAAGTCTGCCCCTACCCCAGAATAAAAACTCTTTGCACTGACAGGGCTGGTGCCAGACTTATCCAGCTGAGCAATGTGTAGCTACAATCTTGATATACAATACTTTTAAAGTTCCTTCCAGCAGTAGGGCATACTCTTAAATAAAAATAAATGTCCATAGATTAAAACCATTGTCAAATGAATTCACACTGATTAAGCCTGTCAGCTCCAGCGGTATTTGGATCTAGTGTTGCCCAGTGACAATCCCACACTGCGAACGGGAAAGGATTTATTTCATATCAAGACAAACTAAGACAAGAGCAACACTGTCTACTAAAGTGAGAATCAGCAAAGAAGTAGAAGAAGTACTCACAAGAAGTTTCAGAGGTGAATTCCACTGCTTAAAAACCTATGTTTTTCAGCATTTTGATGGGAGAGGCAGAATAATAACACCATCATCATCATCATCAACGACAAAAACGTTACACTACAGCTTTAAATTTGGAGTTTCAAATAAGGGGGTGGTTTCAGCATTGCACCTTGACAGCCTAAGCTACATGTCACATCCTGTTGACTTCATTTCAGCATTTCCATTGATGTCTTTTCACATTATCCCTGATTCTAGAGCTTCAACACCACAGCACAAATACTATAACTATAACATTACCATATATTATATAGCTACTCATTACTGCTAAAGTTAATTATCCTCATCCACCCTTCACCAACGGCTTGTCCTCTTCTGAAGATCACATGAGGAGCAGGAACAACCCCAGATGGTGACAACACATGATCATAATTGTTATTAATGTTACTGATTCTTGAATCATCTTGGTCTCTGTCTTCTTATCTTTTCTCTCTGTAATATTTGATGTTTTGTTTGTAATCTGCTGAACTTGTCTCTGTACATGTGACACCTACTGCACTTCTGTCTGTCCTGGAAGAGGGATCTGTGTTTCTTCTTGAGGTTTCTACCATTTTCCTGTGGAGTTTTCTCACTCAATGTGAGGGTCAAAGGTCAGAGGGTGTCACTTGCTGTACAGACTGTAGAGCTCCTCATGGTAAATTGTTATGTGATGCTGGGTTATAGAAATAAAATTGACTTGAATTGACAGAGACAGTAAACAAACCTACTCACGTGGAGACGTGTTCGGTCTCTACCTTAACCTGACACATATTTTCTGCCAAAGAGCGTCCAATAAATGTTGTCACGGTTGAAGTGGATCATCTGCTGTCCAGCTGTCTGCACTGAATTGGCCAGTGACCATGGAAACCACCAACAGACTGACTGTCTGAACACACACACAGTCTGAACACACTGCTGAGGAACATCCTGATCATTCCAAGAAAGTGACTACATGTTATACGGTCACGTAGCATCCTGCTGGCAGTGGGTGATTTTTTTTTTTTTCATAATTACAGCCAAGTTTCCTGGTGCTGAAATATAGCAGCCATTCCCATTGAGGACCAGTTCGGTCTCAGCACACTTTAAGCTAGATATTTTTTTTAGAATTGCCAGCTGTAATTAATTCAGATTGTTGTGTTTACACCATCGTTCGCAAGTTGAAGAAAGGGCAGGGAATGTGGTGCACTGGGAGCCATTCATTTTCAAATTGAGTTTTTATTGGCACTCACTAAACTGTAAACCAGAGAATAGTGTTAAATAAAATGGATTCTGTGATTTAGAGATTGGAAAGGACATCTGGGCATCTGATAGAATAAACTCTTTGCACCCAAAAGGGAGGTTCGTGTGCTTGTTATATAGTTGTGACTTCGATTTAAAAACATTTGGTATTCTCTCTAACCAGACATCATAGTGAAATGGAAAATGGAAAATGTTCTAGATCATTTTTATAGGCTTGTGTCTCCACCAACAACAGAAAAACATGCACATGCACATGGCCTCAAACACTGTTTTCCCCCTTTAAGTTAGCAGCTATTAAGCAGGAATAAATAGCACAAACAATACTTTTTCCGCACATGGCAAACTTTCTTTCAAACTTTAACATATTCAGAATGACAAAAATCCCATAATCCTTTCCTTTTACTCATGTGTCTACAGCTTTTGAGACAATTTAACATGGCATTTTAAAATGTAGACTGGATTGGTACATTAGAATCTCAGAGCATGCAGTTGCCTGGTTCTCAACCTATCAGAGACTTCAAGTGTTATATTTTAGGGTTAGGCAATATGGCAAAAAAATTACCACCATATATTTTCTCATACTGTTCAATTCCAATTTTCCAATTCCTATATTGCAATTGTAATACAGTAACAAATAAATAACATTCCAACAAAATTCAGCACAGTGGGTCCAGCACTTTTGTCAATTGCTTAATGACATACAGCAGTCCTTAGTACACTCTGCTCCAACTTTCTGTTCTTTATCTAAATGTAATAATGTTACATCCGGTAGCTGCAAACAGCTACATTTCTGATATTATTTGACAGCAACACAAGTCTGTCAACTTAACTGGGATCTACTGTGGCTCTCTTTTATTGTCTGCTGATGAGAACACAGAACACAGTGGAGGAGCGTCAACCACTGTGTGTTTGTACACAGGTATTTATGAGACAGCTCACAGAGAGAAGCAGTTACTATATATTGGTCTCTCCATCTCTAACAGCACTTTTGCTGCCCTCAGCTTCACATTGGGTCATTCTGCTCTCTAACCTTCTCTGGAAAATTGGCTGGTAACATACACATTTCAGCCGTGTGTGATTGAGTAAATATGGTCAGCACTGATCACCGTAATCAACCTGAATTTTATCGCGATCTGTAATCGCAATTGTATAATTGAGCCCTATTATATTTTATATTTTATTTAGTTTATCCTCTGATACTGTATTATTATTAAGGGCATACCACAGGGCTCTTTATTAAGACCACATTTATTTGTTATATACTGTATATGTCTACCCTGGGTCACAATGTGTCAGATTCCCTGAGGTTATCAGTAATTGCAAAGCTCTGACTTGTCACTATGACTTCATATTGTGCTGAACAGTACTGGTAAATACTTGCTGCTTTGTAAAGACTGTCTTTTGCTTTATGTTTAAAAGTCCGCACAGAAATTGGAAAAAGAGATTTTATAAATTCTGCACTGACAGCATGAAGTGCAGAAGAACTTGATGCTTAGTGAGTGGATCTGACCAAATGCTTCAAATTTATAATGAAATGATTCCCTAAGATGTCACTGTTTTTATATGAACTGAATATGAAATGTGTATTTCACTTTTGCCTTCTGATGTTTACATTATTTTTGCTGCTACCTGTATTGGTAAGTTTGAAAAAGAACCAGGTATATGGGACCTTTACCTGGACCTTTACCTGGTTAAATAAAATAAATAAATTATGCCTGGGTATGCCCAAACAATGTTTCCTTTCATTTAAATAGAAACACTGTTTGGGCACATACAAATCCAGCTCCCAAAATCCTAATGTCCCTACATTAACGAGCCAAAATTAGAGAAAACAGTTGCCTTCTGTGTAGCCATACTGTACATCAAACTGGCTGTTAATTGTCTCATAAAACACTATCTGCATGCATGTGATTCTTGAAATTACTATAATGACTGTGGCTTTTTGGGAAGAAAATAACTGAGGTAATTACTTGGGAAACATATGCCTTGAACAAGGGATTCTATTTAATGAACAGCTACCAACATACAGTACATACATTATGCCACCAGCAGCCAGCAGCTACTACACTTCTTTTTTTTACAGTGATGGAGGAAACTAATATAGGAAAGAGACGAATTAGATGAGATTATGTCTCTGTGTGTCTGGTTTACATGCCAAAGATTTCCAGTCTCAAATCCCCTCCACTTCTTCTGACTGGGGTCATTCAGGCCTCCTCTGATGGAGAAACCAGGGCCTGAGCATCAAACCAGTCAGACAGGAGGGAACGTGTAACTCTTTAATATTTTTCTTGGAACATATGGAACTGTATGAAGAGATATGCTGCATTTGTTGAAAGTCTGCGTTTAATTCATTGTTTGAGTCAATTGGTTTCACTCAGCATGTAATTAAACCCACTCACTGCCTTAATCCCACCCTTGATCGTGTACTCAGTTATGGCATAGACATAGAAAACTTAAATATTTCTCCCCAAAACCCCCTCTTAACTGACCATTATTTAATCACATTTAATTGCACATTAACTAACTACAATAACATTAAGAAAAAATACCACTTCAGTCGGTGCCTGTCTGATAATAATGTTAATACTTTCAAGGAGTCAGTGGAGCCATTATTTAACTCCATGCCATGTCTAAGTCCACCTGTAGTTAACAGTTATGATTTTACACCCACTTTCATTGATAATCTTGTTGATAATGCAGCAGCTTCACTGCGTACTACATTAGATAGTGTTGCCCCTCTGAAAAAGAAAGTGATGAATCAGAGGAGAGCAGCACCATGGTTTAACTCCCATACTCACTCTCTTAAACAGGCTTTACATAGATTAGAAAGAAAATGGCGTTCCACTAATCAAGAAGAATTTCGTGTAGCCTGGAAAGATGGTCTTGTAGCTTATAAAAAAGCCCTTCATAAAGCTAGAGCAGCCTATTATTCTTCTTTAATTGAAGATAACAAGAACACTCCAAAGTTTCTGTTCAGCACTGTAGCCAGGCTGATACAGAGTCGCTCTACTGAGCCGTCTATTCCCTTAACACTGAGCAGTGATGACTTCATGAATTTCATTGTGAATAAAATAACATCAATAAGAGAAAAAATTGACCACCTCTTCTCTTCTAGTGGTAATGAGACAAGTTCTAGCACAATAACCTTAGAAGCACCAGATATACAGTTACACAGTTTCTCCCCATAGATCTCCCAGAATTAACATCACTAGTATCCTCATCAAAGACGTCAACCTGTCAGTTAGATCCCATCCCCACTAAACTGTTTAAAAATGTTCTTCCATTTATTAACCACTCCATATTAAATCAAATTAATCTCTCCCTATTAACTGGATATGTACCCCAAGCTTTTAAAGTTGCAGTTATTAAGCCCCTTCTTAAATAAGCTACTCTCGACCCAGATGTTTTAGCCAATTATCGCCCAATATCAAATCTTCCTTTCATTTCTAAAATACTAGAACAGGCAGTTGCGAATCAGTTATGTGAATATCTGCATAGTAACAGGCTGTTTGAAGATTTCCAGTCAGGATTTAGATTACACCATAGCACAGAAACAGCCCTAGTTAAAGTTACCAACGACCTCCTCTTGGCCTCAGATAATGGTCTAGGCTCTATACTTGTCCTGTTAGATCTTACTGCTGCATTTGACACCATTGATCATAAACTTCTACTGCAGAGACTGGACCAGACTTTGGGGATCTAAGGTACTGGCCTCTGCTGGTTTCAGTCATACTTATCTGATAGATTCCAGTTTGTACATGTTAATGACAATGACTCATTGCAAAAGTTAATTATGGCGATCCACAGGGCTCAGTTCTTGGGCCTATACTTTTTACCTTTATGCTTCCTTTAGGGAACATTATTAGAAAGCATTGTTATGCAGATGATACACAACTTTATTTATCAATGAGCTTAGCTTTAGTTACCAGGATCCTCTCCTGTGGAAACAACTGCCAATGTCAGTTCGGGAGGCGGACACTCTCTCTGTATTTAAAGTTAGCCTTAAAACCTTCCTTTTTGATAAAGCTTATAGTTAGAGCTGGCTCAGGGAAACCTGAACTATTAGTTACGCTGCTATAGACCTAGACTGCTGGGGGATTTCCTGTGGTGCACTCACACTCACCCTTTCACACTCACTCTCTCACACTCAGGGTATGAATGTGACTTAATTATGTGTCATTAACCTTATTTTTTTTCTCCCTTCCCAAGTCTATGTCTGTTTCCTTCCATTCTCTCTCTCTCCCTCTGTCCTCATCTTGCAGGCTGCAGGATCCAGATCCAGTTTTGATTATATTATTATTATTATTATTATTATTATTACTAGTAACAATAATACTGCTGTCATTATTATTATGCCCTGATTAAAAGTTCATCAGTATAATTCCTTATCAATAATCTTTGCTGCTGCTTGTATAAATGACACTGTAATTCTATAAACATGATATAACTGATTCAAAACTTGATACAACTTCTGTATATTTGCTCCTGGTCTCTCTCTTCTGTCTCTCCCTCACCTCCCTCTTTTTCTTTCTCTCCCCCCTTTTTGTCCCCCACCTCTGCTCTGTTCCCCACTTTCCTCTCACCATGCATCTTTAAATCTGGTTCTGTCAGAGAGGGAGTTTTTTTCTCTCCACTGATGCCTAGTACTTGCTCATTGTGTGAACTGTTGGGTTTCTTTTCTCTCTGTAATATTGTAAAGGTTTTGGCCTTACTATGTACAGTGCCTTGAGATAATGTATGTTGTGATTTGGCGCTATACAAATAAAATTGAATTGAATTGAATTTGAATGCGTGGTTGTCCCAATGACAGTTAGCTGAGATTAACAACACCCACATAACATTGTTTTAAGATTAAAGTGTTTGTAAAGCAATAAAGAATATTACTTCAGACTTTCAAAAAATGTATTCCTAACCATGTTGTTGAATTTAAATGATCAAAAAAGTAACTAGATGCTTAAAATAAGGTTTCAGTTTGTGTAAAATTCAGCAATATTCTCTGTTCTGAAAAATTATGTCCAGTCTTTAGTTTACTGTGTCCACACATATACTGACTGTGCAGAATATAAACATAACACACTTGTTTAATAAAACATGTTGAGAAGCTACAGTTTCACCAATTTGGTTGCAGACTGCGGAGACACCACACAAGATGCAGTCCTGTCTCCTTCTTTGTCTGCAGGTGGTATTGCAGCCTCACAGCAGGGGGCTGCTCTTGTTTCTGCTCTTCCTCTCAACTTCATTTCCTCATTTCCATTCAAAACTGTCCTCTTTAAACTTGATACAACTGTTGTATATTTGCTCCTGGTCTTTCTCTTCTGTCTTTCCCTCAGCTCCCTCTTTTTCTTTCTCTCCCCCCTTTCTGTCCCCCACCTCTCCTCTGTCCCCCATTTTCCTCTCACCCCAACCGGTCGAGGCAGATGACAGCACATCTTTGAGTCTGGTTCTGTCAGAGATTTCTTCCTGTTAAAAGGGACTTTTTTCTCTCCACTGCCCCGTAGTGTTTGCTAATTGTGTGAACTGTTGGGTTTCTTTTCTCTCTCTTTACTGTAAAGGTTTTAGCCTTCAGATAAAGTATGTTGTGTTATAGAGCTATACAAATAAAATTTAATTGTAATTGAATCTTTTGAACTGAGGAATTTTTAATAAAGTAGCAGAGCTTTTCTGTGTGTTTTTGCATTGAGGTAAGTCACATTTTAGTTAGCTGAGGTTTGCAATATTGTTTCAACATTTGAGGAGGAGTTGTATTATCTATGGTTCTGATGTTTCATCAAGCAATATTTTTGACTTACAAAAAAACAGAAAACTGGAAAGAAACAGAATGAGCTTTTTTACATGTTTGCATGTTCTCCCTGTGTATGTGTGTGGGTTTCCTCCAGGTTCTCCAGTTTCTTTCCACAGTCCAAAAACATGCAGATTTGGGGATTAGGCCAATTGGACACCAAATTGTCTGTAGGTGTGAATGTGAGAGGGAATGGTTGTGTGTTTCTATGTGGCCCTGTGATGGACTGGTGACCTGTCCAGGGTGTGACCCCACCTTTCAGCTGGAGTTAGGCACCAGTGACCCTCAGTGGAGGATAAAGCAGTAGAAAATGAGTGAGTGAGAATTCTTCACTCCACGGGTTAAATTTTTTTTACTTGTTCTCAGCCACTATTTTCCAACATGTAGAATGTGTGAAGAGGAGAACCTCTGCATTTGCTTTTAACTTTTTAACTTAAAAACATAAATTTTAAATCAAATTTTATTACCTTCTCCCTTCCCATACTTGGCAGAAGGTGACCAGGACTCTGCATCCAGAAAGCCAAGCTCTCTGCACACCACTTGGGCAGCATATATGGTGAAGTCATCATCACACACTGTCCCCCATTCTCCTTTGTAGAAAACCTCCACTCGACCCTCATAGTGTTTCCTCTTCTCCCCAGCTAGACGTAGCTGGATTACAGGAGTGCTCGAGTCTGACTGGGCTGACTGAGTCCACACGGGCAGCAAAAAAAATGAAATGCAGTGGACGGCAACTAGGTGCAGCATGATGCAGGAGGATGGAAGAAAATCCAGACCTAAAGGGGAGATAATAGGACAAAGACCAATGTTGGACCCATAACAAGTCTTAGTCTGTTCAACAGTCATTTGTTCTTTAATGTTCTTTCATGTCACACCACTGTAAAAAGAAAGAAACACATTGTCATTCTACTGTTTGAGCACAGCTCTGTCTGCACCTCATGTTTGAATGGATTCAGTTCATTTACTTACATTATATCAAACAATGAATGGTTAATTTTCCATATAATTACCATTTCAGACATTCTACTTGTGTACTTACTTGTGTACTTATGTTTACTGTTGCCCATGTTTATAAAGAAACAGCTAACAGACCTTTAAGTTTAAAGCTCCTTAATATTGGAATAATCAAACTTTGAATATATGATTAATATCATATTTCTGCATTTTAAGACTGACCTTTTCCTCTTAAAGACTTGATAATGTCTATAATTCATAACAAACTATTTACTAATTACTCTATTGTAATTGTTCCATGGGCTCCAAAATGGGGAAGAAAGATGGTTAAACTGACTGGTCTGTGTTTCAGAAACTGCTAATATACAGGAATTTTCACACGCAGCAATCTACAGAGGTTTACAGAGAATGAGCAAGACAAACTATCCAGTGTGCAGCAGTTTCCTGAGTGAACAGACTTGTTCAATATGATAATAACCACAGCTAAATGCAAAACACATCATGTCCTCTGTACCTAATAAAATGTGTAAACTGTATGAATTCTGTTGTAAAAGGAGATCAGGCACATCTCAAGGTGTAATATAAAACGTCCATACCAGCAAGAGCCTGTTCTAAGTTGTTAGGTTGTGTTTGCTTTGACCTTCTCTACATAAAATGATTTTAGTAACATTTTCCAAATCATAGTTTGTTAGCTGAATGTTATCTGACGACAGTGGGTGTTTGGTCCAGCAGTGAGCAGTTTCCCTTATAAAACCTTGCAGTTTGGTTTGGCCATCATCAGACTTCTAGAGGCCCCTCACCAGCCTCTGTGAAACCACAAGGAGCAGTTTGAGAATGCCTAACGAATAGTGAAAATGCATTTCAGTGCCAATAAGCCTGAGAAGGAGCAGGGTCTGTGGAGGGTCAAGGTACGAGTGAAGGTTTCTCTGTGTCTGCTGAGACAAGGATTCTTTACTCTGTTGTTTTGACAGCTTAATGTGGAGCAAATGTGGGCTTCTTTAGGGCGGGTGCTGCCCCTCTCATTTATCTCCTCATCTGTGCCTGGAGGCTGTTAAGAGGGAAAGTTAAGGCAAACTATCACAGTGACAAAAGGTGTCTAGAAGCCCACAGGGAGGAATGTTACAGGAGTGAAAAGGAGAGAAGGACGACAGTGAGGTCCACACATGGCAGGAGACCTCCATGTGTGGAATTTGTGGACGGTGGTGGATGAGTGAGTGGGTGTGGGGTGCTTTCCGACGATGACGTCATAGTAACAGCCAACAAACTGCAAAGCATGCAAACAGGTTTTAAAATGAAGCCATTGGAGTACACACTCAATAAAGTGTTAGACATCACTTCCAGACAGTGAAACATGTGGTTCATCTTCCCGTGAGAAGAATCTGCTTTGATTTGGTCGTGAGTCGACCAGGATTCACCAGTGAGTAAGCAAACATCTATCCAATCACGCATGTCAACTCCACAGAAACACATAGGAAACATTCACAGTTCTCTGCTGTTGTGTAGAACCGATACATAGTACACACCCTCTTCCTACATATACATGCAGGTCTTGCATAAGAACAAGAAAAAAAGACAAGGACATGCTCAATCCATGGCTTTCTTAGTCAAAGCCAGTGATTTTTGTCTTGTATTATATTCCTTTGCAAAAGTGTCTTTTCAACCCAACTATAGTCCACTTTTAAATATGCTCAAAAGAAAGAGCTCATGTATGTTTACAGAGTCCCACACCAACAGCACAGAGTGAGACACACATGGTACAAAGGCACACACTAGTACATCATGAAACAAAGGCCTCCAACTAATTATCAGCTAATCAGCTAATCAGTTATTAATCAATTTATCAACAACTAATTCGATTTAAACTAATTTTCAGCTTTTGTTTTGAAAATGGTCTGGCTTTTTTACTTTATAAACCAAAGAAAGCAGAGCATTTCTTATCTGATGGTCATGATTCAGAAGCTTTGAACACATTTTCTGACATTTTATGAGCCAAACAACTTATAATCAACAGATGAAGTCATTCAAATTCAAGTTTCAAAAATCTTAATTGAACAAACAACCACAGTTATTATTTATGAAAATAATAATTAGTAGCAGCTCTAATGTTGCAACAAAGTTAGAATAATGTCCAGTATGTTTAAGTAACAAAATTAGACCGCTTACAAATCAACTCCAAACTTTCACACAGAATTCCTGCACGTGTGAAACGTCCACCAATGACTGGTGGACTTTGACTGAGCTGTGATGAAGAGGAGAATAACTTACATGTACTTGACAGAGACGCAGTGAAACCTCGGAAGTCTGAGTCCAGTCCAAAGCTTCTCATCTGAGATGATGATACGAGTCTTTGTCTCTGCTCAGCTGTGACGGGGAGTCCAGTCCCACTCCTCACCAGTGGGTGCAGAGAGGAGCCAATGAGCGGCCGCCTCAGCATCCTGGCCCCGCCCCCTCCGGCACATGCGTCCAGGGTTACAAAACCACAATCCTGGAGCGGAGTATGATTGTGAAACTTGGATTGACGGTAGATAGACTGATATTCCACTTCTTATTATTAGTGTTAATTCTCAGTTCCTTGTATATCTATTTATATTATTTTCCTGTTTTATAAAGTTCAACTACCTCCTCAGATCTTTTGATAATTCTTTTACTTTCCTTATGGTTCAGAATCCAGTAAGATCAGTGCAGGTGTGGATTAAACATGCAGGAGAAACTGAGCCCAGAAACTCACTGACTTTTTATACAAACAAACAGATCACAGGTGACTATGGTTACTTTTAGCAGCCATTTAAACCTGTGTGTTAACTGTTATCAGTGTACGTAAACTTTTGATCAAGGTCTTTTGGTAGTTTCTGTCATAATGATTAAAAAAGAACAAACACAAATGTTTGATGATAAATAGCTTCTATAAATATAAAGATCGATAAATAGCGATCTATCTATCTATCTATCTATCTATCTATAGCCATTTTGAAAAGGTGTGTTTTGAGAAGTGATTTGAAGCTCACTTCCTCAGTTCCAGAGGGAAGTGAAGGCTGTCTCCCCAGGTTCTGTGCTTGGTTCTGGTCCTGTTCCTGGGTGGGTTAAGGTTAGTGAGTTAGTGATTATGAAGAGCTTTGAAGGCGAGGAATGCACTATGTACATGTACTTCAGTATACACTCACTTCTTTCTTCTTGTTCACTCACTGGCTCACTGGAAACCTAATAAAATGGCAGGAGTGGGACCTGGCATGGTTTTCTGCTGCAGCTCATTTCCTTAAAAGTTTGTCATGCTGTGTGTTCACAGATGATTGTCTTCATCATTTGGTGGTTATTTGAGTTACCACTGAATTTCTTCTCCATCTCTGGCATCAATAAAGGCCTTCATGTCCAGTATATCAGCAGTTTCTGAAAAACTCAGTCCAGCCCTTCCGGCACCAAGTACCAAAGGAACAGTGTGCTAAAGTGAGCATGTTGCAGCTGAAAACCCTTCACCTCACTCTTAAAAGTTATGTAGCCACCGACTGATGTTTAGTTTGTCTACTGTGGCCTCTGTAAAGCTGACCCTGTTAAATCATACAAACGGGTGATTGTACACTAAAAAATAAGTCTCATTATTTTATCTTCAATGTATGCAAAATGAAAACTTTTATTCTCCATTGTTTTGCTCTGTTTGAACTTCATCAGGTCAATTCCACTAACTGTATTTTTGGAATGTGTGTATTAGGTGGTTCTGGCTTGTCATGTACAGCTCATATTCATTCACAATATCAGACATGGTGGCATGATATTCACTTTATTTGGGAATACACAAAATAATCTGAGTATATACTTCAATCTTCAATTTTTACAAATGTTAGGAACAAACTTCTGAATACTCTTTCCATGAAGTATAAAATTCATGCGTATTGTGCACTTCGCTGTAACACCACTGCACCTGGACACAGTCACACTGAAGCCCACTTCACTTTACACTGACATCTGGCAAATGATTGTGCTGATGGAAAAAAGGTCTGTAATATACATGTAGGATTTATATCTGCTCAGAATATGAGATCATTACTTCATAATAATGATCTACATATCAGCACATGCCTTATTGATCTGTAACTGCAAGTGAAGCAGTGAAACTGTATATTTACAGTGTGTTGTATGGCAACAGAGTGTGAAGGAAGTAAAAAAAAATAAGTTTTTACATAGAAAATTAAACAAAGGCACAGCAGCAAAAAAATTAACTCACAAATAAAATACCTGAAAATACTGTATTGACATGGCAGCGACGGAATGTGCTTCTTTTTATTGTTTCCAAACTCAAATGCAGAGTGAGAGAAATAGAAATATGGCACATGGTTTAATTTGAATGTTTAATATTAAGAGTAAGTAAGTAAGTTTTTACCACATACTATAAAACTTGCATGTTCACCTGTTATTGTTGCTCTTACATAACCTGGAGTCCGTCTGATAATTTAACTTTGTGTTTTAACTTCAAAATGTGTGAAACAACAAAGGCAAAAATGTAAAAGGCAGCTTTAAAAATCTTTTACAGCTCATGCGAGAGAAAATAATCAGCAGAGCTGAAATCTCTGTGTCACAAAGGAAACGCTAACAATCCATATATACACAGAAGAAACTCAGTACACTAATGATCACTGTCAAAGGAGTGATTTGTCTTTCCTGAAAATGCACCTAATTTTGACACTGTTCTATGGTTAAGATTCTTTGTATCTTAACAAAAGGTCAGTAATTTATAGCTGAAATATCATGATTACCTTCTCTTCTCCTTCACAATATTTAAAATATTCATTATGATAATCCTGTGCTTATTCATTTCTATTTTTTTTCCTGGTTTCATATTTCAGCATGAAAATAATATGAGCAAGTGCAACATTTTTTGTATCACAATAATATCTATGTTTTTTTGTAACTGTGCTGACAGAAATATGGGCTGATGTGCACTCATGTGCAGAAGTTACACTGCACACCAAGTCAAACTCTTAGTTTGTTCCCAGTTTGGCGATCAATTCATCGCAGATCTTGGTGAGCTCTTCGATCTCTTGGTTCTGGAAGAGACAGATACACTTTTTTCAAAATCAGGACAGAGACATATCACTCACGCTGAAGACACAATTAAAAAGTCTCTGAATCTTGAAGCAGAGAAAGAGTTTAATAAACGAACCACTGCCCCCTAGTGTTCAAATACATATATTCATAAAATCTGCTCACATGTGCATGTTAAATAACAATAAATAAAAAATAAATAAATTTTACATTTAGCCAGAAAATCTGAAGGAATTTATGTAGTTTCACCAAACATGGAAAGGTTTGTAAAAAGCTGGTTACATCAAAAATGAACTGCGTGAATAAACCACTTTTCAGGTGTATATTATGTTATTTACTGATCCAGGTGCAAATATTCACAGTTTAGTGTAAAGTATTGACATTATACATGTAGTGCCTTTCTGGTCCAACAGCTGCTGCTGCATCCACATTTTACTTTTTCTGTTTTTACTCTTGTGATACTGAGACGCTCTTTTGTCTCATTATCCCAGAAAGTTCTTCCTTTTTTAAACACTCTCAGAGGGGGGGTTATTTACACTATAACATCATTTCAAATCATTATTTATGTCAGTAAAAGAAAAATAGAAATCATAAAGATACATAGAATAAAAGGTTCTGTGGTAAACTGTATTATTTCATGGCAGAAGTCTTCAAAGGTATCAGCCAAGAGAGAAAAGACCGGGAACTTGAAGCTCGTGCCAGTGAAATTTCTTCGTTCATGGGTTCAGTGACATGGGTCTGTTATGGTGGGGCCATAATGGATGGGTGTGCAGAGTCATATGACTGTTGCATCACTGATCTATTGCATCTCTCGTGTGTCTGCTGTGGAGCTGCAGTTATATTTTATGTAGGTTTAATTGCCATAAATAAGAAGGTTTCACAAAGAGGTTGTCATCTCTGCTCATGAGTCGTCAACAGCAGCTGTACATGCTGCCCTCCAATCACTTTTGAAGTTGATAACGACAGTTTTTTTTAATACAGATACACACAGAAGAGGATGACACTAATGGCAGCAACATACAGGAAGGTTGCCAAAAGTTAGATCACTGACATCAGCTTTGATCAGAGTAAGAATCAACTTGATTGATTGATTGATTGATTGATTGATTGATTGATTGATTGAAGTATGAGCAAACAAAGAAGTGACTCCACAACAAGGACAACAGATGGACAACTGACTGACAATAAGTTATAACAAATCTGACAAATAAATCAAGGAGAAAATTTACAAGAACTTAATTACTGCAGTAGATAGCTTAATGCAAACCTTTACCCCAATTTTGATTTTGATTATATTACTTCCACCAAGGAGGTAATGTTTTTGCCAGCGTTTTTCTGTATGTCTGTTAGCAAAATAACTCAAAAAGTTATGCACTGATTTTGATGAAACATTCTGGAAAAGTGTGGAATGCGACAAGGAACAAATGATTATGTTTTGGTGCTAATCACAAATACCGTGTGGATCCAGGACTCTTTAATATTGTTTGGCATCTCTGTGCTCTCTGAGTGCTTCAAGTTTTTTTTTACCCTCTCTTCCTTTGACCCACACAGTTAATAATTAAAACAACGTTTTCAATCAGTCAGCTCACCTTTTGAAGCACTGATCTCTCCAGTGACTCCACCTTCATCTGTTCTTTCCTCAGGCTGGCATTCAGTGCAACACTCTCAGAGTCGGCCTTAGAACGCACCTGGGCTATCTCTTCATAAGCCCTGTGAGCAGAAAATTGACAGAAAGACAGAGACGGACATTGTTGGACTCAGCTGGAAACTCGGCCTCTTCTTTAAAAGTCAAACTCTCGACACTTACTTGTTCAGTTTCTCCTCAGCATGCACCTTGAGAGTTTGGTACCGTTGCTCCTCCTGCTTCAGCCGCATCAGGTTGTCGTGCGCACACTTCTTCAGCACCTCCTCATTCTGGAGAGATGTACATACAAATGATAATGTGTAGTATACTGTAGTATATTGATAATGTGTAGTATACTGTTACATGACTGCACTGCCTGATGAGCACTGCAGCTCCACTGACCTTCTTAAAACCTTCGAGAACTCCTTTCAGGTTCTCGTACCTCCTGAAGAGATCAGCCAAGGAGCGCTCCACTGAGTTCAGGTCATCCAATGCCTGATCTCGCTCTAAGGTAAGCTGCCTCACTGACTTACTGCAGGACAGGCTCTTTTGCTGCTGCTCATCCTCTGCAGGAGTCACAGTATGAGAAAAAACAGCTGAAACAGTAAAATTCCTCTGTGTGTCCTAAGAATGAAGATGTGCTGTCATTCAATGTCAAATTCTGGAGTTAATCCCATCAGTGTCAGTCAACCCGCAAGCATGCATTTTACTGTTTGACCAGTAACTAACAGTGCTCATCATTGGCTGTCTTGAGGCATACAGAAAGTCATGATCAGGAACAGAACTCAACCTCTGAAGGTGAAGTGGAAGATAGAGCTTCCTCTTCAACAAAAAACTATACACACTGCACTAGAAATATATTCTCATTTTAAGAAAAATATCTAATGTTGTCTTATTAAGTTAATACATGTTTGACTGCAAGAAGACGACGCCATCTTTTAAATATCGATAAATATTGATCAATTCTAAATTTTAAATGTTTCATTCACTACTCAGCCCTAAGAGACACAATGTGAAATATAAACAAATCCATGTGAAAACTACCACCAGCAGGTGGCAGCATATTACCGATCATCTGTGCAACTGTCTTCTCATATTCTGCAACAATTTTCCTGTCAAGAGCAAAAAAGTCTTCTGTCAGTTTTTTCTTCTCTGAGTTATTCTTACAGTTTTCTAAGTTTTTGCTTTCACATTAATGTTACTAGAGAGCTTAATACCTCATCTCAAAAACCTCTGCTTGACTCTCCTCGTACTTTCTCTTCCACTTGCTGACCTCAATCTCTTTAGTGATGATCTGTATAAGACAAAAAACAAGAAATAAACTTAGTGGGGCTGGGATTGTTTAAGCAGTAATCAACAGGTATTTGGTATTATGTCACCAGATAATCACTTGACACTTACAGTAATTATATTTACTGTTCTCAAGTGTATTTCACCTTAATTAAATGGTCCTGACACACATTTACAGATGCAAGTGTAGTTTCCCTACTAATTGTCAGTTGATTTTAAATTATAGGATTGTTGACTGTCAACAAATAAGCAACTAGTTATCAACTAATCTATGATTTAATGTTTACTTAATAATAACCATCAATGTCACTTGCTAGTATCAATTCATTATCTGTTGACATGATACTGAATACCTGTTGAATACTGAATAGAGAGTCAACAAAGGACCATCATAGTAAAGTGTTATTTTAATTAAAGATTTTTCAAAAATGAACAGTTTATGCGAAGTTGTGTTTTATCAGTGTTGATTTGAAGGCTCCCATTTGTGCTTTGTCATGTTTTGAGAGGCTATTCTTATTTATTTTATGTTCTTACACTGAGTAGGCAAAGCTAAAAACACTTTATTATCTACTTGGACTTACTGAATTTATTCTGTTATCAGCCGGGCCAGCAGTTACCTTAAAAGAATAATTTAGTTGTTCATGTTATTTAAGGCACTTCTCGCTTTAGCTTACCAGGTCTGTCCAGGGGGGTCCAGTTTCCACATCCACATCACCAAACTCACCACCAGATGGTAATTAGTTGACACCTCTGCCAAAACACATGGCCTTAGGTCATGTGTTACACATGGCCTTAGGTCATGTGTTTTGGGGGGGGCTCTGGTGCCATGTACACTTATGAGCAAGCCTTGGCTCGCGATGGTGGTCATTATAGACAAACTGTGGTCAGAACTGTCAGCTGATCACCGTCTGGTGGTGGGTTGTGTCAGGTGGCAGGGGGAAGTAGAGGAAAGCAGGAGGAAGCCCTGGACAGAACCTTGAAAGCCCAAATGAGTAGTGCGGGTAGACTGGCAACATTTTAGGAAGCCTTCAACTCCATACTCCAAACAAGCTTCTCTGGCATCCCTGTGGAGAGCATCAACACTGAATGAGTGATGTTCAAAGCTTCCATTGCTGATGCTGCGGCTGTGTTCTGTGGTCTCTGTGGTCGACTAAAGAAGGAGTCCTTCAAGGACATGCTGTCCTTGGGGGACTGGCAGGCCTGAAGGACAATGGCTGCAGCTGACACAGGCAAAGCAGCAGGTATGGGAGAAGTTTGGATGAAGCACTGTTGACCTCAACTGAGGAAGTGTTAGGGTGGTGGAGAGAGCACTTTGAGGAACTCCTGAACTGCAATAATCCACCCTCTGTAGTAGAAACAGAGCTGGAGGAGGACAGGGATATTCATCAATCTATTTTTCATATCTTGCTTATTTTGTCCCTGATCCTGATATGCATGGACAGGATCTGGAGGTGCAACTGTGATGAGGACGGGTTGCATCGTTGATGGTATCATGGGTCTGTGATCTACAGCGCTCACTGGATCGGTTTAGCAAAGCAACGATCAGCGTTACATTCACTTCACTTGGTTAGAACGAGTGAATGACAAACCTCTTCTCTGATCAGAGTGAGAACTGCAGCCTTGTCCATCTCACTCTGAGGTACGTTGTCCTGGGTCAGTGCTCCTGTGTGTCCTGCATCACTGCTTGCCACTTTTGTCATTGGCTTCATGGCTATCTCACTCTGTGAAACACGTAGAAAAAACACAATGTGAGTCCAGCATCTGAGCCATGATTTTGTTTTGTCATTTTGTTGGTTTAATTTTCCTAGAGTAGAGTAGAGTACAGCTATATTATACATGGAAATTATAGACCTTGCCCAGAATAGTACATTTACCAGAGAATCATTTTAAAAAAGAAGCTAAAAGTGCTCCAGTAAGTTGCATAAAAGTATTGAACACGAAATAAAGCATTAATAAAAATGTGTTGTATAAACATACTGGAAGTTGTGACGTGAACATACTGGAAGTACTGAGTGAGAGTGACTGAACTGTGACAGGAAGTATTGCAATGAGTACAAAATATTGCACATTGAGTGTAAAATACAGCACATGAATTTAGATGTATATGCTCAGTTATTGCATGGGTGGCAGCACCAGTGTACAATCAGATAATGTGCAAGGGGTTAGTGAGGCGATCCTCCAAGGGGAGAAAGGAGGGGCTGAGGCGAGTCGCTCCAGCGGCAGTGAAACACAGTTCAGCGTGGTGCAGAGGAGAGCCACTCCAGTGGCAGGTGAGGCAGTGCAGCAATCGGGTGATAACACACAGTGGCAGTAACTCACAGTTAAGGACATCAGTGGAGAAAATAGGAACGAGAAGGAAACCAGAGTTAGTCCAAAACGTACGAGGTCAGAAGAATATTTACAGAGGCGAGAATGATACACGTTACCACATGGAAGGTTGGCAACACACTGGCGACGAGACTCTGCAACCCATGTGAAATGTTGGGTGAACTTTCAATGATGGAGGGAGTTTCAGCCTTACCGCCAAGGGACTGATGATACGGTCGACTTTGAAAGGTCCAATGTAGCTTGCGAGACTTAACCTGGATGGGCAGATCACGAGAAGAGCCAAACCTGCTGCAGAGTTTAAGTGGGAGTCTGGGAACAGCGATGCGCTGATTCCTGGCAGCCGTGTGCAGAAGAGCTGCTCGGGCCTCTCTCCAGACCCGGCGGCAGCGCCTGAGGTGGTGTTGAACAGATGGCACCGACAATTCCTCTTCCTGCGAGGGGAATAAGGGGGGTTGGAAGCTACCACTGGCCATAAAGGGGGTCATACCTGTGGCAGAGGAGGTGAGGGAGTTGTGCGCATATTCTACCCAGGCCAGCTCTGACGTCCAGGAAAAGGGGTTGCGGGCAGCGACGCATTGGAGCGCCGCCTCCAGGTCTTGATTAACCCGCTCCGTCTGACGTTGGACTGGGAGTGGTACCCTGAGAAAAGACTTGGGGTGGTGCCTAGGGCTCGGCAGAATGCCTTCCAGACCTGGAATAAGAACTGCGGACCTCGGTCAGAGACAATGTCCAGAGGGATTCTATGTGGTCTGAAAAAATGAGAAACAAGGATATCCACAGTCTCTAGCGTGGAGGGGAGTTTAGGGAGAGCAATGAAATGAACAGCTTTAGGGAACCTGTCGACTATAGTAAGGATGACTTGATTACCTTCAGAAGGAGGTAGGCTGGTGACAAAATCCACAGTGATGTGGGACTAAGGTCTAGAAGGCGTAGGCAAAGGTTTCAGGAAGCCGGCCGGGGGTTGGTCAGACACCTTACCGCGGGCACAGATAGAGCAGGTATTGACGAAGGCACGGACGTCTGCGGACAGCAGGAGCGTTGGTGAGCCTGAAAGGCATCACCAAATACTCAAAATGCCCAGTGGGAGCTTTGAATGGGGTTTTCCACTCATCCCCCTCTCTGATGAGGTGATATGCATTGGGGAGATCTAGTTTAGTAAAAATGGTGGCCTGATTGAGGGGTTCAAACGTCGGATCTATTAGAGGAAGTTTTTAACAGTAATATTATTAAGACCTCGGTAATCTATGCATGGGTGGAGTGAGTGATCTTTTTTTAACAAAAAAGAAACCCGCTCTTACAGGAGACGAGGAGGGGCGAGTGAAGCCGGATGCGAGTGATTCATTAATATAACATTGTGTGGAACATTGTGTTGATTAACCAGATTGACATCAATAAAGTTCTTGTCGGCACTGGAATCAATGAGAGCAGAGAGGGAGATAGAATGGTGATCCCACCCCAGTGAAGCGGAGATGTTCATACAATGGTTTACATTAAACAGAGTAGGACACTGTATGGCTCACCAGTGCCCTCTCTTTTACTGGTGAGCCCTGTCTTTTGGCAACAGGGGACAAGAGATGCGAAGGTGACCGGATTTACCACAGTATAAACATAAACCAGAGAGTAAACGGTGTTGACATTTGGTGGGAGAAAGACATGATCGCCCTAACTGCATAGGTTCCACCAAACCGGAGGGGGGTGGAGCTGGTGAGGAAGAGGGGGTGATGAGTGGCGGACAGGTCGGTCCTGCCTCTCCCAAATTCGCTGACAAAGGCGATTATCCAGTTTTATGGAGAGTGAAATGAGCAAATCTAAGTCGGGGGGCTCCTCTCTGGCGGTAAATTTATCCTCGATACGGTCTGTTAAACCGTGAATAAATACACCCTGTAAAGCAACATTATCCCACCCACTCTCTGCAGCTAGGATGCGGAAATCTACAGCGTATTCTGCAACCTATCTGGTACTCTGGCAAATTGACATTAGTGGTGCGGAAGCAACCTTGCCCTAAACGGGGTGCTCAAATACTTGTCTTAGTTCGCTGGTGAATAATTGGTATGACTGACAGATAGGAGAGTACCTCTCCCACAAAGTGGTAGCCCACCTAGCGGCATCCCCGGGTAATAAACTGATCATATACGCGATGCGTGGAGAGTATATGAAGGCCGGAACAGAAGAAGGAATTACTGGCAGATGTGTTCCAGCGCAGGTGAGTTGATTACACAGACAGGCAGGGGAGAGGAGGAGAGAGGGAGGCAGAGCAGACTCATGACACTTTCAACATCATACACCCTCCTCCAGGTGACCTGAGTGGGGCTGATAAGACCCCAGCCTGTGTCCAGGCAGCAGGCTAGTCACCATGACTCCATGATTCCCCTCTTTACAACCATAACCATCTTGAGTTCCTCGTTGCTGCTTGGATGGAACTGTGGATGGCTCTCCTCCTTCTCTTTCCAGCTTACTAAGGGCTCTTGCAAAGCCCCTACATCCCACCTCCACTGGGAGACATCCTGCTCTCCATCCTGTCTTCTGACAGCTGCTGACCAGCTCTGAGTCCTTTCCAATCTTTCCCCCCTCCAGGCAATCTTCCCATGGTACTGTCAGCTCAAGCAGCTCCACCTGCTTGGTGGACACAGAGACTAAATTTATATCTGGACACAAGGTGGAAGCTGCAATGTGGATGGGGAGCTTCAATTGCTACTCAAGGTCCAAGGTCTCGAGCTGAAACTCCCTTGTAGAGGGCAAAATGCCTCTGTAAGGGAGCTGCCTTGGCAGCTTTGACCTCATCTTGGAGATGTTATCTGTTTGGATGGCTTTAAAGGAACTTAGACCGGCTCTGCTATGGGTGACTGTTCCCACCAACCTCTTGTGATGCAGCCTAGCTTCTGCGTCCTGCATGACTTCCTTTGCTCTCCACTTCTGACCAGTTCTTGCTTTTATCCTTGGGTTGGCTACCATCACTGGAGTCCCTAAGCTGGACCACTGTTTCGGCTTTTGACAACTTGAACTCCTCCTCCAGAGATATGAAGAGTAATTAAAGTTTGTTAAACTACCCTTCAGATCCTGGGCAGCCCCCGCCATCTTCTGAGATAGCTGCTGAGCCAACTCTCCAAGATTTCCACTGTAGCGATGGGGACTTCAAACACCAGGAGGGGCAAGAGGTCTCCCAGAAGATGCACCCAAGCTTTAAAATCCCAGGCCAGACTTGTCCACAGCTTTCAGCCAGCCATCTAATTCGCTGCAGGTTGCCTGAATAGATGTGTCCCTCGGTGAGCTGTCAAATATTTTGCCTAAGCTCTTTATGGGCTTTGCTGTGATGGTTGGGATGACTAGGTCTGTGATACTAAATCTGAATTTGTTCTAAACCAGCCAGGGTCCGACTCTGTGGTGACTGTCAGATCATCTATGAATGCTCTAATTGGTGGTTGCGTACAGCAAATCTCATCCTAGGCTGTCTGCACTCTGGTTCAGCAGATTCTACCAGCATATTCATGGCTATGCATGTTTAACACCCACAGGAGTTACTCATGGAGTTCCACATGGTTCAGTTCTCAGACCATTTCATTTCACCTTATAACCTAACCCTAACCTCTAGGTAGCATTATTTAAAAACATAACCTAAATTTACATTGCTATGCAAATGACATGCAGTTGTAAAGCTCCAGGAATATCTTACAGACACTAAAAGACTTGGATGACACACCTTTTACTTATTAATGCTGACAATATGACAGTTATGGTCCTTTAGGGAAGCTGTACATGAACATTTCGTCTTCCTGGATGGCATTACCTTGACCTCCAGTTCTACTGTAAAGAAGTCTGTAATGGTGCTTGTTCCAGCACGGCTCGACTCTGAGTGGTTTGGTATCAGGCACATCATGTTCCATCATGTTCCATGACAGACAAAGCAGTTGTTTTCTTTGTACTGAATCATTAGAATCAGTTGATTAAAAACATTTGTTCACTGAATCAGTACTTCCTGCATGACTGGATCACAGACTCCATCTAACACAGTCACTGAACTGAAATATGGTTGAATGGGTTGTGATTTGGATAATTATCTCCGTCTTTCAGTAGTGCTGCCACTAAATACTAAATATGTATGTATCAATGAAATAGATACATACATATTTGACATACATGTGGTAAAATTTTGCTAGTACACAGATAATTAGGCTAAAAATTAACAAAGTGTTATTAGGGGATTATTTTAAATATAATTTTGTATATTCCATGTATTTTGTTTAATCAATATATAATATATTTATAATATTTAGAGCAATTCACAAATGTACAAAATATGATGATTATCAATGCTGGTGGGGTTTCAGTGTGGACAGCTGAATTGTCTTTATTACCCACTGAAGTGTCGTTGGTGCAGTTGGTGCTGTCATGTTGAAATATTGATGTACTCACTATATCATCTTTCAGGCTGCAGGTCTCCTTTTCCTCCTGGAGATTGGAAATTGTGGGCTCAGGATCTTTGGGGAGAAAAGACATAATTCACTGACATATTTACTGAACTAATTATTAAGGAGTGTGGAAGGCATGAACTGAAAAATGGCTGAAATAGTCTGTAAGGCAGAGATTCCCAAAGACTGGGTCGCCGAGTTTTTTTTTTTTTGGGGGGGGGGATCCCCTAACAAATTTAAATAATTTTCATGACTTTTCAGTTAAGATTTTTTGTATATTGTGATTTGTGTCATTCTTGTTTTCCACCTTTAAAATGTGGGTCCATAAAATGTGTGAATCAGTGTTGTAAGATGATTATTCTGTACAACCATGAAGTAATATAAATGATCAGCTGTTGAGTTTAACTTAAAAAAAATATTTTCTTTTTACATGTCTTTCTTTTTTAAGGTTAGATTTTCCATGTGGTATGTTCTGTTATATATGTTACATTTTGTTTGTGGAAGGGGCATCAAATAAGTTAAGAAATAAACTAATTTTCATTTATTTACTTTCAAATCCCAGCCATCTCAACGAACATAGGGTGACAGGCGGGATGCAAACTGGACACCCATCACAGGGCAAACATACAGAGATGAACAACCATTCATTAACCTCATCTGCATGATTTTAGACTCAGAGAACCTCGGAGAGAACCCATGCGCACACAGGGAAAACAGGGAAAGTCCACACAGAAAGGCCCCTGGTTGAACCAGGGTCTAAAACAGTGACCTTCTTGCTTTGAGGACCTTCTTGACTTTGAAGATAGAGGAGAAGAAACATTGCTGACAAAAAAGTTCCTGGTTTTTAGGAGTAGGAATCTAAACATTATTTTATCTAATTTTCATTAGTGTCTTGATTTTATAACGAAACTAGAAGCAGTTGGAGAGCACAGACCGATGCCAAGCAATGATAACGAGTCCTTCAAAAAAATTCCTGGATCCAGACGGTGATCCGGATCACCACCAATCATCTGTTCCTTGTCCTTAGGTAAAAATGGTGTGATACCTACAAAACTGATACAGGAACTTCAATGTACCACTGTAGGAAGCAGTTGTTCCCTGGTGTAATATTTATAACTTCCTTATATCAAGGACAGGGGTTTTGCTGAGTGTGTACACTCCATTCTTCTTTATCACAAGTTTAGACAAAACACCGGGGCATTGTACTCTCTGAAAATCACTCACTCTCTCACAGTCTCTTTCTCCTACATGTCAAAAACTAAACAAGTCAACTGTCACTGTACACAATGTACAAACATTTCATACTGTGTCTCCTAAAACCATGACTACCTTCCTACATCACAAGCTCAGGTGACATACAACAGTGGCCAGATACTTTTCCACTATACATTTCTAGCATGGCATGGCACGGCTCGACTCTACTCATGGGGAAACGCAGCTACTTTCTTTTACAAAGCTTTTTCTGGGGTGACGGTTCGGGTTAGGGTAATTTTTTATTCACTCAAACAGAATCTTAATCTCACTCCCCAAATTCGCTTTCTTTTTAGATGAAATTAATTTTTATTTAAAATCTTTGAAAATTATGTAATAAAAATATAAAAAGTATATGATTCCCTAAAACTTTTTTCTAGTGAGTTGGCTCACTGAAATTTAACTGTATCCCATTGTAGCTAATCAATTAATATTGTAACTGCCTTTGTGAATTTTTCTTATTTTTTCTATTATAATTTCAAATATATATATTACTTACCCTTTTTACTTATTTATTTATTAATTATTTAAACTTATTTTTTAAATCAGCGTTGGACTGTAAAATAGTTTTTTTATTGTTCCCTTTGTCTGTTACTCATACACCTTCAAGATATGTGTTTGCACATGTTTGTTCTTTCTTGCTGTATGACAATTTATATGTATATATTAATACATTTAAAAAGGATACCGTTAGGCTTATTGTGAGGTGTGAGAGTTTGGACAGAAAGTAGTCACACTTTGCACATGTGTCGAACAAATCAAGTTTCTGGAATGAATCAGCTTTTTATCACCCACCCTTCCATCGGCACAGTGGTGACAAGACTTCTTATTTTAAGGTGAACTAAAATGAAAAGACTGAACTCACTTGAAATATTCCACACTATGGACAGACTGAACCTGACTGGGAGACATACCATGACAGATGAGCTGTTTTTTCATTATTTCTCCTCTATCCTCTCCTGTCTCCTCCTGGGTGTCTGTGGTTTGGACTGTGATGACAGTGGAGGCCAATTTCTCCTCATCTGTGGCATGATGAACCTGCTGCGGGAACTCTGGAGTCTGAACCACCACCTCCTCTTCCTCCTGCAGAGAAGACAACAAGATAAGACCCATGTGAAACTGCTGCACAAATGTACAAACACTGTTTCTTTTCCAGATCCTGCACAAATTAATTCTAATCCTGTTTAGGTCCTCATTCTATGTTGTACTATACAATGGGAAATTAATCGCACATTTGCCTGTGACAAAATCCATCCATTGTCACCTGGTTATGACACGGATGAGGCGGAGAATTTAAATCACTACTGTGTTTGGCCATCAAGTAATATTTCAGACTGGACGGGCTACGATGATAACTCAGTTCACACCGACAATACACGCATATAACTTTGGTCCTATCTATCGACCCATCTTGCAACGTTTTAAAACTAAACTTTCCATTCAGAAGTTTGTTAGCAGTGGCCATTTTTAACGTCTCCCGCTTGACATCCACGGCGCGCATTTACTGTTTTGCTTCATTAGTTCACTACGTCACTGGGAGCGTTAATCTCACGATAAAAAAATTAACGCTGTTAAAATTGTTTTGCGTTAACTCGTTAATAATGCAATATTTTTGACAGCACTAATTAAAACAATAATAGAAACAACATTCTAAATGAAATAAAGGATGTTTGGATTATGAATGCCCTATTGCAGGACATTTTTGTAATTTATTTTTCATAAATTCTAATTTGCCTTTGTAGATTTAAACTTTATCTTACAGTGCAGAATAGCTTAGTTAATATATCTCAACTACTTCATGTCAGATACATAACAGTGAGATAACATGAAGGGCTAGAAACATTTGGGTTAAAGCATGTTAGGCATTCTGTGTCTATTCAATAGTTCACAATAGGTTGCTATACAATTCCCGTATATACTTAGGATATCGGAAGGTGGAGGAGGTGATGATGTTTAAGCCAGGTGGGAGTGAAAAGTCACAGATGTGTCACCGTGTCAAGCTAGAGCTAGATACTGCTGATGCTGTGTGTGTCTCTGTGTTCTTGTACTGGTTATAAAGTGAGGACATTTTGTCTGGTCCTCACTTTCTGTCACCCCTTAAAAGGGTATTTTTAGGGTTAAGACCTGGTTTTAGGGTTAGGGTTAGAATTGGGTTTAGGTTAAGGTTAGGGTAAGGGTTACGGTTAGGCATCTAGTTGTGATGGTTAAGGTTAGAGTAAGGGGCTAGGGAATGTATTATGTCTATGAGGTGTCCACACTATGAATGCTATACAAACGTGTGCGAGTGTATGTGGGGCCAAGAGGTTGGACAGCTGCTGTATAATAGACATTGCAGTGTCACTGCAGTAAAGTGAAACATTTCAGCTGACACAACACACACAGATGCACACACACACACACACACACAGATGCACACACAGATGCACACACAGATGCACACACAGACACACACAAGTACCTGATCACACACGTCAAGCACCAAAGACTGGCTTTCATCATATTTTTGTACTTTACAGGAATTCCTAAAAAACAAGCACAGAACAAAACACAGGGGTTATAATACAGAACTTGAAACTTTGTGTATTTAAACAAGTGACGATAGTTTCTCATGGCTGATATTTACACTGATATTTAGAACTGATATGCACTTAAATTAAAAATTTTAAAGCTTTGTCTAAATTTTGAATTTTACAAACTCAAACACAAAACTTTAGTTAACTGATTATTCATATTTTTACTGTGTGTGTTTGTCATTTATATGGACATTTAATAACAAATTCTACAGTAAATTGCAGTAAAAGCACTTTCTGATTTATTAATAAAATCATGATTGTTAAAAATAAAATGTCAATATTTCAGTTGTTAAAATGCCTAATATAGGCTGCCAGTAATCAGCCAGACCGATTATAGGTCAACCCCTGATAGCCGCAGCTTGTACAACCATAGGGCTACAAACATTTCTGTGCTTTGCTGCATGGTCCTGTATCAGATGAGGTGCAACAACATACAGTAATGTATAACCACAGTGGTGGGGCGTGACTTGCACAGGGATCCCACAAGACAGGCTGAGGTGAAACTGAGGAAGATATGTATTCCCTCACTAGTCAGTTATGACACAGCACATGCCACAGTGAGACAGTAAAATGGGAAGCGAGCATGCATGAACGACAGCATCGATAGTGAGAGAGTACTTACAACAGAAAACAGAGAAACTTGACTTGTTCAGATTTCCTAAGGCAAAGAGAAGTGGACAAAAGCAGAAATTGGAGGATGTGCAACAGACAAGAAAAGGAAGGGTGGAGGATGAAGGGGGTACAGCAAGGGATGAGACAGGTTTTCATAAGGGAATGAGGAATGGGGGAAAGACCACAGAAAGTGAGTGACTGAATGCATGTGTTCAGCTCATCATGTTAGACACTTGGTATAAGTTTGAACATAAACACAAGATGCCGACAGCCCTTGGAAAGTTGAAAGCACAGCCTAAATATAACCTATTTTGGAATTGCATCAGTGGTCAGTATGTAGTGTTAAGTGTTTGCCATAGTTCAAAGCATTGCTTGGTATGCATCCATACTCCCTCAACCAAACATAGAGAAAGAAATCTTGTTTTTAACCTCAGAGGCAAAAAGGAACACTGCAAACATAGGAAAAGAATGTCTCTGTTGACTTACATGATTGTCCTCTCTTTGCCTTTTTTGGGAATCTGCCTCAGTTTCTTCTCACTGAACAAGTGCCCAGCTTTCTGTTTGCATCCGTCTTTCACTGTCTTCTCAGGCTGAGCAGTACCACTAGACGAATCCTCGATCTTGGTGGGTTTAAAAGGGTCCACGGAGTCATCAAAATTGTCTGGGTCGAAGCTGTAGGAGCCCTTAGGGAGCACCGGAGAGCTGCTAATCTTGCTATTACTACCAAACGGATTGAAGTTTGGATCATCCCACTTAGTGGGATCAAAGTTATATGTTCCTTTTTTAGGAATGGGAACATCGTCAAGGTTCAGAGGTGCAGAAGAGACTGAAACTGGCGAAGCAATTTCTGGAAGATAATCTGAAACTGGTTCTGATATTGACTGGGACACTGGTTCTGGTATTAATTGAGAAGCTGGTTCTGACACTGTAGGTTCTTGTGCAGGTTTGCATGAAGCCTCTGATCCTTTGGGCCTCTGCTTTTTAGCTCCAAGTTTGCTGGTGATCTTTTTTCCACCCAGTTTCCTTGGAGGTGGTTTGCTGACCTTCCCCTCGTCCAGACTAAACTCTAACATCACAGGTTTTGTCTCTGATGAAGGCTCCATCACCTCAGCTTCTGCTGCTGTGCTGTGCTCACACACAGGTAATGAGCTACCAAGTGGCTCCAGTCTTGGTACAGAGTTTGAACCACACGGTGGAGGAGAGTTCTGGATTTTAGATCCACCGCTGGTAAAAGGGTTAAAGCTGTTGTCCATCTGGTCAGGGTCAAAGTTGTATGTGGCCTTAGGAACAGGAAGTTCCTCATTTGTCTGAGCACTCTCACTCAATGTAGCACTCTCACTCAATGTAGCCTCCATCTTCAGAGAAGGAGGCTTAGATTTGCTGGTTTTAGTCTTTTGAGTAGGCTCTGTCTGTTTGGGGAAGCCACTGGACTCTGGTTCCAAAACAGTATAAGGTTTTTCCTCTAAAGAAGAGTTAGGGAGTTTGTATCCACCCTTGGTAAAAGGGTTTAAGCTGTTATCCAGCTGGTTGGGGTCAAATTTGTATGTAGCCTTGGAAGCAGGAAGTTCTTGTTCCTTGTTTGCCTGAGTGATCTCATTCAATGTAGCATCCATTTTTAGAGATTGAGTCTTAGATTTGCTGGTTTTAGTCTTTTGAATTTGCTTTGATTGTTTGAGGAAGCCATTGGACTGTGGTTCGGAAACAGTCTGAGGTTTTTCCTTTGAAGGAGAGTTAGGTATTTTGGATCCACTACTGGTAAAAGGGTTAAAGCTGTTATCCAGCTGGTCAGGGTCAAAGTTGTATGTGGCCTTAGGAACAGGAAGTTCTTGTTCATCATTTGCCTGAGCAATCTCACTCAATATAGCTTCCATTTGCAAAGGCAGAGGTTTGGTTTTGCTGGTTTTCATTTTTTGAGTAGGCTCTGTCTGTTTGGGGGAAGCACTGGACTCTGGTTTTGAAACAGCAGGAGGTTTTTCCTCTGAAGGAGAGTTAGGGATTTTGGATCCACCACTGGTAAAAGGGTTAAAGCTGTTATCCAGCTGGTAGGGGTCAAAGTTGTATGTGGCCTTGGGAACAAGAATTTCTTGTTCCTCATTTGCCTGAGTGATCTCACTCAGTGTAGCTTCTGTTTCTACAGACAGAGGCTTGGTTTTGCTGGTTTTTGTCTTTTGAGTTGGCTCTGTTTGTTTGGGGGAAGCATTGGACTCTGGTTCTGAAACAGCATGAGGTTTTCCCTCTGGTGCCTCCAGTGACTGGTAGGGTGCAGGTTCATTGCTCGGTACTGAGTGTGGTAGTTGGGTTGGAGCTGGAGCTGAAGCTGATGCTGCAGCAGGAGCTACAGCAGGTGCTGGAGCTGGAGACAGAGATGGAGCTGAACCAGCAGTTGAGGCAGGTGCTGGAGCTGGAGCCAAATATGGAGCAGGATCATGAGCATGAGCAGGACCAGGTACTGGAGCTGGTACAGCAGCCAGTTCCAGTACAAGATCAGCGACAAGGACAGGGGCTGGAGCTTGGGGTAGATCAGAGGATGGTGCTGTGCATTTAGTGAGCTGAGAAGTCACCTTCATTAATGATGAATCAAAAACAGGTACAGAGCCCAAAGCCTCTGGAAGATTATCTGCTTGTTCTGCTTCCAGAGTCTGCATGTTTATCTCCAGAGGGCCACCCATGGGCACTGCAGGCTCATCCTGACCCATGCTATGGCTGGGGAAACTGTTCTGATCCTCGACGGGAGCAGACACTATCAGGTGTTCTTCCTGATCAAAATCTGAAGAAGAAATGAGAGGAAAAAGGAAAAACATCAGAATATACCCTAACCATCTACAAACAACAAACAAAATTACACACATTCATACATTTGTGATCTCTCCAATCAAATCAAACTCAGATGAAGGTGATATAAGGTGATTGGCTCTCTCTCAAAGCAGGTTACTACCCAACCAACTGCTCCACAGACTGCTGTTGCCATGGTGATGTCTACTCTGAAGCCCATCACATCTAAACTGAGATGTGGCCCACATTCAAAAATACAAATATAAAGTGTGTTGTTTGCTGTGTGTTGTAGTTTGAGCACAACAGTGAAAGCAGCAGTGATGTTGCAATTATAACCTCCACCTCCTTTTGACACATCAGCTACATATTTCAGTGAGCCTATCATCCTCACCATCATCATGTATTTATTATGTTGCTAGGAGACTAGCACAGCCTGATGTGTTTCTACCTAACTCAGTTTACATTAGCATGTCGCCCAAGTGTCCTTTTCAAAGTATTTGTGCCATCTAACATGCCCATGCAAACATATCCATACACATATTCATCACAACATTTTCGAAAGTTTTTTGTACAGAAGCACAACACGTCACAGCAAGGATGAAAATTGTTCAGCTGCAGCACCTGTCTGCAAAATACACAACTAATGTGGTGTAGCTCTCTTAATAGCATTTATTTTTACACTTTTGTTATATGTTTTATATTTTTATGAGCACAAAGTAGTCATCACTGACTTGTTGACCATGCAGTTTGATTAAATTAGATTTTTAGGGAATTTTGGTGGAAAAAAAAACTACCCATCAGAGTATTTACTTTCAAAGATGTTTTGAAAGGCACTTTAGCTCCTTTCTCCCAGGAATCAAACATTCTCCTCCAGCAGTTACAGGGAAGGATGTTTGTGCTATAACAAAGGTGAAATCCCTCCTCTTGACATTCTGCCTGACCTGTGACAGAATGCAAAATGTTGCTGGAGTTGTTTTACCAGACATTTGAAATCCTTTCTGAAATGGCAGCAGTTTTATCTACTGCAAATACCAAAGAATTGTGGAATAAAGCTACATAAAAACAGAGCTGCTTGATGGTGTCGGTCTGATAACACGTTTGTTTAGTCACTACCCTCAGTGTGACCTCAATCAGTGACCAGTGACAGGCAGAATCAAAGCTTTTGTTGGACTTGTTGATTTCCAGAGCAAATGCCGTTCCCACACTCTGCTACAGGCTCCTCCCCTCACTATTAAAATGACAATGTCAGTGCATCCGCATCATCGCACCCTTAACCCTCCTAAAATCCCTGCTCTGTATGTACACCAGTTCAAATACCAAACATGTGGTATTAGGTAACCTTAGGAAGCTTCATTTTCATAGAGCAATGTACTGAGCATTTGGAGCATGTGGTACATTCTTATTATAAGAAGAAAGGCAGTCAGCAGGTACATTCCTGGGACAGCAGAATACAAGTGTATCCAATTACTCAAAGCATGGTGAACTTGATACACCACATACTGTACACAGTTCAGACAGTAAAAAATCCTATATGCAAAAATGTGCTACTTAAAATTATTATACTTATAAAATATATGGAATATATAAAGCCCAGTGTGTAACATTAGGATGGATGTTTAATGCAGAAATTAAATATACTACCCTTATGTGGGTTTTTATAAAAGTGTAATTACATTAAAAATAAAACATGTACATGTACTTTTGGCAAAGGCCTCACAGGGGTTACATTTTATTGCTCACAATGTGAAACCTTGACTTTACTTTACAGATAGCACAACTTTGCACCACACTGTTTCTACAGCAGAGTGAACATTTGAGTTTTCTCAAGTGGAAGCTTACTGCACAAATTAAGGGACACAACCAACGACTTGTAAATGGAAGGATGAGAGCAGTCTTTGTCTTTGATGTTACTAATTCTTACACACTGGACCTTTAAATGCCATATTATAAATCTGCTGTATGTTCTTTACTGCCTACAAAAACACACACACGTACACACGTGTGATGTCTGAACATACAGTAAATAATAGGACTTCTGGTAAATATTGGTAATGTAAATGAGAACCTTCAGTTTCCCTGAGGTTGTTTACATCTTGGAACGTCTTAAATCAGCTGTGTGTCCTTGTCCTCGTCTGTCTTCCTATCCTGTAGTCTCACCTGTTTTATCTGCATCTGTGTTGTTGTTCTCCAGCTCTCCCTGGATGGTTGAAAGGGTGTGGACAGGAGTTGTTGCTTCAGGAGTTCCAAAATTACCCTCTGAGTCAGAGCTGTGGCAGTCAGAGAGAGAGGCAGAGACAAGCATGAACTTTCCAAACATCCACAACATGAGAGAGGAGAGAAGAAATGTCTCAACTTCAACCAACCCAACAGAGATGTACTAACTGCAGGGATGCACCTCTTCATTTCTATTCCATCACAAACCTAATCAATCATATGTTTTATTTATTTAGCATTTCATCATGGTTTGGAACAAAACAAAAGTTAACCATCACAGATTACAGTCCAACATAAGACTGATAGACTCTTACATTGTTTAATTTGAGAAGAAGCACAAAAAGGTAAAACGATGTAATATTTCATCAGAAATGATAAAACCTATCTGTCTGACAGTATTGTCTAGGCTCCCTCTGCAGACCCTCTAACAATTCAATTCAGTTCAGTTTTATATGTAAAGTGCCAAATCACAACATACATTATGTCAAGGCTCTGTACATAGTAAAGCCAAAACCTTTACAATATTAGACAATGATCTAAGATGTGATGGCACAAAAAACTTTTGAATATAATCAATCAGTCACAGAAATCAATGCATTTTGTTTCGTAACTCATCTCATCTGATTCATGCCAGCAGCAGCAGCAGAGTGAAAGCAAAACAATGATCAAGAAAAAAGACACACAGAGGAAGAGAAAGTGGGACAGTTCACTATTTCCTGTACTGCCGTGAGGACCATACATCATGAATTATAATGTTCAAGATATACATTAAATGATATATACATTTTAAAAGAAGATGAATGCAGTTTGACCTGTTTCCACTCCAACTTCTGCTTTACCTCTAGTGTGTAATGGCATAAATTGTGAGGTAAACACTTGAAGAAGTTACTACATGCTATACTACAGATACTGACATCACTCTGGGGAGATAATAAACATTGCAAACAAATCAAACTGACATGGATTCTGGCATTTGACCTAACAATTCTGGGTGGAGTTTATTACTATAAGGAAGTGAGCACAAAGCTGTTAATAATAGAGCAATGACAGTGTTGTAAAGCTCAGACACACATGCTTGTTTTAGAGCTTGTGTCATAATGTTGTCATGATGACATCATTAATATACCATTAGTGTCCCTGAGTGCAGTGCTGGCGTGTGTGTTGTTTCTCTAAAAGAAGTTTAGAGAGAAATGAGGATGTACAGCCAAGCAAATGAGACAAATGAGACAAAACATTCTAAATTAGAGCCACACTAGATGTGTGTGTCAACAACACTATACAGTCAACACAGCAGCAGTGTTTTCCCTCCTCTCTTCCTTGTTCCATTTCATCTAACCAGACAGAAATACTGTAGGAACACACACGTCCTTTGGTCCAGACACTGGTGATGGTGGCCTCTGAGCTCCAGCACAACACTTGCCTGCAGCCTTGTGATCTGTCCTCCTCCTCTTCCTCCTTCTTCTGCCCTCTCCCTCCATGTTGCTCCCTCTCCTCACTGGCCTCCTGTCCCTCTTCATCCTCCTCTTCTCCCTCTCCCCCTCGCACTGCTGTCCACGTCCACTTGGCCCATGACACAGGTGAAAGCCAAGACATCACTCCTTTTTCCTCAGGATTCTTCAATGCTCTGTTAAATCTCTGATGACCAAGGACTGTTGTTTATGTTTCCAGTGTTGCAATGATCCTTGTTTTAAGTTTTTCTTCCTCAGATTTTTACCCATCCAGCTGCTCTTAAATCTTTCCACAGAGCTCCTCTCTCAATATCTAGTTGTCCTTGAAATGAAGAAGACATTTCTTTTTTCCAATATTCTTTTTGTATTTAATCACTCGTTCTCTCACTTCTCTCTTTATTTAAATCCCAGTCAGGGTCTCTCCCTCCTCTTCTTCTGTAGCAGAATACCACTGATCAGCTGGTTTCCAAAATGCTGCTCTCTCTGTCCCTCTCCTCTTCTGTACACCCTCCACATCAGGCCAGTCCACTGACACAGAAAGCAGAGGGGGAAGGCAACAATCATGCACACACCTTCTCTGCACTCAGCTACATGAGTTCCCCTGTGGGTGGAGAGTGGTATGTCCCTGTCAGACAGCTTTTTCACTCTGAAGTGGGTGGGGAGGGGGGGGGTTGCAGCCAGAAAAACAGACACAGGAGGAGGTAGAGGAGGAGGAGGTGGAGTCTGGGTCTCCACACTTTACAGCTCAAAGAAAAGTTAAGAATGTGGGCCTGAGGGGTTTTTAACACTTAACAGTTTCTTCTATCCAGTGACAGGCAGACATGCATGGCCACCTTGGTTTCAGTGTGGCTATATTATAAACATTTTACAGAGACATCAAACAGACAAATTATTCCACAAATATACAGTATCTGATGTAATGTTTAGTTACAGAGTGAGGGAAACCTGAAATTACTCTTTGTGGATAATTAACAGCTGCATTAATTTGTTTTATTTATTTACTTGTATTCACTCACTAGATAATATGCCTAATCACATAAAAAGGAAGATTGTCATTGTGTGATCAGAGGTTTAAGAAAGAACGTAATGTAAGAAATGATATTAAATAAAGTATAAAAATATATCTGCTTCATCTGAAAGCCATTCTTCACACATGTGAGAAAATAATATACATTTACCTTTACAAAAAATGTTCTCTTTTCATGCAAAAAATAAGCCCTTGAAAAGAGCAGCAGCATGTTAGAACTGGAAACACGGTCATTCCCGTACATGTAGGATTGGAAAATCTATATTGTCCCCAAGGGGAAATTTGCTTATGCATAATAACAAAACACATACTGTATGGAGCCCTAAAGAGGACATGACTGCTATGCTTTTATTCAAGTCTATCCTAGAGCAAACATCCATATGTTCACCACTATTATTCTCATTTATACAACTGCATCACAGAATAAGATCAACAAGGAGAAAATGCATAGTGTCCTTAAAAAATGCATTTCAGAGTCTCTATCGCTTTTCACACTATTAATCGGACCATAACAAATGCAATAGAACTGAAACATACATGTATATATTATTAATTCTATTTTTTTATTATTGCTGACTGTTAGAGCATAGACACAAATTCCTAGGCACCCATACTGTAACTGTGTATATAAATGACAAATAAAACCACGAATGCTGCTGTAAAATCAGTACCCATACTCACACATGACTCATTCAGCCTCACAGTTTCCACATTTGTCCTCATTTACTGTCTGTGGCTCTTGTGGTAAATGTGGAGTTGGACTGATCCTTCACTGCACTGATTATGTGCAGGTATAGCAGTTAAAGGGGAGCTAAGATGATCCACATCAAAGCATAAGGACCAATTCATGTCTACATTCTGAGAAGTTCCTGTCTATAGAGCACTAAAACACAAACTTTTATTATATTGATAAAGTTACTAAACCATAGTAAAGATCTTCAACATTCAAGCACATTGAAACTAGATAATCTGAACTGAAAGTTTTATGATGTGTTTGGTAAATCTGTAGAGCTTCATTAATAACATGTCTGAAAGTGGAAAAAAGTCTTTGTTTCTATGGAGTCACTGTTTATTCTGAGTGCCTCTGTGGTCAGTGTAAACTCACAGTAGCCAAAGATAACTAGGTTACATAAAGCAGGATTCCCAATACCATCCCTACATAAGTTGATGCACAAAATCCAGCTCAAAACACTGAACTAAAAACCACAGCTTTTTATTTTCCTGTTCCAAAGTTTCCAGATGTGGTCAAAGAGGAGACCTTCTGAGCTGGTGCCTTTGTAGTGTAAAAATAAATGGTAATATTAAACATCAGAAGGTAGCGTGAAGTAGCTGTGCATGCCAAATAAAAGACCGACCCGTTTGTAAAGGCTGCTTCTAACCACCACCATCCCAGCTACTATGACTCCTGCCAAGAAGTCTCTTACTCCACCAAAATCCAAACATCTCAGCAGAGCTCAGGTTTCATACACAGTGGGAGGAACCCGAGAGACATTTTGGAAAAAACACTTTCAAAAAACACAAATCAAAACACTTTCCTCAGTCTATTGTAATTGTTTCTTCTTTAAAGTTTCTGTCTGTCATAGCTTACAAATGTGACTAATGGCATGTGTATGTATACATTTGAGTCATTATTTGAGACAATACTGGAGCCACTGTGTTACATAACAGCCTTTCCCCTGGAGCCTCACATAAGCTCAGGCACATGTGCTGTGTGGTGGAGTAAGAACAAACTATGCAAATACATCAGGCGTTTCCTGGTTATTTGATTAATGGAAATTAAAACGTCTGAAATAAAAGTGAAGGCAGAAGGAAGGAAGTGAGTCAAACATGTGAGCAAAACAGTTGTGTGTGTGTGTTGAGGAACAGGAAGAACAAGTAGAGCAAAGGCAATAGACAGACATGATGTGTACAACAACATGCCTGTAACGAAGCAAAGGGTCACCTCTAACTTCTGCCTCACTGTAGCTAACAGCCAACATGAACAGCTGCAAAACACAAAGTGGACAACATGAGATGAACATTCATGAGTCAGAAAAAAATAACATCTTATAGACAGTGTTCAACAACATTCTGGTTTCTGAAAACTCTTCTGTAGTCTCAAATCAGTCTCAGTTTGACTGCAGCTCAGAGGAAAGAGTCTGACAGCTGACATCACTGACATCTAGTGACCAAAGAGTAGAATTGCAGCTGCTGACTAATAAAACACTGAACTGCTGCAAAACCACAAACATGCGTTCATTCAGTGATCACTCACAAAACTAAAATGATCATATGCATCTATAGCACACACAGTACAAACGCCAGTCATGGTTTCATGTGTATGTGACTGTACAAATCTGAACCAGAAATACTCTCTCTCTCTCTCTCTCTCTCTCTCTCTCTCTCTCTCTCTCTCTCTCTCTCTATATATATATATATATATATATATATATATATATATATACATACATATATATATTAATTTCAGTCCAATTTTCAATTCAATTCAATTCAATTCAATTCAATTCAATTCAATTCAATTCAATTCAATTCAAAATACTCCATCTAATAACAAAAGCAGATAAGCAAAATATAAAAACACAGATTCAGATAAATAAAAAAGAAGAAGTTTAAAATAGAGATAACAAATTTGAAGATTATGTGTAGAATTAAAGAAAAATAACAGGTAAACAGTGTGGTGGCTCCTGGAATAAACCCACTTTCTTCTTGTTTGTTTTACATAAAGGGAGTCTAAACTGCATTTCTGAAATCAATAATGATGTTAAATTCCGTTCTAAGGACTTAATTCATCCTTATGTCAAAAAAACTTTAAATCTGAAATAAAGAGAGATGTGAGGCAAACTGACGGAAGTTTGTTTAAAATACATGTTCGCCGCTGGGGGGCAGCAAGGTTCTTCATCGTTAGTCGACATGGAGACAAATAAGTCCGCCAAACTCGAAGAAGAACTACTTCCGCTGTGACGCAATTGACGATTTTAGTAAATGGCGGTCGAGAACAGGATGGGCTGTAAACGTTTCCACGGTTATAACTCTAAACTGTCTCCCTTTCTTTACAGCATGTCCTCGACTGTGTCGCAAAAACAGCCTGGTGACAAGATGTTTATTTTCAACTTACAGGTTAATTCATGTTCCGAGCTGACACGAGAGTTACTGCTAAAGAGAAGCCGACGAAACAAACGGTGAGCAGCAGTTACATGTCACATCACAACGTTTCATAAATCCGGTTACTCATGTTCAACTGACAGTTATATTTAACAGGAAGGTTTAAGCAGGTTTTCTTTAGAAAGTTAGACGTACATTATCATTCCCAAAACCACCTAATAAAAGGAAAAAATAACTTTGGTAGAAACTGTTAAAGTATTGTAAACATACAAAAAGGAAATACATTATAAGTGAAGCAAAACATATGAACATACAGCATAGCTACATAGAAATAAAGGGGGGTCTATGTAGGATATGATGCCAGAATTGCTGGTATTTTAGTAAAGAAAATCAAAGTTGCCTTATAGTTTTAGCATCTAAATTCCACATAAACGAAAAGATAAATGTACAACGAGATAAAGACCAAATTTCCACAGTGTAAACAGAAATGTCTGGCAGTGATTATATTATGATATTGTTGTCAGTGAGGTCAGGTTTACTATGTGATTCCTTAGTCTCTGACAGGTCATGGTAATTGAACAATTTAATAAAATGCATTTTGACTTACAGCTCCTTTTAAACATTAGAATGAATGAGAATTAACAAATTAAAAATCCATATGCACATAGTACACAACCTGTCTACAGTCATATATGTACATATATGTATGTGCAGTGTAATAGTAATTTGAAACAATGTATTTCACCCATGCTGCAAATTTATATATATATTTTTTAAATTTTTGATTGCTTTATGGTCTATACCTGTTAAAATATAATACATACATTTTCAAAACAGTTCACATTTTTAAAGTTCTCATCCTTGTATTAGTGTAGTATATTATAGTTAATTTTTAGTTGGATGTGGTAATAAGCTTGACTTAGTAAAAACATTTTTACGGTACAAATATTTGTTGCATATGTCAGAAAAATCAATACTGGATATTTTATGCAAGTCAGTTCAGCCCTATTGTCCGTGAGACAGAGCAGATGTGTCGTAGAGTTTTCAGGCATGTGGCTGAAAAGATTTCTTAAGCTGTACAAATCTTTAAACCACCTCAGCTGAACTAATGGAGAAGGTGGACGGAGTAAAGGACGCAGAGTGTGAAGTGGCAGAGCTGCATCAGAAAGTGGACTCACTGAAACGGGAGCTCAGAGAATGCAGAGCTGAGCTGTCTAAGCTGCAGAAGCAGCTGCACCAGTCTGAGAGACTTCAGAGGAGCACAGAGAGCTACAACGAAGACCTGAGGAAACGGGTCAGTCTGTGCTAACTGTTTTTAATATGTTTACCTTTTGAACTAGGGCTGAAACCAACAATTATTTTCAAAATTGCATAATCTCAATAAATTAAGTTGTTTGGTCCATAAAATGACAGAATTTGTTTCCCAATCCTCCAAATGATGCTCTGAAATGTCTTTTTTTTTTAGCACACACCAAAATTAGTCAGTTTTAATGATTTCTTTGTAATGTGGAACAAAGACACCAGAGAATGTTCACATTTAAGAAGTTGAACAATTAGAGAACAGTTTTAATTAATTAATTAATTAATTGGTTGGTTGATTGATTATTTAATTGTTTAAATTCAATTGTTTCAATTACGAATGTCATCTTTAAATATCTTTTTGAGCTTTTATAAACAAATTGTTATGGACTGTATTTTCAACTTTGTATTGATTGCTTTCAATTTTGAAAGCAATCTGGGATATTTGTAATGTATTCTCTGTACAGCACCTTAAGTCTACCTTTTGTTCTTTATAAGCGCTTTTAAACTAAAACTGCCTTGCCAACTGTGCACTGCAAAATCAGAATGTAATAACTAGGGCTGGATGATATGACCAGTTAATATCAATAATTACTAAAATCAGCTCATAAAAGATTTTTTGTGCAAAAAAAATAAGTATGTACTTTGTTATACTGAAGTTAAGAATGATTATATCACCATAACAAGTATATTGTAGGGCTGGGTGATATGGCCTATAACCATTATTGCAATATTTTTAGGATATATCGCGATACACAATAAATATATCTCAATATTTTGAAATCCACGCTACATCACTGTATAAGTTAAAACGACATCTTGGATGTGTGACACTGACTCTGGTGTTAGTTTTTTCAGTACTTGCATGCAAAAATGGGTAAATCACAATCAAATTAAATAGCTAAAAATAAATAATTAATGTGCCATAGCTTTCAATACCATAATCAAACAAACAGAGTGTGAAAAAAACATAAAGGTGCCATACACAACAATCGCTGAGAAATATAATAAAAACTGTAAAAGAAAGTGCACATTTTTCGATGATTGTATTAATTGTTTGTATTTTCAACAACAGATCATTTTCAGAATAGAAAAATAAAAATAGTACTATGAGCAAACTACAGAGTTAGAAATCCAGGCTGAGTCTGTGAAAAACCTCTGAACAATAACTGTCACATCACAGTTGTGTGTGTGTGTGTGCTCCGGTCACACAAAGACCGTGATGCATTTTTTTTTCCTCTGTCCGCATAATTTATGTTTTCTTGCATCGTACTTTATGTAGATGGGAGGGATCTTGTCATCCAGTGTGCAGAGACCTTTAGAACAATATGTGCTTTCATGTTTTCAAGATTCTCAAATAACTCCACTGATGCATGAGGAGAGAAAGACTCAAAAAGAGAAACACATAATAATAATTAATAGTTATGCTTATGTTTGTACTTGATGCAATATTAACAAATAATACATCTCACGTGGCCCATGCCGTGATATATGGAGAATATTCAGTATATAGTCCACCCTTAGTAAACTGTTATTGAACTATTGAACAGCCTTAGTGACTTATGATTTACTTTACTCTGAAATTTTCTATTGTGAAAAGAACTGTCCTAAATTGATTTGATTTAACCTGTTCCAGGTTGATCAGCTGAGTGCAGAGATTCATGAACGGAAGAAGAAAGACAAAGACCGAGTCAACATTGAGACTCAGACAGATGACTACGTGTGGACAGAAACTGGTGCGTGTAACTTTGGCCTGATTAAGTCTGTAATTTGATTCTAAAACACGTTATCATCATGTTATTTTCTGAAGTCTCCTTCATATCTGGATATACTGTACATCAATAAATAAAGTCTGGGTAAAAATAACAGGCTACACTGCATCTGACGAAACTGATACATTCCACACTGTCTGTAGTCTGACCAAAGTCTTGCCCTCAAAATACAAAGACAAACTGCTTGAAGCCGAGTGGAAGAAAGAGATAATGAACTACACTGGTAATAGCTGTCCAGACACAACGAGAATTCGGCAAAGAGTATAAAAAGTGTTTTAGAGACTATTGAAAATGTCATGAGTCGATAAATTGTTGCAATTGTTTAATATTCTTTCCAGATTATTACAATTACTACTATGGAAGCTACTACCAGAACCCTGAAGCAACAGAGAGCCAGGAATGCCTGAGCACAACAGCAGCAACAGCAGCAACAGCAGCAACAGCAGTAGTGGATGGGGCTGATTGCAGACAGGCTACTGAAGTTTTGACACCTTACAAAGCAGCATCTACAGATGAGTTAGTACAACCTGATGGAAGTGTCATAGTCACAACAGAGGTTAGTTGTATTAAGAAGTAAAATATTTTAGAACATTTATTTGGAGTTTGTGTAGTATGGCTGTCAAAATAATAACTATATTTTGATTAATCACAGAAAAAATATTGCGTTAGAAGAAAAATAATACTGATCACACTGGTCCCCCATTTCAACTGCTGACACACTGCACACTCTTCTTTATCAGCTTCTCCCAGTTGATAATCTGATATTGAACCTTAAGTCTGTTATGTTGATTATTCATTGAGTCCCTCTGTATTCACTTGACAGCCATAGTTTATAGCATTGGCTTAAAAGTAGTTTCCAGAATTGATTATTTGATTGAGGTGAAGTTAACTGTATACATTGTGTTTGTATAATTCATTTTACAGTATAACACCTCTTCCAGCAGGGTGATCCAGGATCCTTAGCGGATATGTTGAGGGCCACAGCTGAAGAGGCAATGACACAGACTGGGTTTGTCTTTGATGAGAACACGGGAATGTACTATGATTACAGCACAGGCTTCTACTACGACTCGGTTTGTCAAATACTTTTGTATACAATTTCAGCTGTCTATTGCAGAATTTAGCATTTCTATCATTAAGTTGTCTGTTTTTACAAGTGTTTCTTTCTTCCTCAGGCCAGTCAGTTGTACTATGATGCCAACACCGGCATGTACTACTACTATGATGCAGAGAGTGGCCGATACCAGTTTCATTCCAGGATTGAGGTTCCTGCTGCGCAGACTGGTGCTGAGCTTTGCCTAGAAAAGGACACTGCTGAAAAGAAAGGCAGGAAGTTCAGGATAGGTGTCAAGAAAACATCACGCCAGGGTGATAAGGTATGTAAAAACATCACTTTCATCCATGCATAACTGTGGCTGACAGCTGGCTTTTCACTTTGTGTAGTTCCTCATAAAAATCAACCTAAACTTGTTGGTCCCATTTATTAAACACTTGCGTAATGTATACATTTGAGGGTAGTTGACTTAAACACTATTCCTCTGACCTAGGTGCAAGAGGTGACTAGCTCATTGGCTAAAATGAAGATTTCCTCTTACTGGAATTCTGCTTCCCACCGAGGTACATTTTCAACACCACTATGTAAAACATTTAAACCTATACACACCTTTAATCCAGTTTACATGCAAACATCATTGCATCAAATAAAAACAATGATTTGAGTGTTTTGTTGTTGTGGTGAATTGGAACTTTGTCTCTCTTTAGTTATTAAAGGAGACATAGAATGGTCTTTTGAACCAAAAATCGAGATTACTAATGTCTACTTAGATAAACTAAATAATATTTATGGGCAAAAACCTCATAGTCTTTTCAGATTAAGCCAGTTTATTGCTCATCTCTGACAGCATTTGAACAGGCGCTATGTTTCGGGGCTAATGCCCGCCCCCGAAAACACTGAGTCTCTTACGATTGGCCAGCTACCACGCGCATTATCACTCGCTTGTGATTGGCCAGCTACAAGCAGACTAACTGCGCAGTGCTTCGCCCCCCGACCCACAGGAGCGTCAGTTTGAGTGCCAGCATGGTTTACAATTAACCATTAATAAGTTGCTCTCTATGCACACGGTTTTTCACAGCTGCAGCGATTCGATTTTAAAAAAAGCGAGCTGAGACAAACAGAAAGCACACACGATCTCTGCCTGCCGCACAGTAGTTAGCATATGTACTAACCTGAGACACTCGAAAGCTGACACAAAAATACACACATTTCCACACAAGTCGTGCAGCGTTTTGCTTGTAAATAGCATCATTTGGAGCTGAGACAAACACTCTCACTCACTTATTTTCTACTGCTACTGAGACAATCAGAAAAGGCAAACACACACACACTGCCTTTCAAATGAGGCTGCAATTAGCCGTTGTTAGCTACTGGTATTCAAGACAAGAAGCAGTCAAGCCACAAAGACATTATTACTTCATTTGGAAATACTTACATTGCCTTCAGGAAATCCATTACGGATTGTTGGAGCTGCTCCCTACTGATTAAGTAGAGCTGATGAGTCCCGTGTTGTATTGCCCAAAGTTTGTATAACTATTCACTTCAAAGTGACTGCTACAAACAAACAGCATTTCAGGAAGCTTAGCAGGGATATTACTTCTTTCAAAAATGAAAGATATTCACTCTGCTCTTTTTTCCTCATTAGAAGGGAGTCTATGAAGTGTCTGGTGTTTTTTGACAACCAGCAACAGAGCAGCAATGAACTGAACCTTTCTTCTGAGACCTGTTGCTCTCAACAGATACAATAGTTGTAATGGTGGAAGCAATTCAGCTTCTTCTTCAGGTTGAATGTTCACGCCCACGACCGGGAGTAGCTGTTGGGGGAGGGTTCGTTGCACGTCAAATGTGCTAGTTGCGTAACTAAACTCAACTTTTCAAAACTGCTTGCTTGAGCACAGATAAACAGAGAAGCCTTTTTTTCTCAAAAGTGGCTGAAGTGTTCATTGCGACACTTTAGTGATGTTTGGATACGGGAGGGACACAGGGACACACCAAAAAACATCAGATTTGATTTTCCAATAGTAACCAATAAGCTTGTCAAAAGTAGAAAACTACAGCTCAAGATGTGTTTGTGTAACTTTATAACTATAACACAGTACATATTACTTATGTACTGTGTTATACTCATTTTATGACTTGGCCACAAAGTTTTGAATGAGGATTTTACCTTTAAAAAAGAAAATGAATTTATGGTGATCTATCTGTGAAAACTAAGACCAGTTAATGTGGCAAAAAATTGAGGAACTACAGTACGAAGCCAGCTGGCCTGCCGTCTTCTGTAAACCTCACACAATGAGGTAACCACTTGGTTCTGATTCTCTGATGCCAGGAGCTAACAGATATTAGGTTGGAGCAAGAAGAAAGTGACTGGGTCGAGCAGAAGACATCTAAGAAGACCACCGATTCACGAAAATCGAAGCGGAGGTCTCGTAGTGCAGATGTGGCTCCACGAAGGGAGAAGAGCGACAAATGCTCACTGAAAATAAGGAAGCACAAAAATGGTTCGTGCCTCGATGATGAAAGAAGTTCAAAGAAGAAAAGGAAGAAATCAAAGTCAATAAAGCGAAAGAAGAAAGAAAGGCTGTCTCGAAGTGATGACTCTGACGGTAACAGTGAACCTGAGGAAGGTGAGATCACAGAGTCTGAGAGAGACAAGTTGGAGTCTACTCCATCGTTGTCATCATCTTCTGGCTCCCCCTACAGAGAAAGTCCAGAATCAGAGCTGGAGACTCAGAGTCGGGAAGGTGAGAGGAAAAGAAGAGCTGAATTTGGCACCTGCACTTAACACACAGACTCACTCTTTGTTCTTTGTGAGATTGTTATAGCTGGTAGTAACTACTGTATATCATTTTATTTAGACTTAACAATCTCTCTCGGGTGATACCTTTATCTTACTGTGTATTTATCTTTTAGTGAAAGACATTTGGCCGCCCTGTGTAAGAGTGACAGTGGTCAGGTCTCCAGTGTTGCAGGTGGGCTCTCTGTTCATTATCACAGCTGACTCGTCAGCCACCATCGGCAGGTTCGTGTCATTTTATCTGTTCTCTCAGCCAAAGTCTGACACTAGTTATGACTTAAATGTGGGTGCATGGATATTTAGGATGCGGAGTTGGTTGTTAACACTGAGATTGCAGTTATGAGCTACATGTCTTTAAAACTTTAACAATGTCAGTTACATTCAAATCATTGTCAAATTAGTTCACACACTGCTGATAAAGCCTATCAGCTCCACTCCTGTCTGGGTTTCTCAGTAGAGCATTGCTCAAATTAGGGGTTGACAGACTTTTTCAAGGTCTGCTATTGATATGGATTATTACAGTTAATGAGCTAGATAACTGATATTTGGTAGTGATATGCATAAGTGAAAAGTAAAAACAAAGCAGTATTTGAAAGAATTACTAGTTGAAACAATATTAAACAAAAAGTGCAGTATGGTTCCAACAACATGTCCTATAAAGTTAAGTATTGTCTGTGTTCTTCAACTTCTTCAATGTGAAAATCTATGACAAAGAAACCAGTAGAAGCTAATAGTAATGGTATGTGAATAAAACAAGACATTCGAGGACATTGTCAGTTTGAGGTTTGGAAATCACTGAGATCATAAAAAATAAAAAAATAAAAAGCCTCATCTCACCCCCCCCAAATCAGCCAGACCCATGATTTGTTGAGGCCTAGTTGAGATCGCCTGGCAACTTCCTGTGCTGCATTCAGGGGGTGATTGATTTTATATTAAGAGACTGAGGCAATGGTAACCTTTTTCTAGTAAAGCGATACAGTTGCAAACAGGTTTGAATGAAAACACAAGGAAGTGCCCATGTAAACGTAAGAAATGCTGTTTAAGTTAACCCAATTTCATTTGCAGCACCAAAATCACAAAATACACTATCTTATAGTAAATACAGAGAAGAGGAACCCAACAGTTCACACAATGAGCAATCACTAGGGGGTAATGGAGAGAAACAAAACAGGAAGAAATCCCTGACAGAACCAGAATCAAAGGTGTGCAGCATCTACCTCAACCAGAACTGATTTTTTTCTACTCAAAACCTGCTTGTGCAGCAGTTTGACGTAATAATATCTTGTTGCCCCTGCCCTGCTGCTGTATACACACAAACCCTCCCTCAGTAAGGTCTGATAGTATTGCTTGACCAGGCTGGTTTTCTGATGGGCACATCATAGACATAATGTTACATAATTTCTGTTAATGAAGATACTGTAAAACAGAAGCAGAATAATAACATCAACAAAAAAAAATTGCTAAAAATTACGCAGCTTTAACAACAAACCAAAACAATAAACATATATTTCAAGTAGTTTTACTCTGTGTACAAATGAGTAATTGATGGCCCTGTATGTTATAATTCTGTTGCAGAGAGAGAGATATGGATCACGCAATCCGAATACCAGAGATGGGAGTCAGCAAGGTAACAATCTACACTTGAATTTTTATTTGGTAGGAATTGCAGTATATCACTTTTTCATGTCAGACACTTTTACACTGCCTCAAGTATCGTATCTACCCATATCACTTGAGTGGTTTTACATCTTTTACTCTACTAAGCTGTTAATAACACAACTGAGTAGGGGTGGGTGATATGACAATATTCGATCATGGAGGATTAGAACATGTTGACAATCTGTCAAAGCTAGTTTATTTGCAAAGCGTTATTGTTAACGGCGCTGCTTGTATGATGGATTTTTGCTGTTCTGAATCATGACGATAGATCCGCGTCTGTCTCTGTCTGTGCAGTGGACAGGGCTAACTCCTGGTGTCTGAGAAGCAGCAGATGATTTGAACCTTCAATAGTCTGGTTATGTTCCACAAGAACCGTCAGTAATAGTCTTTGCCCTAAGTGCAGCAAGACTTATTCTTGTGTTAACTTTCCCGATTAGCTTATAGACTGTGAAGAAAGCACAGTGGAGATAATTCCTCCAGGGCAGACGCTGTAGCTGCTTCAGGTGGACTCTTACTCCTAAAGGCACCACAGTACTCTCACAACATTATTTCTGCTCTATCGCCCACCACTGCAACTGAGAAACAAATATTCTGCTCCGATAAAGGAAAGAAAAGAAGCCCTCAATATGACCCAGTTGAAATGCTCCTGCTTTTTATTTATACTTTTACGCAAACAAAATTACACTTGGCACTTTTTCTAGTCACATGATGTCAGTGATGCACATCTCTCTTCACAGCCTGTGTTTTTTACGTTTTTCTTTTTCCAGTATGCTTAATCACTGGTTTGTGTTATATGTGTAAACTGGGTTCAGTTCCATGCAGAGGTGTACTTTGATCAGGAGCAGCAGAGCTATGTGCTGGTGGACCAGGGAAGCCAGAATGGAACTGTCATCAATGGCATCCGAATTTTACAGGTAATTTTTGTTTTTGTTTGTTTCTTGTAACTAAACTAACAATTTAGTAGTGACAGTATCAACCATTAATATTTCTTCTATAGCCTAAAACCAAATGTGAGCCGCATGCACTGATGCACGGTGACGAGGTAAAGATGGGAGAGACTGTGCTGTCCTTCCACATCCACTCAGGCACTGACACCTGTGATGGATGTGAGCCTGGTCAGGTGATGGCTCACCTCAGCAAGCACAAGCACGAGGAGCAGACAGGTGAGCAGATTCCAGAGGAAACACACAAAGACAATGTAGAGTCTTGAAACACTTCACTTTACTTTCAAGCTTGATTAACACTAATACTAAATGTGTATAGTGACACTGGACACTTTCCTCTATATTCTATGTTAGTCACCGTCTTAATGGAGATGTTCCATCTGTTGGACCAAAACATATTCTTGCTCCCTTGATTGTTTCAACCAAGACCACCTCAGTTAATATAAATTCAACATGGTCAATTTTATCTGTAATTTCATCAAATCCATCCATTAGCTAACCCCAGAAAACAGCACAATGTCTGCTGTCTGACACCAACAGGCATCTGTTCAGTCACACTGCAAGTCTAGGTTATTGGACAGAAAAGGTTAGGAAAAAAAACCTAAATCTCAATTATATCCCCAAATTCATCAAATGCATCCGTTTGCAAAACCAATAAAACAGTACAGCTGTGGATGAAAATAAACAAGTGATCAGTACTGATCAGGATGACAAAAGAGAGCCAAGTGGAGGCGTGTGGTTACTATGGAGACTACTGAACACGTAAGCCTTTGCATAAATGGAGGACGTTGCATTAACTATTAAACTTTGTTGTGCAACTGTTAGTTAAAGCCCTGTTTCCAGCAAGTGGTACAGTTTGGTATGTAACACAATTATTTGCGTTTTGATTATCAAATGTTGTGAAGGTTACTAAAATAACTGACCCCAGAAGAGTGGTCCAGCACCTGAACGGTGGAGTGAATCATCACTTATGCATTATTGACACACCATCAGTGTAACTGCATGATTATCAGCTGGGAAAGAGGCAAGAGTGGAACAGAGTTATCGGTGCATTTGGCAGATCTGATCTCTGGTCAAACCCCAGATACTGTATTCAAATGTGGCCGTTGGCTTTCTTAGTCCACTCTTATCACCACGAGGCTCACTGTCCCAGACTGCACTCCCTTTTATGAATGCCAGAGGTGTAGCCATGACACTGTGAACAATTTTCAAGGCTGCAAGTGTGCAAGTGCACATATGAAGGAAACAGAAGTCAGATGCTGCGAGAAATGAGAAGCTAACTCACAAATTTCCCTTCTTCACCTACACAGTTCTCCTGCCTGTTCAAGTCTCCCTGTTCAAGTCCGACTGCTGATTTAAGCCCTAACCAGACAAAACGTCCTGAAAATTTGATATATTTATGTAAAATAAGTATGTCTAAAATATATTTTATCTTTTAACATACAACCCCTGGCAAAAATTATGGAATCGCCAGTCTCGGAGGATGTTCATTCAGTTGTTTAATTTAGTAGAAAAAAAGTTGGAGCCAGACTGATGAAGAGTACTGTTTGTCACTCATTAAGTCCATGCCTCTGAGACTGCAAGCTGTTATAAAAGCCAGAGGTGGTCCAACAAAGTACTAGTGGTGTGTTGGTGTTCTTTTGTTGTTGTTTTTTTTCATGATTCCATATTTTTTTCCTCAGAATTGAGTGATTCCATAATTTTTTCCTTCTGCTTGGTCTAAACACATCTTTTTTTCTTGATTTCTTTTAGTGTTTCTTAAAGCCAGAAAGTTGCCATTTGAAATGACTTCAGTTTTGTGTCATGTCTGTGATCTGCTTTTTTCTACTAAATTAGACACCTGAATGAACATCCTCCGAGACTGGTGATTCCATAATTTTTGCCAGGGGTTGTAGTTGTAGAAATAATAGTAGTATTATTTAGTGATTTCCTTTTAAGTCAGCTCTGGTTTTGTGTTGTGCCAGTTTATTATTTAGTTAGCCTCCAGTGAATAATATTATTTTTTAAACATATTTCATGTAAAACTGGAGTAAATGTAGATTACACTGGTGTGTGTTGTGTGACTAACATGGACAAGACAAACAATTTCCCTTAAATGTTGAATATGATTTATGATTTAAACTACAGATGGAAGTTGTACAGAAATAAACATTATTTCTACATAGTTTAACAACAACTTTATATTATGTAAGTCAACTAAACCATTCCAGTCAACTCCAAGATTATAATTATTCACAGCAGATATTTTTTTTGTCAATAAAATATTAGAAGTGACACAGGTTTGACCAGGTCAAATTAACCTGGTTAAGATTATTAACTCTTATCGTTAATCCACAAATAATATTAATTGAATAATATGAGGATGGTGTCTAAAACTTATTAAGTCCCTGTTAAACTATTGTTATGACTATTGAGACACAGCTAGAGGCTGGACTCACTGAGCACCGTGTTAGCAGTGAGGATTTTCACCCCAGCCCACTTTTTGGAATTTTCAAAATCAGCCTCAAAAGAGGGGGTTTAGTTATGCTTTAATGTGGGAGTCTGACCCTGTTGCAGTAAAAAAGGACCATTAAAACAGACCATAATACTCAAAGCATTTGTTTTTGTGTTTTAATGCTTAATGTCGGCCTGCAGCATTGTTTACTGTGTCACATTCGTCCTCTGTGATGAATTTATTGACAGGCTACAGTGTATTAGACTCATATGATGTCATGCTATTTAACATATGTAGCTGATGCAGCCATCAGCTACATATGACCTACACATCCCTGTAGTGAAAACACAAGCCATATCAGACTGCAACGTTCCAAACTGTGCCATTCTCAGTCTAAATCAGACTTTACCGTTTGTTCCCAAAAGGCCCTACTCTAACCAAAGAGGATAAAGAAGCATTGAGACAGAAGGAGCTGAAGCAGATGAAGGCCAAATATGGCCTGCAGGTGAGTGTTTAGAATTTTATTTAGAATTTTATTCAACATCCTCTTGTTTTCATTGTGTGGTCACTTGTGTGTGTTTCCTGTAAACAGAGCAATGAGTATGAAGAGGCCAAAGCCCTTAGGAATCCCAAATACAAGGACCGAGCAGAGTCTCGTCGACAGATTGTGGGAAGTGAGGGGGTTTTCCAACGAGATGACGCGCCTGCTTCTGTTCACACGTACGTTTATTGTCTTTGACTGTTATGAGAGAATTAATGTGCTGTGTGATGAGACAAGATATCCTCTTCGATTGTGGATATTGTCATATCGAGATGAGGTATCTGTGATGGCTTTTCTGGGATTTAAAGGCTCATCATCAAAATCTGTCCATATTTATAGGTAATTTGATTGTTTGTACCCCATGTAAATATCCTTCATTAAACATTAGAAAGCCAGAGAAATAAAGTAGGTGTTATCTGAAATGAAAAGTAATAACTATAGTTAAGATCATAAAGAGTAGATATTTAGTTTTAGAGTGTATTTACAGTGTATTGTCACTCTGAGCCCAGAGAAACAACTTGTGTGTAGCTTTATATCTCCTATATCAGGATACAGCCTAATTGCATTGAGATATTATTTATAAGCCATATCACCCAGCCTTACAGAAATGTTGATGTTATTTATATTGTGATATATATGTCAATGTTACCCAAGATGCAATACTTGCTTATTATGTTATTTCTTCTCAAAGGGAGATCAGTGAAGTGAATAAAGGACGGAAGATGTTGGAAAAGATGGGCTGGAAGAAAGGAGAGGGACTTGGCAAAGAGGGAACTGGAATGACAAACCCAGTAAGGCTCTTTTACAAGCTGAAGATACAGTATCTAACTGCATTTACACAGATGAACTCTTCAGTATTTAGTCTCTCATTTCTTTTTCCACAGATTGAACTGAAGATCAGAAAGTCTCAGTCAGGTCTGGGGGCAGGTGCTGCCCTCTCTATAGACACCGTCTCTATGACCAGGTCAAAGTCTCAGAAGAACTGGGAGAAAGCCAGAGAGAGATTTAGTGATTCATGCCAGCCTGACACACCTGCACACAAAACACAGAACAAATCACCCAAAGCCTGGGTAAGAGCAGAGGACACTGACACGACAAACCCGCAAATGGAATAAGTGTGGTCACGTTTGTTCTCCAGTGTGTTGGAATCTCAACAGGTTTTCTTTCAGTACCACTTTGTTCTAGAGGAAACAGAATGTGATTATGATGTTGTTCACTTTATACTATGTAACCATGAGGGTATATATGTTATCTGTGTGTACAGTTGCCGTGGTTACAGGTGGCCTTAATTTGTCTTTACCAGTAGAGCAACAAAACAAGCAGTTTAAATGTCATCAACATGTTTTAGACATTGAAGGAAGCAGTTATGTAGATTTGGAGGGACAGTGTATTTATTCAATGGGACATAATTCATTGATTAAAATTTTAGGTACACCAGTTTGTTCTTCATTTTATCATAAATAAACAGTTGCTGCTGCTGTAGAATGTTTCTCTAATCTCTAAGTGAATAATATCCAATATTTACAGACTGGGACAAAGTAAGTGACTGATAAAAGCAAGTGTTTCACAATCCACTGCTTCTGTAGTCAAACCTGCAGAGGGCAGATCTGCCACCGTGCCCCAGAGCAAAGACGACGCGGATTGCCTCGAGCAAATATTGACACACAGAAGCTATATTTCTCACAATGAGATCATACTTTGATGTAACAATGGTGGATGTGTTCAGAGAACCTTGGTAACATGTAAAACCAGTCTTGATTGCCTTGTGAAACAGTGTCCAAACTCCCGATTCTCTTTTTGAAGATGTTGCACATTAAATGTTGAACATGATCAACACTCCACTTTCTTTGGTTTATGTTTTTCTAGCAAGATCTGGTCCAATATGGCCGTCATTTTGTTTTTCTCAGCCAAATATTTGTCAAAGGCCATTGAGCAAAATGTCTGTGTTCATCCTGTCACAACTGAATTTATTTTGAGGCTGTGTGAGTATTTGCATGTGAGTGTGTACTGAACGGAGGACATTCTCACACCAACTGCAGCCCAAGTTCATTATTGTATTTTACATTATAGTCATGCATCAATATAACCAATATAACTGCATACAAGCTCAGACATGTCATTACTGGTTCAAACTGAACAATGGTAGATTTAGTTTATTGCACAGTGTGACTCACAAGGTGCTGCTGGTGCGACTCCTAGAGCTGCTTCGCTTGTTGCTCTTCTTCTGACTTGTGCTGCTTGTGCCACCCATTTCAATCTTCCCTCCAGACGATGGCTCGATGCCTACAAATGTACGTGTATTTTCCCCTCAGCTCGTTGGCACTTTGACTGCCGTCAGATTTCCTCTTCTCTCTATCAGCAGGTAGTGAAGGTCCCTCCCTGTTACAGTCTCCTCCCTCAACCTTGTGTCACATACTGCAAGTAAACATTCAACTGCTGATCATTGAGTGTAATAAAATGGGGAGGGATCAGCTTGTGTCCCATACGCTCGGTTGTGTTGGGTAGAAAGTCTTCACCATAAACAGATGTGAGTCATAAGATAAAGTGACGATTCATTCATTCATGTGTGACAATGTGAGCTAAGAGGATTTCAAAGATCAGGCTTGACCAGTTCCTGTAAAACCCTGATAGTAGTCGGAGGAATGTTCTTTAAAGTGCATTCCTTCATCATTTATTTTCTACAAGAAAAATAAATATGAAGTGGTTCTTTAGTGCTGTCAGTCAGAATCTGCCCTAATGTGTTTGTCTTGTTTAAACAAGACAAAAGCCATGTTTAAACACATTCAACATGTTTTTATCACAGGTCACAGTAAGTACAACATACAATGTTTTCCAGAAAATGTGTCCTTTCCTGGGCAACTGTTCTTCCTCCAAAGGAACTCTCACACCGTCCTGACAAGTAGCAAATTCTTCTAAGGTCTAAGATGTAGCGTTCCACGCTGAAACATTCACACACTCATTTTCTACTGCTTTATCCTCCATGTAAGGGTCACAGGGGTCACTGGTGCCTAATTCCAGCTGATAGAGGATGAAAGGTGGGGTCACACCCAGGACAGGTCTTCACATTCCTTGTTCTTAATGTTTTTCTTACTGCATTTAAATTGGAGTTACACTCTGATGGATCGCGGACCAAAAAAAGAATCTCATATGAAATGTACACATATAAACTGGTACAAAACTGATGGGCAGCTACAAGAAAAAGGAGGAGGAAAGAAGAAATCACACCCAGATCTGTTCAATTCCACAAACCCTGGACCTTTATACAAATGTTTAAAGTTACCACCAACTTGAATATTTTGGACACAGTCAGTAAAACATGCTTGTTTTCTGGCATTGAGCTGAACATGGAGCTCAAAAGATCAAGTAGCAGGAAAAGGTCATCCCCTCTTCCATACCACACATACATGTACTGTACGTAAACACAGTCACACGGACATACCAAAGAGAAAAAACATTGACGTGTGCTGCATGTTTAAATCAAAATCAGACAAAAAAAGGGGTCTTTTGTCTGCAGACAAGAGAGGTGTGTCACATCAAGTCTTAGTCTCAGTTTAGCTCCAGGTACTTTAACTGAAAATTAACCTTTCAGTCATTATTTGTCATTTTTAATGCACAGTGTAACATTTTACATTTAGTATAACACAATATACACTAAGGCTTATATTTAAGGAAAGAGAAAAATATCTATGTGAGTTGACACTGTCAGATACAAACATGACGCATGACAGTCTTTCCCCAGTTCAGTCATATGACAAGCAGAGAGCAGAGTCAAAACAGACAGACAGAAAATATCCTTCTCCCTTCTCATTTTTGCTTTTTTTTTACTACAAATAATATGCTGATTTATGTTGAAAAACAAGAAGATGTTGCATGTTGGCACATCCAACCCAAGCTGTAGAATAGATTATGTTCTCAGTCTGTTTACTGTGAACTGAAAAATTACTGTTAACAGAACAGTGATGTGAAATAATCAGGAACTAAAAATGAGCTCATTTGGAAGAGATTTTATTTAGAAGGGAAAAATTATTTTAATTTAATCTAAGTTATTTATTTCATAGCATATTGAATGAAGCTAAATGAGATGAATTAAACACATTTTAATACGTACATTTATTGTGAAGTTTGGTGGACTTAAATCAGTTCAATTAAACAAAGTTGACTTGATTTAATTATATCAGTGGTCAACATCAAGTAAATGACTTAAACCTAGTTGTAGCAATTGCATTATGTCTCTGCAGTCAAATATACTGAAGTTATTTTCAATAAAGATGTATTTAAAGCAAAATAAATGAACTAAATTGATTTATACTAGTGACAATTTAAGAACTTATCAGTGAAATGATATATCACTTTAATCCATTGTAATTTAATCAAATAAATAATTAAATTTGTATTGATCAAATTTGAATGAAATAGTTTACATTGGTTGACACGTATGAAACAAATGTTTTAGGCTAATACATTTAAATAAAAGTGATGTATTTATTGAAATGGAATATTCAGTCTGATGTATTTCAATCAAATATTTTGATATTAATTTTTGCAAAACTAATAAATTATAAATAGGATTATGAATAATAAATAATTTAATTTAATCCATTTAATTTAAACCATTTTATGAATCTTGAAGTAGTGAGTCAATATGAAAAGGGAAACTACATTTTCAGTACGACATTACTGCAAACATCACCACTGTCTGTGTCCTGCTGTGTGGTCTACTGCTCTTCCTGCTGTGTGGAACCAAGAAATACCATAGTGAGGGCGACTCTTCAACCTCATCATCATTATCCATAATTTCCCTACATGGAGCAGGACAGCATTCATTTCACTGAACGTCCATTATGGTCAACGGTTGGGCTATGACTGCGAGCCTCGCACAGTGGAGTCTGTCATTTTGGAAAATGTAATGTAGCTCAGAAATACAGAGTGCTGAGAAAGATGTTACCAACTGAAACACTTGAATTGCAGTCACATTGGTGTAGAACATGTCTGTGTGTGTTGCATTGCTCAGAAGGGACCACAGTTGTTTTTCATTACCTAAGAACCAGCAATTATAATTATATGAGGAGTAGTGTCAGCTCTACACAGGCCACTATATTTTGCAAACACCAATGATGGACAAAATAAGAATCTTTTGAGTTTTGATGCTGAATGAAGACTACATAGATTTGTCAACAGACTACAAAGGAAAGGTTGAGGTGATGGATTTTCAGCAACTTCACCAAAACTTTAACTTTAAGGGAAGGAACATGAAGACAGATGCTGTATATGGAAGATGTCCCTTTATGTTTTTTTAAGTATGAATGCTACTCTGCAGCATATTTCAGTGGTGTACTACACCATGGACACAGAGTTTGAAAATCTAACCGCTTATTTCATCCACAGCCGCACAAATATCAGTCATTATGTCACATGTCACAGGCACAGATCAACAAACAAACAGAGGCCAGTGAAGGACAAACAACAACAACAAAACTATGGTAAAATTAAATGAATCCAAATTAATAAATTCATAAATAGAGATTTACAACTTCTGTTACATCATGTTCACAATCATTAACAAATGTGATCTAAATACATCTTTGATATAATCCACATTAAACTGGCCACAAACATGCTTTTGAAGACAAAGACCCAGTGTGTTTTGAACAGGAAGTTGATGTTTTTGTGCTATTTAAAGCTCCAGTATGTAACTTCTGTCATCAAACCACTGCTTGACCCCAAAGAGCGAGTGGTGACAACAGTCTTTGTCTATGTTTCTGGTTGTTTCTCAGCTGTTAAACCTAAAGCTTAAACAACAGGGACGGAGACACTGCAGTGAGAGACGGAGACACTGCAGTGAGGGGCGGAGATGCTGAGGTGAGAGACAGAGGCGCTGCAGTGAGGGACGGAGACGCTGAGGTGAGAGACAGAGACACTGCAGTGAGGGATGGAGGCGCTGCAGTGAGGGACAGAGAAGTTGAGTTGAGAGATAGAGGCACTGCAGTGAGGGACAGAGACACTGCACTGTTATCTCACTGTCTCATAGCTCTTATGCTTCCACCTTCACTGGGTTCATACTGGACACTTGGTCATCGCTACTGTGTTCTGTCATGGTTTTCATTTTGGTGCCCAACAAGTGAGGCCCGTGGCCCCCTAGTGAGCTATGTCATGACTGCAGGTGAAAGATCGTTGAATATAAATAAGTAAAACTTTTTAATTATCAGTTATAATTGTTGTTTTGTATTCCCAAAATAATATAAATTGAAAATATTGGTCCTAGTCTTGTGTTTTGATCAGAGTCATGATTCAAGGTTTGGCTGGGCCTCAGAGGATCAAGAGTGCTGGGGGATTTCAAACCCTAATCCCCCAGCACTCTTGAGTTTGGGAATAACTGGATTAGAGTATTCACGCTTCACATGGAAATTTTTCAGTTTTGTTGTCTTGCCTATTTTTCACATATGACGCAAATGGTTCCAAGAGAAAAACAGAGAAAAGACCTGCTGATAATGATCCCTTTATACATATGTATATTTTATTTATGTTGTAATGTGGTTGGAAAGAGGATCATTTCCAAAAGATCAAGTTGGATGACCTATGAACTTTCTGGAATGTGTCCAAACTACGAAGGAACACATTTGGAATTATGTAGTAAACATATGGTTCTTGCCATAATATAGATTAGAACAGTAGTCAAAAAGGACGATTCACTCTCTGCACAACACAACTGATGGTTTCAAACATAAGGGTAACCTCTGGGAACTTTCCCAAGACTGTTGGAAAAACATTCCAGGTGATGACCTCATGAAGCTGATTGAGAGAATGACAAGAGTGAGCAAAGCTGTCATCAAAGCAAAAGGTGTCTACTGTGAAGAATCTAAAATAGAAAACATATTCTGGTTAACATGTTTGTTTACTACATAATTCGGTATGTGTTCCTTCATAGTTTGGATGTCTTCAGTATTAACATACTCTGCCTGGCCAAAAAAAGTCACCACCTGGATTTAACTAAGCTAATAGTTATCCAACTCATTTCTTAAACAACCATGTGGAAAGACACGTCCTCTGGTTGTGGAAAAAGATGTTAGTCTGTTTGAGAAGGGTCAAATCATTGGCATCAAGCAGAAAAAACATCTAAGGAAACATCTGAAGAAACTCCTAAATTTGGGTTAAGACATGTCCAACACATTATTAAAAACTGTAAGGATAGTGGGGAACCATTGTCTGAGGAAGAAATGTGATCGGAAAAAAATTCTGATTGATCGTGATCGGCGATCACTTAAACGTTTGGTGAAATCAAATCATGGAAAAACAACAGTAGAACTCAGGGCTATGTTTAATAGTGAAAGTAAGAGCATTTCCACACACAATGCAAAGGGAACTCAATGGATTGGGACTGAACATCTTTGTAGCCTTAAGAAAACCACTAATCGGTGAGGCCAATAGGAAAAAAAGGCTTCAATTTACTAGGGAGCATAAAGATTGCACTCTGGAGCAATGGAAGAAAGTCATGTGGTCTGATGAGTCCAGATTGAGACTGTTCCAGAATGATGACAGCATCAGGGTATGAAGAGAGGCAGATGAAGTGATGTACCCATCATGCCTGGTGTCTACTGTACAAGCCTGTGGGGGCAGTGCAATGATCTGGGGTTGCTGCAGTTGGTCAGGTCTAGGTTCAGCAACAGAAGCTTATTGAAACAATGACACAGAGAATGTGTGATGTAATCAAAGCTAAAGGCGGTTCAACAAAATATTAGAGGAGACAACCTTTTTTTTGGCCAGGCAGTGTATATTGTAGAAAATAAGAAAAAATGAAGAAAAACCATTGAATGGGAAGGTGTGTCCAAACTTTTTACTGGTACTATATATGAATAGAAACATGTAATTTAATCATAATGAAACTATTATTGTGCTTACTTTTACCCTTCCCATGTGAGTCATTCATCTGAAAATATCACACTCAGACTTCTCCTAACTGAATGGAAATTCCAACAGAGCAGTTTCCTCCTGGTGAGTGACTCAGACAGACGACTGTAGAATGTCTTCCACCCATGTCCTGAAACCCTCTGACCTCATCTTCCCAGAAAATTCTCCAGAAATGTCAGTAGCTTGTTCGTCCACCGTGTCAGCTGTCCACAATAACAAACCATTCAGAGTGTGAAGAAACGTCTCATTCGGCTGAGTCAACACCATCAACAGTAGAGATTATGCCGGTGCTGGTGCCCCAGAGTGTGTGTGTGTCTGGATGTGTCTGCGTGTGTGTGTGTGTGTTCTTGTACTGCAGAGTGAGGACCAAAATTGTATAAACCCTACAAAGTGAGGACATTTTGACAAAGTGAGGACATTTTGGCTGGTCCTCACTTTTTTCACCCCTTAAAAGGGCTTTTTCAGGGTTAAGACCTGGTTTTAAGGTTAAGGTTAGAATTGGGTTTAGGTTAGGGTTAGGGTGAGGGTTAGGGTTAGGCATCTAGTTGTGATGGTTAGGTTTAGGGTAAGGGGCTGGAGAATGTATTATGTCTATGAGGGTCCTCACTTTGATAGAAGCACAAACGTGTGTGTGTGTGTGTGTGTGTGTGTGTGTGTACAGATGACAGCATCCTGTTTGTGCAGCCTGGTCACTGTAGCTCACAGCAACAACTTTGATACTTGGCTTAAGAAGCTTTTTAAACTTTTTGTCTTGACCTCATTGTTGCTTCCATTCCAGATTTTCTGTCAAATTCTCCCTCATGTAGTCAAACCTGCAGTAATGCTGTTAACAGCTCTTAACAAGAACAACTTTGAATGAAAAGAAGAGGAAGTTCTTTACAACTCTGGGTCGTATCTAACTATGGATTCATGAAAAGAGGCTTTGTGTTCATGTAAGAGTCAAAAGCTCCAGCACAGCAACAGAGACACATCAGCACATTTCAGTGATTCAGCTGATCTACTGTCCAGAAATCAGAATGTATAGTTTACTCCGTGGAGTTGAAGTGTCAGATCATACCTTGACTTGTTTGAAGAGTGATGAGCTGTGACTGTGGTTCTGTTGTCCTTCACCTACAGTGGATGGAAAAGTCCTGGGTCAGTGACACGAGTTCAGAGCAGAGCTGGTGCTGGGACTGTTCTCTGAGTGAAAAGGCTTGTTGCCTCTGTGCTGGTGCTCAGCCCATGTGGCTGAGAAGGAAATGGGAAATGAGCCAAAGAAAGACACAGTAGGTTTTTAAAGACACAGCACTTTCACTCACTCTTTCTAAAGCCAAGACATTTTAGCTGCTGAAGCTTGTTTATAGATCTTTTACTGAATGAAAATGGTTATTCATTCCAGTGATTCCACTGTTAATTGTTATTGTTTCATTGCATCACACACTCCTATAGAATTTCTTTTAATCAGAAAAGTACGTATTTACTTATGTATACTTTAGGATTCTCTACTATTTTACGCCCCCATTCCACCTCTATCATATTTAAGAGAAACCTTCAGCCACTGTACTGATCATTTTTGTATTAATATTACAAAACAACAATGAACTGTTTGAGACAATGTGGAGCATTTACTATCCAGGTGCATACGACATCATAAAGATTAACTCAACTCTCACCCACTGTGACATTAAAGTGATGTGATCAGCACTTATCACCACATATTTAATACTACACACAATACTGGAATGGGCCATTTGGCATAATGAGTTAAAAATATTTTGACACGTATGTTTTAGTTTTATTGCATTTTAATCACGTAATCATATTTTATATAGTGTACAAAGGAAAATAACTTCTTTTTTGGACCATATCTTACATCCTTACTTGTTGATCTGTGCTCTTAACTAACAGACAAACAAAATAAAGACAAAAACATGATCTCAGAGATCATAGTGTATATATGATTTAAACTACATACGATTGTATTATGAATATAATGATTGGATATCTGTCTCCCTCTAGTGTTCGTTGCAGAGAATGCAACTGCAGCAGAAATGTTCTGTTACAGCACATCATTACAAAAACAAAACACTCAAGCAATTCTGACCTATTTTCTTTACCACTTATTAACAAAAATGGCAGGATGGTGGCTTGGTGGTCAGCACTGTTGCCTGAAGAGGGTACTGAGTTCCATTCCTGGTCTGGGACCTTTCTTTGTGGAGTTTTCCCATGTCTGCGTGGGTTTCTTCCCACCATCACAACATGTATGAATGTTAGTACATTCGGTCAGGTTCGGTCCGTTGTGTGTCAGCGGCTCTGATCAACCCTCCATCTGACCTCATTATTTAGTTTTTGCAGTTTCTTTTGTATTGTGACACTAAAGATTTCCTTCCTTTAAAAAACGTCAAATGTCCCATATCTGACAAGGTCAACATTTCATTTTATTTTTTTAAATCCTAAATTTGGACCCATATTAGAATAACCATCAAAATCTTATGATTTCATTCTTGGTCCACAAACTACATCTCCAGAAATTTTCATCAAAGTCCATCCTTATTTTTTTGAGCTATGCTTCACACAAACAAACAGACAAAAACAACCCTAACACAAACAAATGCAGACAAAACCAGAATGTCTTTGACAGAAGTTGTTGTGCTGTAAATATAATTTAAATTATGAATTACAAATATGATTATATTATAAATAAAATAATACAATTATATGCAGTGTACAGATAAAATGTCCCAATTTTCCAAGCTCCTCTACCAAAGGCCCAGGAGTTTGAGGGTTCTGTGCAGAAGGACCAGCTGTCATTAGTTTTAAACCACAGGTCTGTGTCTCCCTCTAGTGTTCTGTACTGAGAAGTCAACTGCAGCAGAAACCACCACTTTAACTTCACACATCCCACAGTTTACAAGTACAACAGAAAAACAGAAACTAGGTATTGCAAACCACTGTCAAGGTCACTCACTTTCCCACAGTGTATATTTGGTACAATGATGTGATTTATTTTAAAGCTTGTTCATTAGAGTCCATCTTTGTCTTTTTGAGTCATGCCCCTGCTGGAAAACCAGCATAGACCAGCATGGTTTTTATGCTGAACTATGCTGCTCCATGCTGGTCTATAGTCTATGCTCTCAGACAGACAAACACACGGCATCATCGTGTCTAAGCTTCTCTTATTCCTGTGGCCTCACTGGACCACTAAGAAAAGCTTAGAGGTCCAGTGTGTAAGATTTAGGTGAAACATTTCCATTTAGCAGAAATTGAATATAAAATATATCTCTGTGTTTGAGTGTGTAATCATCTGAATGTATACATTGTTGCTCTCATAACAATAGACTGAACTTTCTTATTATTTACACTGTAAATCTCTTCTCATTTTGGACCTCCCTGTCTTTAATGGACAAACTAAACACCTTTTGAATTGTGATGATCACTGAGGCTAACACAGGTACATACGTATGCAAACGTTTGGAGGGGAAGGATCAGCTGAGGAATATATTGAATACCATTTATATCAGAACTTGGAAGCCCAAGTTGACCACGCTCAAGTGGAGAAGTCGGAAATGCAAGCATATGAGCTAGTGCTTGTTAGCCGTTGTTAGCAGTTAACAACAGATTTGTCATGGACGTCCCTTGTCTCATGTCTCATGTTTCATGGTCACTTCTCCCCTCTCCAGAAATCAAAGCTCAAACCCCAATATTATGGATTTGTCAAGCGATTTGGTGAAGATTGATTGGTGTTTTACGGTAAGCTTTTTTTCATGTTCATCATTTTAGAATGTCCATATATAAAGGGGCAGTCCACATAAAATGGAGTGGTGGGCTGCATGTGGCCCATGAGCCATGAGTTTGAAACCTTCGCTCTGCATGGAATTTTGTGCACACAAGCAGCATGTTTACAGTTAAAAATAAAAGTACTATGTGTACAATACAAGTTGAAGTTCACTAACTGTATTAAACAAATACAGAAGTACTGACTGAGACAGATGTGCTTGTATGGTGGCAGCCATCTTGGAATCCCATGACGGCGTTTCCATGATGGAACCTTCCTGTACAAAGAATGTACCATTAACTTTATGATTTTAGATTTCATGATGATTTCTTACCTACTTTTTAATTCAGTTTCTGGTTCAGTGTAGTGAAGGAGTATCTTTGTTGTCTCTGTGTTTTTCTGCTGCAGAATATTTTTCCTTCAGGATAATTATAAAGTTGAAATTAAAAGCAGGAATTTCTTTTTTTTTTTCTTCTTTATGAATGAAGTACATGATTGATCCAGCTCAAGTATTATTTCACATCTAAGAGAATAAAAGTTTGAGGTATGAAGTGCTGAGTCATTTCCTTACCAAACTGTATTTACTTTCAGGAAATCCACGAGTTTACCTCTTACAGGCCTAAGGGAGGAGAAATATGATCACTGGTGACTTTGTACCATGAAGACTCATCACATACTCTTTATCCAACACCAGAGCACTGACTGTAGTGTCATTACTGTAAGTTCTGCAGCTGTCATAGCCTCCAGACCAAGTCAACTTCCATGAAAGGGCTATGATTTTTGTCTCAGTGTGAAATGAGATCACTGTCGCTGCTGCTATTGCTACTGCTGCTGCTTCTGCTGCTGCCTTGTCATTAAACAGGAGAGGAACTGGCTGGACTTTGATCACTTATGCAGCCTCTCCTGTCCTCCTTTCATTTGCACCGTAGCCTGGCAACAGGCCACTGGATGATATGCACAGACACATTATTAATATCATCATGACAATGAGGCATAATCAACCGAAAGGAACTATCACAGCAGGATTAGTGTTAGATGTGAAATGTACACCACTCACAAGCTCAGGGACGTGGAGAGAATTGTGAAGGAACATTGTTCTAACTTACACTACAGTGAGAACATATAGATAGATAGATAGATAGATAGACTTTATTAATCCCAAGCTGGGAAATTACAGTGTAGCAGCAGCATTACACACAGAGACATCAACAACACAATGAGATAAAAAGAACAACCACAACATATTAAGATAGCAAAGTAAAAATAAAATACAATATAAAAATGTATAAATAAAATAAGTGGTATTGAGCAATATAAAAATGTACAAATAAGCAGTATTGATAGTAGTGCAGATAGTATGTAGAAACATATAAAGTGGATAGTGTCTTTATGTTATGTCCAGAGTTTTAACTGTTTTTGTACAGTGTGATGGCATGTGGCAGGAACGATTTCCTGTATATGTCACTTCCTGTAACAGAAGGTACTCCACTGTGTCTACTGTGTGATGGAGTGGGTGCTGATCATTGTCCATGATGGATAACAGTTTAGTCAGTGGTCTCCTCTCCACCATGGTCTCAAAAGTATCCAGCCTGAGACCAAGTACAGAACCAGCCTTCTTGATGATTTTGTCAAGTCTGTTAGTGTCACTGGCTCTGATTCTGCTGCCCCAACACACAGCAGCAAAGAAAATGGCACTGGCAACAACAGACTGGTAAAAGATTTCCAACATCTTGCTGCACACATTGAAGGATCTCAGCTTCCTCAGGAAATAGAGTCTGCTGCCAGTCCAGTCTTTTGTTGATCACCACTCCCAAGTATTTGTAGTCCTCCACCTCCTCCACAACCTCCCTGTAGCATCTTCCCCGAATGATGGTCAAGACTTGACTGATGGTTTTCTTGTTTTATTGAAATCTTTGTGCTTGATAACCAATAATCTATTCAACCAACGTAAGAGCTAGGCAGAGCACAGGAAAAACGTATTACCTTACTAGCAAATACCATGAAACCTAGCAACTTATCAATACATAGTTACAAATGGAAATAGTAAAAAAGTTCTCCATACGGTGAAAATCATCTCATAACAAACACACATTATCTCAAAACACATAAACACATTAAACATGTTCTATTACATAAACACTGACCTGAGCTTGGGAGGGTGCAATCAATTATGTGTCATTAACCTTTTTTTTCTCCCTTCCCAAGTCTATGTCTCTCCCTCTGTCCTCATCTTGCAGGCTGCAGGATCCAGATCCAGTTTGGATGATGTTATTATTATTATTATTGTCAGTAACAATAATACTCATGTCATTATTACTATGCTCTGATTAAAAGTTCATCAGTATAATTTCTTATCAATAATCTCTGCTGCTGCTTGTATAAATGACACTGTAGTTCTATAAACATGACATAACTGACTCTAAACTTGATACAACTGTTGTATATTTGCTCCTGGTCTCTCTCTTCTGTCTCTCCCTCACCTCCCTCTTTTTCTTTCTCTCCCCCCTTTCTGTCCCCCACCTCTCCTCTGTCCCCCATTTTCCTCTCACCCCAACCGGTTGAGGCAGATGACCGCACATCTTTGAGTCTGGTTCTGTCAGAGATTTCTTCCTGTTAAAAGGGAGTTTCTTTCCCTCCACTGATGCCTAGTGTTTGCTCATTGTGTGAACTGTTGGGTTTCTTTTCTCTCTGTAATATTGTAAAGGTTTTGGCCTTATTATGTACAGTGCCTTGAGATAATGTATGTTGTGATTTGGCGCTATACAAATAAAATTGAATTGAAAAAAAAATTGAATTCAAATATACCGTATTTCATTTAACTACTTTTCTTCTTTTTATTACATTTCGATTTTGTTCTGTTCTCTTTTTAGGGGGCTCTGGCTCTGTTGAATCTGGTGGCTCTGCTACAACTGACAGTTCACCTGGCTGAGCCACTGACTCTGCTGTGGCAGTGACAGACAGTGACTCCATCTCTTCTATGGCACGGGACTTGATGACCTCCACTCTGTCTTCATCAATGTAGGCCACTTTAAACCTGGGGTCCACTAGACCTGCCATGTCCAACAGGTCATTGGTGGCAGCATCATCAAATTTCTCCCTGAGATAGTTCAGGATTGTGGTTCTGATTGACTTGGTAAGGGCAGTATCACCCTCCTGATCTGCCAAGATGTTGGACTGAAGAGATGAAGCACAGGCTTGACAAATGACACAGTGACATAATCCTCGCCTGATAGAGCATCAGTAAATTCAGTCAGGGGTTTCAGTGCTTTGTTTACTGATTCAAGGACATCTATGTCTTACCATGTCAGATGCCTAGTCTTCTTGTCAGTAGCCAGCACTTGAGAAATGGCTCGCTCTTGCTCCAGTTTCTGTTCAATCATCTTCTGACGGGATCCCCATCAGGTAGGAGATTCACTTACTAGCTGATGTGCAAGGCAGGTTTAGCTTTTGCTGTAGAGCAGCCATCTCATTCTTTTTCTTAAAGCTTAATGAAAAGCTGCTCACAATCTTTTTGCAAACAGCCACAGCTTGATCAATACGGTCATCTTTCATGCTTTTCTCTGAGGAATGAAAAAATACACATTAAATGCTTATAAACATTAAGGCCAAATGAACTATAAGTTATATTACACACATTTCTAATTCTGCCAGCATTGTCTTTATAGGTCTAGCTAATGCAGAGCGAGAGAGATAGAGAGAGAGAGACTTAATTTATCCAGAATGAAATTAAGAAAGGATGAAATGAAACTAATAGAACAATAATATATATGTTGACAATGTGTTCTAGCCTATTTAATAGCTAAGTGAATGCATTTTTACAAAGGCATTAGACTATGCTGTAGCCTATATTATTAGGGGTTGGGACAAGCTTAAATTGTTTGAAGTTTCATTATGCAAACTCTCCAATAGCGAGATGCAGCCTATGCCCAAAGCACTGCAGTCGTGGCCAGTCATTCAACCGCGCCACTTTCACTATGTTGGCTCCGTTGTCAGTAGTCAGGCAGACTTGACGCGCTTCAGGCAAGTCCCATGTTTTGAGAACATCTTTCAAGCCCTCTGCGAGGAGCTCGCCCATGTGGTCTTGAGGGAAATAGCTCGTCTGTATGCTTGCACTTTGTAACTCCCAAAGTGCAAGCATGAAATGGACAGTAAAACTCAGATACGGCTGATATGTTCTACTGGACCATAAGTCGGTAGTTGAGGAGAAATATGTCGCATCTTCCAGGCGACGGGTCAACTTTTGCCTCTCAGAAATGTATAATTCTGGTAATGATTTCTCTGCAAAATGTCTGTGACCAGGCAATTCGTATTTTGAATCGAGTGTTTTGAGTAATTTTTGGAAGCCTGGTCTTTCTAACACATTGATTGGGATCATGTCTTGGGCGATGAAATTTGTAACTGCATCCGTTATCGCTCTCCATCTCTTGCTCTTTTTGTCATATGGGATGGCATTTGAGAACGAAGCAGCTATGGTCGTTTGTTTTGCCTGTGGTGAGGTCTTTGCTTGTGGGCATGATGTGCGAAGTTTGAGAGACTCTTCGTACTGTACTGTGTGATGATCGTGTGGTAGGATGAGTATGGATCCAATGAGGGGTGGAAGCCAGGTCAGTTCAAAAACAAAAGATGAGTCTTTATTACAAGGTACAAAAAGCAACGAACTCAAAATACTCAGCCCAGGGACGCAGGAACAAAAGGCGAGGAGACTGACTAGTGGGCTGAGCGGAGATCCCCAAGGGAAACTGTAGGAAGGAAAAATGTAACGTAAGAAACAGAAAAAACAGGCACAGCATGTGGTGCAGAGAGCCATCGCAAGCTAGACGTCGGGTACTATACCACATAAGTTGTGAGACACGCTGACACCTGCAGCGGAAAGAACCAGGGTTTAAAAAGGCAAGGGTCCAATCAGGAAACAAGCTGCAGGTGCGGGGAGGAGGGGACTCAGCTCAGCTGGTCAGTCAAGTCTCCTGAAAACACAAAAGAAAACAGAACATGCCTCCACAGGAAATGAAATACTAACCAAAGTAAAAGGCAGGAAGTGGCACGGAGCCGAACCCTGACAGTACTGGGTGCGTTTTCAAATGGTGAAACATGTTTGTAGTGCTGCTGCCTTTCGTGATGACAGTTTTTTGCACACTTTACATATCAGTGTTCTTTGTTCCACATCTTCCTCTTGATATCCAAAATACAGCCAGATGACTGACCCCTTGCTAGTTCTTTTAGGAACTAACTGCTCCTCGTCCATTTTTAATTTAGCGATTGAATTGAGTTTCAGAGCAATTGCACCGGCGCGGTAGCCTAGGCCTACTAAACCGAAAGCAGAAAATCTTCAGCATTCGAACCTAGAGGTGGCCTGTGACTGGCTGTTGACTGTGCGACACGAGGAGGCGTTTAGTTTTTTAGCAGCACAGCTGGAGATTGTTGAAAGAAACAAAACAGGCAGTCTCGGCTGCCGTATAAAAAAAAAAAAAAATCAGCCATAAAATACTCGATACTTACGATATAATAATTTAATGTATCTCACAAAATAATTTTGGAGATGTATCCACTATATTCGATATATCGCACAGCCCTACTTGGGAGTCATCATGACCAATTTGTGGTCTGACCTGCCAAGGGGGGGAGGGCTGTGGCATCATATGCATCCATGGCATTAGCATACAGGAGATCCATACAGGTTGTTATATGGTGATAAGGTAGGTATATTATGGGACATCTTACACAGAAACTACAGGGGATAGGCACGAGTATTCAATTATGTGCTTGATTATAAAAGTCGATCAGTTACTCTGACTATTGGTAATGTACTAGAAGACAAAAACCTTATTTTGTCAATGATTACATGTATTAAAACACATATTTCTAATTCAAGACACCAAATTTGTGGTGTGTCTGTTATCTCAAGGTGGCAGCAGCAGCAAGCATTTAGTGAGTGGACTTCATGTGTGTTTGCAGGACCAATTTCTTGAATGCATCTTAAAGCTGCTCCTCTACGATCAACATGCTATAGATCCTGCAAAAGTGATTAGATTTACCAGGGTCTTTGAATGCTTCTCATTAGCTGCTCCCTTTAGCTCAACAGGCTGTGAATCCTGCATTACATTCAGTAGCTCTCATGTGCAGGAGTTAAAAATATTCAAATATTTGACCAACAATACCATTGAATATTAGAGGAGCATTTTTGATAAAAATGTCCATCCAAGAAACTATCACAAGTGTGTCCATGCATCAGGTTGAAACTAAATATTATTCTTAATAAGATAAAAATTTGTGATGATTGGTGTAGTGTTGTACTTAACTGAGAAAAAGATAATTGATTAAAAAAAAAAAAAAAAAAAAGAAGCTGAGGCTTCTGAGGCAAAGCTCAGAGTCCAAGGTACTGGAAAAGAGAAACAAAACAAACTAATACAAACAAATAAAAGCCAGAAAACAGACCATGACAATAATTATCAGTTTTCATCTGAATGTATTGCACTGAGGGCAGCCTACAGTAATTCTCATTACTGTGTTATTACATAAAAATTCTTCCTCTTTTTTATCTTCTTCTTTCAGCTTCTCCCTTTAGGGGTCACCACAGCTGATCATCTGCCTCTATCTTGTCCTCTCCCCTGTGTCCTCATGTCCTCCTTCCCAACATCCTGTTATGGACCAGCACTTTGACAAGCAGTCAAAGTGCAAAAGAACACAGGATGTTGAAGAAATAACAATTTTATTTTCGTTACGCCTCAAAGTAACAAATCAAAAATGCATATTGGTAGAAATCTGGGCCCAATAAAAGAGGTCAACTAGACAAAACGTTACTCAAAAAATTATTTCCAACAGAGCTAACTCAACAACCTGACCTGACCAAATGAGACAAAGAGGGGACATATATCCTGGATGATAAGACGATTTTAAACCAAGTTAAAGAGTGTTAGTGAATTTCACCAGACTTTATGCCATTGTGTGGCTGTGGACTCAGCCATCATAATCCATGAACCTTCTTTGTGGTCTTTCTGTTTTCCTCCTGCCTGGCAGCTCCATCTTCAACATCCTTTGTCCAAACCATCTCACCTCGACTCTCTTACTTACTTTACCAAACTGTTCAGCCTTTCTAACCCTGTCCATCCTGGTCACTTCCAACCAAAATCTCAGCATCTTCAGCTCTGTCACCTCCAGTTCGACCTCCTGGTTTTAGACGGTGCCACTGTCTCAAAGTCATACATCATAGCAGGTCTCTCTACCATCATGTAGACCTTCCCTTTCAGTTTTGCTGCTCTCCTTCTGTCACACATCAGCCCTAACTCTCATCCCCGCCCATTCCACTCTGTCTACACTCTCTTCTTCACCTCTCTTGTGCTCTGTCCATTGCTCTGGATGGTTGACCCCAGGAATTTCAACTCATCTACTCTCACTGTCATTCAGACACAGTTATTCTGTCTTTCTATCTGTCCTACACTAACCTTCATTCCTCTTCTCTACAGTGGGGGCAGCCCATGGCCAAGTGGAAAGGGCACTTAGCTTGCTGTTGCTGGATCAACCATATAATTATAAGTTATTATTGATCTGTTTTGTAAAGTGTTTTATTTATAGCACTGCATATAAAAAGTAACTAAATTAAGTCACTAGATCAGTGTTGGTGGCTGTATGGACCATTGTAATTTTTTTTATTGTTGGGCATTTCTAAAAGATGTGGGAGTGTTTAGTGTCCAACTCAAACAAAGAGTAGACTACAATAGTGTTTTTAAAAAAAGTGGCACTAATCACATCAGTTGTGACAAGAACAAATGGTGATTTATGTATTTGTTTATTTTAAAGCACATACATTTTCAATAAAAGGTTAGGAAAGTTTTCCCTCAAAAAAGTGAATTTTAAAAAGAATTTTATGTAGCCTGGAAAGATGGTGTTGTAGCTTACAAATAATAATAATAACAATAATCCAAAGTTTCTGTTCAGCACTGCAGTCAGGCTGACACAATCACTGTTCTACTGAGCCATCTATACCCCAAAGCCCCCGGTACCGGGGGCAGCGCAACGCCACACAGTGGTGTACAACAAAAACCTTAATAAAGCAACATCAAACTTCAAAGAATACCGACACATCACATATCCAGAGAAAGGTAAGAACCTCATAAAAACACTTTTATATTAATCAAACAGTTAAAACACCAGGCATTCAAAACCAGCAAATATAGGTTAGCGCTATGCTATGCTACTATAGTGTAAACAAACAAAAGCGCTGCTACAGTAACAGCGCGATTATGTAAACAAAGGAACAGCTCGTCAGAATCAGAATCAGAATCAGCTTTATTGGCCAGGTAAGTTTTCACATACGAGGAATTTGACTCCGGTTTTACAGCACTCTCTTGTACCAACACAAAGTAATAAAAATTAAAAGGAGTAGCAGTCAGAAATATTGTCTTACCTTTGATGATTATCAAAAACATGTACATCCACAGGAACAAAGCTGCTTTGGATAGATAGCTGGAGAGGTGAATGACCATACATGTCTCTCCCAGCACCTTGCTGCTGATATCACGTGAAAGACAGCAGCTAGATGATTGGAAACACCATTCTATTGATTCTATTGGTTTAGGGGATTAAAATGAGGTGTCATTTACCAAGATTGACCAATGGAAACCAGAGCTAGAAGCCTTTGAAGTTGGTTAAATCAGCCTAGTCACAGGCAGAGCCTCCAGCTGTCCACCAGCTGCCAGCAAAGGGGCAGGGACAGTTCCAGTCAAGCCAGTGACACTTGAGAGTGAAGCTCCAGTTTGAGACAAATAAACTCCCTTTTGATGGCTTTATTTGGGTTTTATTTGGAGGGGGAATTAGGGAAATGCATAGGCATTTCTTTACTAAGGCCTTTGCTATTTTGCTCTCATTTCATTTTCAATTCAATTCAATTCAATTTTATTTGTATAGCGCCAAATCACAACATACATTATCTCAAGGCACTGTACATAATAAGGCCAAAACCTTTACAATATTACAGAGAGAAAAGAAACCCCACAGTTCACACAATGAGCAAACACTACGGGGCAGTGGAGAGAAAAAACTCCCTTTTAACAGGAAGAAATCTCTGACAGAACCAGACTCAAAGATGTGCGGTCATCTGCCTCGACCGGTTGGGGTGAGAGGAAAATGGGGGACAGAGGAGAAGTGGGGGACAGAAAGGGGGGAGAGAAAGAAAAAGAGGGAGGTGAGGGAGAGACGGAAGAGGGAGACCAGGAGCAAATATACAACAGTTATATCAAGTTGAGTCAGTTATGTCATGTTTATAGAACTACAGTGTCATTTATACAAGCAGCAGCAGAGATTATTGATAAGAAACTATACTGATGAACTTTAATCAGAGCATAGTAACAATGACAGCAGTATTATTGTTACTGATAATAATAATAATAACATCATCCAAACTGGATCTGGATCCTGCAGCCTGCAAGATGAGGACAGAGGGAGAGACATAGACTTGGGAAGGGAGAAAAAAAAGGTTAATGACACATAATTAAGTCACATTCATACCCTGAGTGTGAGAGAGTGAGTGTGAAAGGGTGAGTGTGAGTGCACCACAGGGAATCCCCCAGCAGTCTAGGTCTATAGCAGCATAACTAAGAGATGGTTCAGGTTTCGCTGAGCCAGCTCTAACTATAAACTTTATCAAAAAGGAAGGTTTTAAGTTTAACTTTAAATACAGAGCCCTGTCCGGAAACGTTCCAAAAGTCGGAGTCCCTTCAAGGGAAAGGAAAGGAGCCCCATCAGGCAACCAATTGTCAATCAATTTTCATTTCATAAGCATCAGCTTTTCTCCAGCTTATTTCTAAATGTTGTTACATGATTTTCTTGAGCTTTTAAGCAACTACTGCATATATTGCAAGGTATATTTACTATAAAATGCTTTTTTTTAGGCGAGGGTGAAAATTCTTCGTTTTGTCTGGGTTCAGGCTGCATTTAATCTGACACAGTGGCATCTACAGTGATGCTTACACTTCTGATGGATTCTCACAAGTGTTATTAACCTCCCTTTTTGACAAAGCTTATAGTTAGAGCTGGCTCAGGGAAACCCTGAACCATCTCTTAGTTATGCTGCTATAGACCTAGACTGCTGGGGGATTTCCTGTGGTGCATTCACACTCACTCTTTCACACTCAGGGTATGAATATTACTTAATTATGTGTCGTTAACCTTATTTTTTTTCTCCCAAGTCTGTGTCTTTCCTTCTGTCCTCTCTCTCTCTCTCTCTCTGTCCTCATCTTGCAGGCTGCAGGGTCCAATTTTTTGATTTTTGATATTATTATCACTAACAGTAGTATTGTTGTCATCATTATTATGCTATGATAGAAAGTTGATATCAGTATAATTTTTTATCAGTAATCTCTGCTGCTGCTTGTATAAATGACACTGTAGTTCTATAAACATTGATACAACTGTTATATATCTGGATATCACAGGAAGTGAAGAAAATTTCTGAAAGCGAGGACAATTTCGCTGATGTTCATATTCTATTTATGGTTTAACACTTGGTTTTAGGTTTAGGTCAAGGCATTTATTTGTGATGGTTAAGATGAGAGTAGGGGGCTGGTGAATGCTTTGTAAATGTTTTCTCAAAGGATACTACAAGGATGTGTTTGTGTATTTGTTACCTCTTTAGGACCTTGTCAGGACCAGTAATCCTTTTGGAGACCAAAACCTCATTTCTGAGGAACTGGTTAAGTCCAGGACTAAGATTTGAATTGTGGTTAAGCTAAGGTTAGAGTTAGGCTAGTAACTGGTTATGGCTACAGTAAAGGCTTTGCAAATTTTGGAAATGTCGAGTCCTTGAAATTATAGCTGTGTGTAGCTGGTATTCCTTATGTTGTGGGGACCTAAATCTGTTTCCACAGTCATATTATGGGGACTTGTCTTCTTTATGGGGACAAAAATCAAGTCCCCATAATATAAATTATTAAATTTTATGGTTAGGGTTAGGTTTAGGGTTAGGCCAGTAGTATTAGTAATAGTTAAGGTTAGAGGAAGTCTCCAGGAAATGTATGTGTCAATGTAATGTCCTCTTAAGTCATGGAAACCAGACTCTCTCTCTCTCTCTCTCTCTCTGTGTGTGTGTGTGTGTCTGTGTGTGTTTGATTAGACAGTTACATCACTTGCAGTACATCCAGGAGCATCATCATCATCATCATCATCATCCAGCTCCAGCTCCGGCTCAGAGGAGGAAACCCATCTGGACACGTTTGTGCACCAGCTCTCCGCAAATCGGCTGCGTCACACCTTAAAAAAAGACACGCACGGACACGGACAGGGACACGCACGCGCCAGCGCTCGAACGACAAAGACAAAGGCAGCAGGTCAGGAGAATTAAAATCCACAAATAAACAAAGGAGACTCGTCTGAGCTGGTGAGTGATGCGGTAAATCACCGTTCTCTCTCTCTCTCTCTCTCTCTCTCTATGTGTGATGGTTTTTCTGCATCAGTTCCATTATGTCGAAGGCTCCTGCGCTTCTGTGGAGAACAGGTTCTCCCATGGCCCATAAAGCGCCTCACATCATCTATGGTTGATGAGAGGATTTATCGATGACTGCTCTCAGTAGCTTTTCTTTATTCCTTCTCTCTCAGGTTTTGGGATAAAATGGTTAAACTGGGGAATAATTTCAGTGAGAAGAATAACGGGAAGGTGGTTTGTGAAGACGGATTTGATACCATTCCTCTGATAACACCGTTAGATGCCAGTCAGCTGCAGTTTCCTCCACCAGATAAGGTGAGATTTCTCATGTTTTCACTGTGATGTACAATGGTATTGTGCATTATGATAAAAAAAAAAGGTTTTTGCCATCAAGGTGAGTTTCCATTATCATAATTGTAAACGGAGAAAATCATGAACATTTACCAACACACAGTCCTGGTGATTAATTTTGGAGGAGCCATTCCAGGATAATTTCCTCTTCTTTTTCGGCTTCTCCCTTTAGGTGACCACATCAGACCATTTTCATTTATCCACATAGTGACAAAGGTTTTACACTGGACCTAAACTGGACCAACTGTCTTAATGCAACTCTCCCATTTATCCAGGCTTGTTGCTAAATTTTACACATTGCACCTTTAAATTCTCTCTCCATAATATTGTAAGGCTTCTGCCTTACTTATGTATGCAAAGTGCCTAGAGATAATGTATGCTCTGATTTGGTGCTGTACAAATAAAAGTGAATTGAGCAGAATTGAATTAAATCATCTGATTTAAAGGTGCAGTGTGTAAAATTCAACATTTATTAAATTAAATTAAATTTTATCACAACATACATTATTATTATTGGTGTAACCTTCAGTTAGCATCAAAAATTAATAGATGTTTACTTTGTCCATTGTGGACTCTGTAAAAACATCTATATATAATATACAATATTATATAAAAAAAAATTACATTATTGTCAGTTTTGGTCACATTAATATAATATTACCTAAATTTTACACACTGGACCTTTAAGAGTTTAGATTTTCATATTAGAATGTTTACTAAAATATATGTTGCATATCCTTAGTTTATTATGTTTTGTAGCATTACAACATTGTGTCAAAACATTTTTTTGGCAATGTAATATGGTTTCTATGAAAACACACAGCAAAAAAGCCCATTACATAAAGAAACCAAAGAAACCCAATGTGTTTTATCCAGTCCAATCCAACTTTATTTATAAAGCACTTTAAAACAGACATGAGGACAAATACAAAAGTAAAGCAGTTTATATAGCCCAGCATCAGAAACACAATTTGCTTCGAAGGGCTTTACAGTCTGTGTAGCAAGAGGCACCCTCTGACCTTTGACCCTCACATCGAGTGAGGTAAACTCCACAAAAACCCTTTTACAGGGAAAAAATGGGAGAAACTTCAGGAAGAGCCACAGTGGAGGGATTTTCTGTCAGGATTGTCTGTAGGTGTCACATGTACAGAGACAAGTTCAGCAGATTACAAACAAAACATCAAATATAAAGACAGTAAACAATAAGAGAGTAAAAGTAAACATCTCAAACTGAGTTAAAAGCCCAAGAGAAAAAATGCCATTTAAGAGAGGACTTGAAAACATGAAGTGAGTCCAGACAATAATTTTACTAAAAAAACACACAATCACTTCCATATAGTGGTAAAGGAAAAATCATCTGCAATTATCACAATAACCTGAATCATAATTATTTAACCATGACAGGATTTTTCTATGTTATTTAGAAATTCCCATCACTTAGCGGGAGGATGTAATATCTACCCGATGAGAGTTAATGAATGTGTTGATTCTGGTTCGTGACCAAGATGTTTTTCTTAGAAAAAAAATAGCTGCCTTGATTTCAGTTCACAGAATTGTCGAAGAATAAATTATTTTCATTTTTGGAAACACCAACAAATCATATTTTACATACGTCGGAACAAAAAGAGCAGCAACTGTTGTGGCACAATTGTCACTGCACCTGGTCTCCTTTCGAATTGGTCATTGACGGATTCCTGCTTTTAAACTGATTGTTGATCTCTCTATGTAGAAAGGTGAAATAAAAATAATTGTATCATAAATTGTATAATTTTTCCCCCATGAAGCCATTACTGCACATTGACTGGATCTTCTCTTATGCGTATGTGTGTTTCAGGTGGTGGTGAAAACAAAGGCAGACTATGATGGTGAGAACAAGAAAGGGAAGTTACGGTCTCCTAAAATGGCAGAGTTCTCCATAAGCATCATTGAAGGAGTACCTGAGCGACTCAAAGTAAGAATAACATCACCGTCACTACAAAAACAGCCATGTTAGAAATAAACTAAATATTCTTAAAGTGAGTGAAAGTGAAAAATGGGGAAAGCAAATTTTATATAAAACCCAAACTAGCTTGTAAATGTAGATTGTTATGTGCCTTAAATTTTTACTTAAAATGCATTAGAATTTTCTCATATTTGAACACACACCAGTCCACAATCCAGAAATGAGGCTTATTTAACGTAAGTGAAAATCCATTTTTGCAGTGTGTTGTCCGTGTGTCTTCTGTATTGCCCCACACATGCATACATGTGTCTCTCTCTCCTCCTTCCTTTCACCCTCACATCTCATGTCTGGTCCTGCACAGGGAGACAACATCTTAATGATTCACTTAACCCCGCCCTGAGACTCTCATTAATTCAGCTGTTGCCATGGTAATGGCCTCGAAATGGCAGCATCTCTCCAGCCTCCTTTAAAGCCCCTCTGACCGGCAGATGTTTTTAGCTCTTATGCATTATATTTCACACATGACCCAACCAGAAACAGGTTTACTCTGTCATGTGTCTTGATGAACACGATCACTTTACCCTTGCACATTTTGCACTGTTGTTACTGGATTGTTTTAACTGTATTTTCTGTTTTATTTGCTTGTATGGTTGTAGCTATTATATCATATTATATTGATATCATCTTAGATTTTGTATCTCATCATATAGTGATTAAATTTAATAAATTCTTTGGTTATGGTTTCTAACACATATACATATTCATTTAACACTGAAAAGCAAAAGAAATAAACCAGGTATTATCTGAAACAAAATGTACTAAAAACTGTGATACAGATCATAGTAGATATTTTCATTTAGATTGTAAAAACTTGCACAGCTTCACACTCAGAATCAAGGAAAGAGTAAGAGAAACAGTCAAGTTTCCCTTAGAAACAAGGGAAGAAATAAGTACAGTTGCTACTTACAGGTGTTTCCATTGAAAGACATAACTCTCATATAGTGATGTCTCACAACATCCCATTTTTCCCATGAGACTCCACTTTGAGGAATATGGCCAAAAGCATTTTGCATTTCCATGGTTTTGGAGAACAATAGTTGTAATATTTAGTATCTCAAATTAGATTCAGAAAAAACTTCAGCCTCCTCCTCTGTCTATATATACTGCACCATCTTGTCTGAATTGGTCATGTGACCCCCGCCATTGAGGTGTAAATGTGAAAAAGGTGTTTCCATTACACCACCTCATGAGAGCATAAAAATGTTTTGGTGATGTTTGAGAGGTTTTTCAAAATGTAGGTATTTCCATTATCAGTTTTTTTTATTGCAATATTTAGGTTTTGTGCATTTCAAGGGGTAATGGAAATCCAAACACCGTCTCAGAAAACACAGCTCGCATCCTCATAATGGAACTTTGAAATGTTGCCTGCATCCCTTTCATTGAAGAACATCTCTTTCATTAGCTGCCTTTGCACCTAGATTTGTAGTGTCAGCTCTGCTGTGCGACGGCAGGATCCACAAAGACACATGACGTGCTGTTTTTATCCAAAGTGTGTCAAACACTACAAAAGTATGTGGATGTGTAGTGTCTCACTCTGCCCAAGAAAAGATCCAAATATTCTGACACTCTGCATTCAATTATCAATTTTTAAGTTTTGATTTTTTTTTTACCAAAGAATTTTGTTATTCTCTGTCTAAATGACAACAGGCTAAAAGCCACCACAATATACTACATATAGTGTATATTGATTTTACATTACTTATGATTTTTTACATTGTCCCTGGTCGAGTATACAAGATACTTTTATTTATAAATATAGACTAATTAGCTAGAATAGAACATGAATTTGAACTGAAAAGCAGCAAACTCATATTCCATTCTCACAGGTCAAAAAAAAATCCTGGGTTTAATGCTGCATTCCATCTGTAGTCAGAACTTATGCCTCATGACCTCTGATTTTTAACTCGGTATCTTGGAGCAGTCTTTCCAATTTAGCGATTGTATTCAAACCCTTTAAAGACGCGTTTTCAAAAAAAGTGACTATTTAGCATCCATCAAAATTACATACACATGGTCAATTAAACTACTTTCCGCTGAGGAGTTGACAAAACTGACATGGAGCAACTTCACACAACCAAGTTCAGGATTCTAAGATGGCTGCTTCTGTAAGATGGCTACTTTTACCATTAATAGCATTTCTGTTGTATTTGTTTCACAGTAATGTCATACACATAGTAATGTTTCTTTTTGGACAGCAGATATGTTGCTACGCTCTTTGGGTGCACAAAATACCAAGTAGAGTGTTGTTATGGACTGGTATTGCTTAAGATATGTTTGTGTTTCTGACAAACTAAAACTTGAACATGGTAAACTCAGGAGTGAGGTCATTCCGATTTCTGAGGTAATCAGCTTTCACTCCTGGTGAGTGAGGTCAAATTGAGAACGAGTCACATTCTCTCCTGCACTGACGCAGAATTGTCTTTTTTCTGCAGCATGATGCTTCTCAGAAACGATTCTTGCTGTTCACTTCCCCTGCTGTTTTGGCGTCTGTAGGTGACCTTACTGGTGATCTGTGCCCTGGCCTTCCTTGTATGTGTGGTGTTCCTGGTTGTCTACAAGGTCTACCAGTATGAGCAGCCTTGTCCCGACAGCTTCATTTTCACGGTAAAGAGATAGAGTTAGCAGGTTTCATGACTGTCTGTTTGATGTTATGTTAACCTAATTTTCATTCTATTATTATAAAGAACACCTACACATGATAGCAATGGTGGGATAGAGTACCTTGTATGGCTGCACCCCAGCCCTTGAGCAGTCCTGGGATTTGAACCGGTGACCCTGTGTGAACCAGTTAAAAGTGTTGCAAAATCACTTTTTTCTCAGTTTACCAAGACAATTTAAAATTAAAGTGACATTTATTCCTACAGTATTTAACCTCGAAAGTAACATAAAATATTAACCATTTGTGACCTTTGAGCTGTGGATCGTTTTTCTCTTAAGGTGGCCTTATATCACACTAAATCTGCCACAGTTAACACATTTTCTCGTGTAAATGAACATTTTGAATTGTGTGAGACTTTGAATTTTAGAGAAGAAATTATATAGTATCTTCTTTATTAGTTTGACTTTTTCATTTTATCCAGCATAAACGGTAAATACTCTCAAGTGATGAAGTGGGATATCTCCTCTGTGGCTCTTCCTGAAGTTTCTCACATTTTTCTTTTTCTCTCGATTTGAGGGTCTAAGGAACAAAGATATCACCTGCTGTAAAGGCCCTTTGGGGCAAACTAAATAAAAGTGACTTGATCTGCCCAATGTTAATACCAGGTCTTTATGAACTATGCTGGTCTTCAAATACAAGAAAGGACCTTCAGGCTGCTGTTGGGGGGGAAGATGGCAGCCTTTCTTAAGCAAGGCCTTTGCCTAAAATACATATGAAAGGCTAAATGTAACTCTGTGAAAACTATTTTTTTTAAACTTTATTAATATATAACTCAACTTCCGCCAATAAACCCTCCCCAAATTTCAGATTTTCAATTGAATGTAGAACCAATGTTACTGAATTTTCTTACAATTTGATATTATTGTTCTACACACGACAAAGTAGTGGCTTTCACGGTTGCCTCCCAGCAGAAAGTCCAGGTTTGCGAGCCAGTCAGACCAAGGGCCTTTCTGTGTGGAGTTTGCATGTTCTTCCCATGTATCTCCGGGTTCGTCCCACAGTCCAAAAACATTCAGAGTTAACTGGACAGTCTAAATTGACCATAGGGGCTCTAATTTCGTAGACCAAGTCAGGCGCGGCGCAGTCCAGGCGCATTTTGCAAGTTTAGTGCCCAGCAGGATGCGCAGCCGGGCGCAACCAGGTGCAATTACTCCTCTCTCCCGCCTCCATCTCTCCTAGCAGCAAGTAGCTAAGAGAGGGAGAGAAGGCGTGACTGGGTTTAACACAGTCTTCACCAATAAAATGAGCTCCTCTCCTCACCTTTAAATGCACTGCAGCGAGGCGCGGTGTAAGTTTTGTTTTGCCATGGACGAAGGAGACAGCAGCAGCGTTAGACGGAGGAAAACTGATGTTCTGGCCAGTGAGGTCCAAGCTCGCAGTGGCTGAATATATGATCACATGAACAGACCTCCACAGGCTGATGATGCAAAAAGAGCCAAAAGGAGGTTACCAATAATATTATAAGGAGACTAGTTCAATTAATCAATAAAATTGATGTTAACACCATTTTGTTTCATGAGTAATTTTATGTATCTTTAATGTGATTGAGTAAATTGTGGCCAAAAATATATAAACGGAAACGTTTAAGTACAGAGCTGTGCAGCAGGTGTTTCTCCTCTCCCCTGTGCTCTGCTGGTGCACGCAACATGCCACAAAGAATGCACTGAATTTTATGAGATGAGAGCATGGAGGTCTGTTCATGTGATCATATATTCGGCCACTGTGAGCTTGGACCTCCCGGACCAGAACATCAGTTTTCCTCTGTCTGACGCTGCTGCTGTCTCCTTCGTCCATGGTGAAACGAAACTTACACTGCGCCTCCGCAGCGCATTTAAAGGTAAGGAGATGAGCTCATTTGATTGGTGAAACCCAGTCACGCCTTCTCCCCCTTTCTTTGCTACTTGCTGCTAGGAGAGTTGGAGGCGGGAAAGAGGAGTACTTGTGCCAGGCTGCACCCAGCTGCGCACCCTGCACTGTGCACGAAACTTGCAAAATGTGCCTGGACACACCCCTGGTCTGGTCTAATTAGACGGTGTTGCGCCGGACAAAATAACCACTGCGCGGACTGCGCCACCTTGCGCTGCGCCACGGAATTAGAGCCCTAGGTGTGAATGTCTGGTTGTCTGTCGGCTGCGATTGGCTCCAGCTCCCTGCAACCCTCATGTGGAGGATAAAGCAGTAGAAAATGAACGAATGAACAGCTTCATGTATTGGTTAAATGCTTAACAGTAGCAGTTGTGTTCATTTGTCCATGATACAGACTAATTTATCACCTATTGGTCTTGTTAATCTTGTTTCAATTTCACTTGAGCAGCAAGGACGCTGCATGCCTGCTGGGATGTATGGAAACTACCCACCTCAGGGACCTGGGGGCCGTGGTCGACTCTTTACCCTCATCAACCACTACAACATGGCCAAGCAGACCATCACTCGCTCAGTATCCCCATGGATGACCATCATGTCTGAAGAGAAGGTCACCCAGCAGGAGACGGAGACTGCTCAGAAGCTGGCTTAATCAACCCGCGGTCAGGAGGTGGCCTCCCCCGCTGCTGAGTAAAGAAAATAAATAATATGGTTGTGCCATTCAAGCAAACCTCAGAGTCCCATTGCTTTTTATGGGTGGGGAAAAAACACCTTCTCTTTCCTGAGGTGCTATGCTGCCTTGTTGATGTAGTTTGGTCAGCTGATGTGTACTGTAGCAGGAAATCTGTGGAAAATTTCAATGTGTTTTTCAGCAAAGTGAGGCTTTGAGTCGGGTGGATTTGTGGTTGGCTTGAATAGCATATGATGTTATTTATTTACACTTGAAAACAGAGTGGCAAACGTGTAGGAAAAGCCACAGAAACTGACACACACTCGCTGTCTTTGTAAATACACATATGTAAGAGAAGTCACTTTAGTACTCAAGAATGTGAAATGACTGTAAACCATTTTGTGTCTGCGTCGCTTGTTTTCACGCACATGCACGCACGACTCTGATAAAAATAATGATAATAACGATGATCAAACAATTTGCTTTGAGCCTTTCAAATACATGAAGTACTGATCGTGCATGACAGACTGCTTGGGGTCCAGCATATTTACTACTGAGGTCACTATATTTTCTCATGATATTCAGTCATGATATTGTGGAAAAAAAAAGTTGTCAAACTGGAAGAAACATTTTAACCAGCAAAAAAAAAAAAAGAGAGAAAGTATTTTAATCATGTTAATTTATTGCTAGTGCTGCTGTTACAGAGTTTATAGTATTTCAGTCTTTAAAACCAGCATTTATAACCGTCTTCATTCATTGAAATCTTTGTGAATACCACGTGATTTGTTTTGCTGGCTTCAATTACAAAAACTGTTGCTTTTCGTAGCATAAAACCACTGCTACTCTACTGAATGTTTTTGCTAGTGAAGACACTGTATTGTGCACTTATTCATGTCTCCACCTCAGCCGTCGCACATGTTAGACTTAGATTGACTTAGAGGAACAAACTGATGGTAGTTGCTTGTCCTGTTGTTTTTTCTTGTATTTGTTATTTGACTTACACAGAGTGTGTACTGAGTTTTTTTTCAAACAATGTTATGATTACCATTGAAGTGCATTTGCTACATAAAAATGTTAAATGAAAATGAAAAACTTAAATAAAGTGCCCACATTTCACACTAATGTTTAGTTTGAGTTCATGTATGTGTGTGTGTGTGTTTTCTTCGTTGATTACAACATTAAATAAGACTAAAACGCCCACACTGTTAGCTTTTCTTTCAGCTTCTCCTTCTCTCAGGTTTGCTGTGGTCAATGATCTGCATATTTGAATTGGCAGAGGTTTTTATGCTGGTGTCCTTCCTGGTGCAATTCCAATTTATCTAGGGTTTGGACCGGCACTAGTACTAGTACACTGGATGTTCCCCCCAAATCAAGAGTGTCCAATTAACAATGAGCAATAGGGAATGGCTACCTTGCTCAGGGGTACACCAGCCCCGGACATGGCAGGGATTCAAACCGCCACTAAAATGCCCACAGTTCTAAAAGTAAAATTGCAAATACTGTTGACATTTTCTCTTGAGTTATGGTCAAAGGAACTTTTCTTAAGTTATTACAAGTTACACAAAACCTAGTTATTATTCCTAAGTTATTTGCTTTTACAAGATTATAGTTCAATTCCAGTAAACAGATTATCAGAAGCATCAAGGTCTCTATGGCTATGGTTTCCTGCCGTTACCTGAAATCTTGAACTATACTATCTCATAAAATAATATCCCATGAGTAAAGAAACACAGAATTGATTTTAGGATACTGCTTGTTTTACTAGAATGTGAGTGGTGTGTCAGTACAGTTATGTTGTGACAGATATTTAATTATCTGGATATACTGGATAACAAAACATTATTCAGTGATTTGACAGTGAGGTTTAAGTTAAATGTGTATTTGAAGACACAGGGCGGCTGCAAACAGAAGCTTCAAATGCAAATTCATACAGAATCCTATAGTGCATTAAGTCTGGCTCCAAACCGAAAACAAAAACCAGATGCAGCCAATCAAACCATTATCATTCCTCTTAGTGTGAGACAGACCGTTTACACTCAATATTTTAAAAGTGGATACAGTTTTACTCACCTTCACACAGAATCACTAAAAGCACTGGGCAAAGACAAAGTGATACTGCCGCTCAGTGAAGAACAAGAAGCCACTAGTAAACACTAGAATCCAGACCTTCTGTGAAGAACAAGTGTGTTCATCATGATAAAAACTGAATTTTCAGTCTCAGCGCTGTCATCACTCATTACTGTTTTATCCAATACGTGGCAGAGCCAGGCAGTCTGCAGTCACATTCACAGTTTGTGCTCGTAGCTGCATTAGCTGTCATACCAGTCCAGGAAGAGCAGAGAGAAGGAACACATGACGAGGAAGAAAAGGATCCACACTCGGAAGCCAGCATTGTTTTTGATGGCCTTGTAACAACATAGAAAACATTGTACAGGTGAGATTTTTATTAGCCACCAAAAGACGACATGAAGTCTGACTACTTTATTATGTAGCTTTACCTCTCGTATATCTTCATTGCCTTCTTTCACGTTCTCTGTAGCCCCCACCACCAGCTGATGAATATTGTCTATCTCTGATTCCTGTCATGGATATTGGGAAAGACAAAATGTATTATCTAAATACTGTGCATATAAGTGACCAAGGGAATGAAAGGAAAGGAAGTCAGCGCACTTGTTGTAGAACTTTCTCTGCAAAGATCTCCTGAAGTCGAGAGATTTCCACCACCTTCCCCTCGATTTGCCTGGGGGAAGCAGGAAACGCGTGAGAAAACACGGTCATTAGCATATTTAAGCCTGTCCAGGTGGAATCAGTGTTACAGATGTTAGGAATTATATTCCACTTGAAACAAACGTTCTTGGTGTGACCATAATTTCATCAGAAAGCACCTCTGTCCTTGGGTCAGTTAAATGACCACACACTCGGTTTTGATATGCCCCCATTTCAGCTTTTTCCACATCACAGATCAAAACAACTTCAGCTTATCTTCTGGTCTTTCTATCATCCATTAAGTTCAAATCATACAATTTTCAACTTCAATCTCTCTGTCCGTCCAAAGACGCATCATTCTGGATTTCACTTTGTTTTTCTCGCTGTTACTGCGAAACACATGCAGAGCATTTAAACCAGTGTGGGTTGAATGTATACATGCAATTGGAATTAAAGTACCAATGGCATTATCTAAGTGTGTGAGTCCAAATTTGAAAAAATGTATTACAACGTCAGTTGACTAACATGTTAACATGTATATGAAAAATCTCACACTTATCAGACAAACACAAACAATTATTTTCATAATTGACTAATCTATTGATTATTTTCTCCATTAATGGCTGAGTTTCCATGACATATGGCACAACTTCCATTTTTTTCTCCTGTTTTGCAGGGGAAAAATTTTAATAATTTCTTTGATGTATACATGCAATTGGAATTAAAGTACCAATGGCATTATCTAAGTGTGTGAGTCCAAATTTGAAAAAATGTATTACAACGTCAGTTGACTAACATGTTAACATGTATATGAAAAATCTCACACTTATCAGACAAACACAAACAATTATTTTCATAATTGACTAATCTATTGATTATTTTCTCCATTAATGGCTGAGTTTCCATGACATATGGCACAACTTCCATACTGCACTGATTTTTATTGATTTATATTCATATTTCTCTTCTTTTGTAACCAATTGTCCTCTACTCTTAAATTTTCCTTTTTTTGTACTTAAGTTTTATTTTCCTGTAATATTACCTTTTTTTTCTCCTGTTTTGCAGGGGAAAAATTTTAATAATTTCTTTGATATATGGAGCTAAGTAAAGAGTAAAGAAATGATAAAACGATAAGGGTGTGCTGAGGGAGACTCACCTCACTTCATCCACCAGGTTGTTCATCTCACTCACCAGCCTCTGGTTTTCCTGCTCAAACTAGACACAAACACACAATGACTCTTCATCTTCATCTCATCTAAAGCCAAAACCTTCTACATTAATTCAAGTGCTTTCTTGTGTGTCAATGTACTAGCTTGACTGTGAGATTTGTGTAAACAGACAAAAAAAATCCAAAAACATTTGGACCTCTATTCAGATCATTCTACTCCTCAGTAAAACAATGTATGTACAGTACAGTATGTTCTATGGTGCATTTAAACTGTATGTACATTTGTTAACAGATGAATCATACACATCTCCATATACTGTATAACACGGATCATAAATGATGACGTGTGCGGAGCCACGTACCATCTGGATCTCCTCAGGAGAGAGCTCGTCCTCCACTCTGCCCTCCTCCCACAGATGCTCCACGGTGTTGTCCAAAACCTCAGACACACTCATCTCTGCAGAAAGATAAACAGAATGAAAATCCCTGCGTTCAGTTGATAATTCCCCCATATGTCCTTGTGTAGTTATTTTAATTGTTAGAGTAAAAGGTGTATCCTTGAGGTCATTTGTTCTGCGCATGAGCAAAGTACAACTAAATCCACTTAAACATTTCATAAGAGGTTCAGGGATTTAAATTAAGCTATTGTATTCTTAGGTACAAGTTTTCATGTGCTTTCATTTTGTAGTTATTCTTATAAAATAGGTGTTTTAATTAACATTTTGTTTTAGTAGTTATACTTAGAAAATAAAATACATGTTTTTATATAATTGGTATAATAATAATTTGGTTTTAATAGTGCAATCAAGCAGGTATGTGCACCTATACAGTGGCTCCTTACATGAACCAGCTGACCATACTTCAATTTCTTCATGAACATCTGTCACTCAGCAAATCTGTTGTAAGCAACACTCGCTCTCAACCTGGCTATAATGATGCTTGGCAATAAATAAATAAATAAATAAATAAATAAATAAATAAATAGCTTATTAAAAAAAAAAAAGTCAGGTAGCGACACCCACTTCACGTTTCACAACAATGGACCTACTACCACTACTTTTATTATTTTCGTATTTCAGTTAATCTATTAGTTGTTTCATTAATGTTAGTAAATGGTAAAAACATCGTCTTGTCCATTAATTAAAGATTTTCTGTTTCTCTTGTTTCTTTGATGGACAATAGTATCAAAATATTTGTATTTAAGAAGCTAAACAAAACTGATGTAAAATAATAAACTAATATAATAATAATCATAATTTTAAAAAACAATAAACAAACTACAAACTACTAGGCTATGAGATAACTACTGAAGCCCTAATCACTCCCTGGGCACTGCCCACTCCTCCTTAAAACTAGGACGGTTCTTAGTAGAGTGAGTGTTAAATGCAGAGAAAGAATTTCCTTAAAAATAATGAAGTATTATAACCTTGATGTTGATGATTTGAGTTAAGATTGACTCATGACTCAATATGAACAATAGTACTGAGCTGCTGAAACTGAGTGATATTTGCTGATTGTGTGACATGGTTTATTTATGAGGCAGTGATTTTTGGGTCAAGCTAGGTTAGATGACTGTCCACATGTAAAGTAACCTAAATTTAAATTCTAGTGGTATAAGTGAGTATGTGTTTTTGCTAGTGGTCATACTGTCATAGCACAGTTACATGTGGCAGTCTTTGTGTTGCCATGGAACACGGGCCAAACTTACCAGGACCTTCCTCCTTGACAGTTTTCTCCTCCACAGGCTCCAACTTTGTTTCCAACCGACTGAGGTGTTCTGGTGCCAGTCTGGATCTACAACCATGTGAATCAAGCAGGGATGAGACGATAAAGTATCTGCCATAATGATATAAGTCTGATACAGTCACTATGAAGCTGTTAACATGTGTGTAGTAGCTTTGTTTACATCTGCAAAACTTGGAACAGAATTTACAATTTCATTGTTTACATGGAAGCAAACTGAATGATCCGATTGTGGTGTGTGTACCGTACACGTGCATCAACTGTTCAGTCTGAATGACTATTTCGATGTGCATAGTGTTGTCTCACTTCCGCTTCCATAGTAACCAAACGCTGCACGTCTGCTCATCTCATTTTCCTCCTCTTCCTCGTCTGTGACTTTTGTGTCTTTTCATTATGCTGTTTTGGAATCTTGGAATTGTGTTCTCTTTCCTATTTCAGATCCAGTGAGTTTGACCAGTATCGGACAGATGCTGTGTATAGTATCCGCTCATTTCTAGAATCAGTTTCAGAAATTGTGTGAATGAGGTCTGCACTCACAGTCTCTTCTTGTCCACCATTCTCTTGACTCTTATTGCTCTCTGCTCAGAATACAGCTTGCACACTCCTTAAGGACAGAAGAAATACATCCAGCTAATTCATCAATTTCTTAAACAGCAGATGTCTTTAAGAAAGAAAAGAAAATAACTGCAAATGGCCATAAACTTATCTGCCAAGGACTGTGGACTTTTTGTTATAAGAAAAATTTCATCTAAGGTGAATGAGATGCATAAACTCACCTCTCAGGTATGTTTCAATAAGGTCCAACACGGCTCCTCTGTGCTCCTTTATCTGGGCTGATGTCATCTTCTTCTCTGCTGCATCAACAAGAGTAACACTTTAATGTTGTTCACATAAAATTTGAGCAGATTTTACATTTCAAATATTGTAAGCTAGTTATTAAAGCTTCAGTGTGTAACATTGAGGAGGGTTTAGTGGCACAAACTAAAAGTATGTTTGTTTTGGGGTGGAACGGTTAATTTACAAAACCCATCCAATTCAGTATGTATGTTACAATTGTTTTGTTCTCTTATGTGAGAGAGTTTCAGTTTTAGTGTCAACCTTCTGTTTGTTACAATCTGCAGTCTAACCTTTAGTTGTTACTAATTCCTTTGAATTTCACAATAACAATTGGAGTTCATACCTTCATTGCGCAGCTGCTTGATGGCTTCAGAACAAGTCCTCATGAAGATCTGAGCGTCCTGGTCGATCTGATCTCGCTCATTGTCCGTCATACGGGTAAGATCTGATGAGATCAGACTGCAAGAGCACATTAGATCACTCAGACTCCATTTAAACACTTTGGGTGTAAAACTGTGTCCAAAAAAACGCACATATGTGTCATGAGTCTGCTCCATCTCCCTCCTCCCTTCCCTGCTGTGTCAGCGTAATCTAAACACCTGCGCTGGAGTGCACCTGCCAGCGATCTGTTATCAAGCGCTCTCCTTCTTAAGCGTCTGACTTCCTGGGATTCGTCGCCAGTTTGTTGTCTGCTATCTCTGTGGTAACACGTATCGTCTTGGCTCTAAGTTTATGTCTTGTTACCCGTCTGTATCCAGACAAACCGCTGTCTCCCTCTCCTCAGAACTTGAAGATTTTCACCCGTCCCAGCGTCTTGTGTTCACTGAGGATTATCACTGCTGTTCCGTCGTCTCTGTGTTACACTGCTCTGGATTTTCACCGCCACTGACTGCCTGCTTCACTGCTCCTGCACTGCCTGGATTGTGCTCACCACCCTCCCGTGCACTGTCTGAACTGTGTCCCTCTCCCGTGAACGAACACCCCCCCTCGAGGAGTCTCCCCATCTACGTGCACTATTTCTATTTTGATTCATAATGAAACTGTTAAAACTTTCCAAGTCTTCCAACCGTGCCTGCATCTGGGTTCAGCTCACCTCAGTATTTGCAACAATATGCCAATCTGCTTTCCCTGTATTCTGATTCAGGGTCATGTAGGACAGAGAGTTGAAAGCAGAAAAATTCACCCATCTATTTCACATTATCCTCTGTGAGGTTTTTACTTTAATTAGTCCTTCATGGCCTGAACTGGTGACCAGCTACACTAATACAGAAATAATCCACAGTCTGCAATTATTCTGTCTGGTAAAGGCAATGGAGGCGATAAGAAAAGTAGACAACAGGAACAGTTGTGATGAGGCTAAATGTAGAAGAGACCAGTGCTGGCATCTTGATGGACTTTCCCACCAGTAAATGCTCCTAAACTCCACACCCATCAACATATCTAAAGTTTATTTCCTGCGTTCTTGCTGAGACTTTATCAACAAACCTAAGAAAACACAGGCTACTCCACATACTCACACCTACAAAACACAGAGGGGGCCTTGAAGAGAGGAAAGCCTGGATTAGTCCCAGGGCGTGATTTGTTCTCCACTTGGTTGAACCTCAATTATTCCAGACAATTAAACTGGAGCCTGCCGCTGCAGACCACCCTACTAGCTGCTGACCTTCTGCCAGCAGCAACCCCTGCAGCAAACACACACACTAAAGAAATATTTGAAAGACCTATTAAATAAACCCTGACTTTTGACCCCTTCAAATTCTGTCAGAATTAAACTCTACGTCCAGATTACGAGGCTGAAGTGACTCATTGGATTTTCTGCAGTTGATGTGACTTAGGTCAGATTTTTTCCTATGTGGAAATACAAATGCAACGCCAATTCAGATGTTCCGACCAAATTTGTATCACTTCAGTATGTGGTCCTACATTACATATATTCTATAGGCGGCCATGTGACATGACGCAGTCTTAACGACCTGCTAACGGAAGCATTGTAAAAATCAAACAGTGAATAATCGTTACCCACAAATTCACTGCGATATCTTATTTTTCTGCATTTCCTATCCTGAGTGAACCTGGCCAAATCTGCCAACGATTTAATTTTGCTATGCAGACATCTGGCGAAGACGCCATTTTGGCCATACACACTCACTCACTCACTCATTTTCTACCGCTTTATCCACTCAGGGTCGCGGGGGGCGCTGGTGCCTAACTCCAGCTGACCCTGGACAGGTCGCCAGTCCATCACAGGGCCACATGGGGACAGACAACCATTCACTCTCAAATTTGGCCTAACACAGAATCTCATAAATACAATGATGACAGAGTAGTGACGCCCATGACAGACAGCCAGTGAAGAAAGCCATCGCTCCTAGAAAACTAGAACAAGCACGTTTGTTAATATATTTTCTGTCAACCAGGTCATTGGTCTGATTGGCTGTAGGCCTATTCAATTGCATTTTCATCTACGTCCGTTGGTCATGCCTCTTGAAAGTGGGACTACACCCTTTCCAGACATTCATTTCCCCTATGGGGATTTAATAAAGTTACATTTTAATTTATCTTTCTTACACATCTTCAATATGAGTGGTCTCATAAATACAATGTTTTCTGTTGTTATTGATGTCACATGTAAAAAGCAACTTCTTTGTATGCATGCCGTTTGAGCGAGCAGTCACTTTCAGGTGCAACACTCATGTATTTAAGAATATACCTTGTCAAATCTCATCTGTAATGACTCTGATTTGAATTGTATTTGAACAATGGAGCTGATAATCTGAACCTAGGAGCCATAATGTCTGTCCACTCCCTTTAGCCTTGGTGGGTTTCCCCTGCTGCTGTTGTTGATTGTGGTGAATGAGCGTGAAGACGTTCTGGAGAAGCTTACCTGCCGGCGCTCATGTAATCTTTCCTGTGTTGTAGCAGAAAGTCTTTGAGCTTTGTAATGTTTGCGATCTGCCAAGATAAAGAAGAAGCATTATTTAACATTAGCTTCATGTCAGTGAGTCTCTTTAAATGTGATGCTCACTTACACCTTCATATTCAAACCATGTCAACACAGCTGAAGAGTTTTTAGATGCGTAGCAGGAAACCATTTTCTCTAAAGTACATTTAGACCGAGCCAGAGTAAATGTATCATTTTGTATTTATTGGAAGCGACAGATGGCCACTGTCTGTCGATCTCAGCAAAGTTTCAATATTTACTTTTGAAAGTTCATCAAGTCTGTGACATACAAAAAAGAAACCTGCCATTTCCTCCAGAAACAGCTCTCATAAACAAAAGTGCACACAGAGAAGTGACACAGTGATCTCTAATAAGCTCTAAATTCATGATCGGCTACTATTTATCGCTAAGTGTGTGCACAGGAAAACCAGAGGAAATTTGGTTCAATACAATATTTGCTCATGTAATTTGGTCAAATATTAAAAAAAGAACAAATTGCTTCCCTGTCCACAGAACTTTGCTGGCAGAGCACAACTGGGTACAAATATGCACACAGCACGCTCTGTGAGATGCACAAGAAGACAGAACTGAGACAAGCCCGGGACTGAAAAATGACACACTGAGTTTGACTGTGACAGAAACCCAAGAGCGTGGGAGATTATTTTCATAGCATTAATAACGCTGTCTTCGGCCTTCAGCCTTTTCACTCTAACAACCTCAATTATCAAATTGCCTTGGCTTTAAGGAGCAACCTGGCACCAGCCGTCTAATAATGTCTCTAAACATTCACTCCCAGTGTCACGGTGACCTGAAGCAGTGGTCTGTTGACGTTTAAAGCAGTGGTCTATTGACGTTTGAAGCAGTGGTCTGTTGATGTTTGAAAAATGACAATTTCTTCAACACAGAACCGAAGGTGGCAAGATAAACAGAGCTGAGTAATTTGCTAGAAACCAAACTCTCCTTTTCTGGTTTAGACAGTAGCTCGGTGACGCAAGACATCACTGTGGGGGACATGCTGACCCTTGCAATAATATAATTATTAGAGGTTAAGAGTTAATTGCTGTTCAGAGCAGTTGAGTTTGGGTGGTGTCAGAGGAGAAGAGAACCTTTCTTATGGTTCAAAGTCTTTGAAAACATTGTACCTGATGTATCACAGTAAATGGGAAAATCTTGAGCTCGTGTGAGTCCTAAACTATAAACACTCATTTGACTCTCCAAACCTACTACAGCTGTTAAATAAATCGCTTTTTAAAATATACTTAAAATATACACTAAAATAACACATCCTAGACTTGAATGAATGAAATATTCTTATTAAATACTTTGTTCTTAGTTGAATGTGCACAACAGCATGTGAAATTGATTGTCAATCAGTGTTGCTTCCTAAGTGGACAGTTTGATTTCACAGAAGTGTGATTGACTTGGAATTACATTGTGTTGCTCCCTTTATTTTTTTGAGCAGTATACTTTACGATAGTAACAGAGGACAAATATTGCATTATATTTCAGCAAAAACTGCTAACATCTGAGTAGAAGTTATTGTTGGCACATCTAAATTTGTATTTATTGTAGATCAAAAAAAAAGATTTTTTCCTAAATTAATCTGTGATTAATCATGACATTAATCACCGACATTTTAATGTAAATATTTCCATATTTCTTTGCATTACATTACAAAGAAATCATTAAAATTGAATCATTTTGGTTTAAAGGTTTATTTCAAGGTTTGGCCAGTGCTGTGGCAGTCCAAGGCATGACTAAAATTTACAGAGACACAATAAAACATAATATTCACAAAGATCTAAAATTAAAAATAATAAAATCAAAACTGTACACTATAAAATGTGGAGCATTCAATTTACCCAAATGACTCAATCAGTGTTACTACATCTTTTTGACCAGCAGGTGGGGCTAAATCCACAGAATTATTGGAGTCAGTTAGTTAGTTGAGGGGGGGAGCAGACAACAACAGGACTGCTGCTCTGAGGGGTTGAGCTGTCTCCTGTGTGTATACACTGAGGCTCAGATTCCCAGCACAACCTCAAGGGTTTGCAGGGGGTCAGAGGGATCAATTGCTCTTGTAACTTAAGACCCTAAAGAGCAAGTAATTCCTCAACAATGAGGAAGAGGGTGGCCTTGTGCAGCTCACTCACCCTGTGAGTGTATGGTGTATAAAGGTGTGTGTGTGTGTGAGAGGGAGGGAGGGCTCTCGTAGTGAAGGCAGGAGGAGACAGTCTGCCGGGCTACATCTAATCTCGTCATCATCAAAGACCCCCACTTTACCTCCTCACTTTCTCCTTCCCCCTGCTTCCCTCCAGCCCCGACTGAGCCCAAACAAACCACCAGGGGGGATTATTAGGAGGAAGAAAACAGAAAGGGCTTAGCTAGCAGATTTCTTTAAGACTGTGGATGGCTCTTTGTTTTGTTAAATCCAGGTAACTGACAGAATTCCATGATGACTGCCCTACTTTAGCTTTAAGTCCCTACATGTCCTGACCGACGGCCAGCCATACCGACACCATGCTATATTGTGTAAAGGTATGTGGGTCTAATACATAGAGGATGTTTGAGTGGAGCCACATATTGACTTTATTATCATGTTTATGTATACCTCTCTAATGGGCTGAGTTTTGTCTTCTCGAGTCCATTTGCAGTTAGAATACTTTAGTCAGATCTATAAACAACAAAAAACCCATCAAACTAAACTTTTATGTTCATTTATGAACAGAATGTTTGACCTTTTTTTCACTTCCATTTATAGCTGTGGCCCTGAGAGTGTGAGAAGACAGCAATCACACTTTTGTGTTGTAAGACTGTCTCATCTCAAATCTTCTCAAATTTAACAAAAGTCATCACTCTCAATCAATTAAATAATCAGATATACTTTGTACTTTGCACTCCATGTATGTAAAGGACTACTGGGGTTTCATTATCCGCATTTCCACATGTCTACCCCACCTACCTGGACCAATCTATGCACACCTCCAGTTTGACTACGCACAAATGCACAACACTTTCTAGGCTAGTTGGTGGCATGCTCTTGTGAAGAAGATGGCACCCATTGAAACTTTCTTAGCATTATATGAGGACGTCCATCAGTATCCACACATCTTACAACTAAGCGCTCAAAAAATACAAGAAAAAACAAATGAGGGTAATTACCACAACTGTAATATATTTCCGAGTATTTCTGAGTATGCACTTTTATACTAATATTTTTATTCCCTTTTATATTTATACTTTTCCTTTATTTTATGATCCAACAGTTGCTGACGACAATTCCGTTATATGCTCTTTCTACAATGACAATAAAGCTATCTAATCTAATCTAACAGTAATGAAACATGAGGGTGAGTGTGGACTGACACAGGCCTTCATTTGAGTATGAAAGGAACCACAGGCTTGTGTGTGCATGCAGAAATCCAAAATGGCTCTGTGGACACGGAACATAACAAGCATGACCTAGTCCTAAATGTTCTGCTGCTAGAGCTCGGTGAGTTGGACTATGTTGGTGACATCACCACTTAGGCCCTATCCACATGGACACGGAACAAAACGTAAACCATCTTTGTTTTTGTTGTTCTAAAAAGTTTTCTGCAGACACAGCATCATTTCAGCAAATGTCTTCATCCATACAACACCACAAAACAACTCTAAACATTGCAGTACATATGCCAGGCCTGTACATGGCACTTTTGCACTGCTACACCAAAACCAAGAAGACGTTGAGCATGCCCTTACGACATACAATACTATTAAAAACTTAACTAACTATACTTATACTTAACTAAGTATACATTACAATGTATACAATGACAGAGATAGAGTGATGAAAGCCAAACAGACCAAACAATCTTCAAACACAAGAAGAGGAAGACGATAATGTCAAAGAAGAGTGACAGCGATTACAAACATGAGAGAGAGAGAGAGAGGTGGGATTATGACATTGTTGTCTACATGAAAATGCAAGGGTGACGTTGAGACCCATTTTCAAAAAAAACTCTAAAAGAGTGTTGCTCTGTGGGTGAAATGCCAATACGATCAAAAACCTAAGTGGATTAACCAAGACTATTATTTCACTGGAAAGCATGTTGCTGCTTTTTGAAGGAATCACATCACATTTCAGCATTCACTTTCATGTGAAGCACATGTTGTCTTGAGTTGTCACGCTGGATGAAATAGCCCAGACAGCAAAGTGGAATGAGAATGAAATTAAATTAAATGAAAAGTCACAAAATTAAAAGTAAAGAGCGGGGCAATGGTTGACGGACATTTAAAACAAAAACCTGCAGTTGTACTGTTTTATATACATCTGCAGAAATGGAACAGGCTTTACAGTCAAATGTTTGTTAATGTTAAGTCCCTTACTCTGATTTGGAACATATTCAGGTGTCTGCATGTTGGCTGGATCACCACCGACCACCAAAACCCACATTCCAACACATATCAAGCCTCATTTCCTTTGCTAAAGTGTAAAATCCAAACTTACACCTTGGACCTAACAAGGAAAGGTTTTTCCAAAAAGCTTTCCCAGTGAGTTATCACATCACACATCTGTTTTTTGCTTTGTTCCTGGTCATGTGACCTGTATGTGTGCTCAGACTCTGTATTGTAATACAGATTTTATTGAGCATAATCAAGATTAAAAAAAAAGGGATGATGATGGTCAAATCAATAAAACTGTACGATATTCCTAATGTCCCTGCAAGTAAGTATCAACTGCTATTATTAATTAAAGAACTTTGAGAATAAGGTTCTTAAATAGTAGTAAATCTACATTGAATACATTAGATTAGATAAAATAGAGCATAGATTTTATTACAGTTACTATACATCAAATTGTTGTATTAAATTAATGCAGCATGACTGTACTGCACTTCAGGTGGGCAATTTATCGATACTAAATTAATTGTCAACTAACTTAATAATCAATTATTGGTTTTAATTTATTTTAAGTGAAATAACAAAAATAATTAAAAGTGAATAATTTGGTTTGTGTACAAAATAAGACATTTGAGAACATCATCATTTTGACGTATGACGTGTGGCCAACATTTTTTAACATTTTCTGACATTTTATGGAACAAATAATTACTGAATTTCAAAAATAATTGTTAGTTGCAGCCCTATTGTATTGCACTATTTTCTGGTGTGTGTATGTGTTTTTAAGATTTGATTAAAAGGTTTTTCCCTTTTAATCATTTTTAAACAAAATAACCTACAAACAGAATGAGCACCTCTTATTTTGGAATGTTCAATGTAAAATGTGCACTTTCCTTTTCCACGCATTGGAATTGCCAAATTTTGAAAGGGGGCGTTTTATAAGGAAAGTAGTTTCTTTCTCTTGGAAGCAAATTTGTAATTTCTCATTAAGACAAACTAGTTTACCTGAGGACTGAAACCAGAATCACATCAGCATAGAAAACAACATGACTAATATGTTTTACACATGGACAGAATTTGAAAAGTGGAGAAAGCAACAATAATCAATGTTTGTGTGCGTGTAAATAACAGAGTCTGTACAATATTGTAGTCCTTGTTGAAAACAAGGAAATTAAGCTGTGGAAAGTTTTCACCTCTGAGGCAACAGTCAAACTCATTTTCTATTGCCCTTTGACTGGAATACTGCTTTTGATCTACTTTAGTTGAATGACGACCAGTGAAGGGTGAAGCAAATACAATACAATGCATTTGCTGTTATTAGTTAGTCAAAACACAGCATCACTTGACATCTTCAATATCAATGTAAAATGACAATACATAATTAGTCCTCTTCTAATGTCTTCTTCCAATTCCATTTTTTTTAAGGAAAGGCACACTAGCGTCTTTTGGAGAGGTCATCTGTTTTGAATGAAGACACATCTGTTGTAGTTTCATGGTTCAGCCTCTCTGTGTTTAGGAGTGTCAGGGTCAAGTATGCAGCCTGCTGTCATCTGCACTGCTAGTTTTTCAGCCATTGTAAATCACAATAACTAAGATTTGTCTAACAACAGTATTTTTTTAAAAAAAATGCTCTCACAGCTGCTGCTTTTGTCTTGCTACATGTTTAAATGTTTAAATTTGTCTATTGTGTTCCAAATTACGTTTTTTTCTGCTTAAAGAATTTCATCTGCCAAGTATATGGCATCCATCTCAACATGTAGACTTTGACATACATCTGTAGATCTGCGATTTGACTGCTTTTTTCATCTGTTTTTTTCAATTTCATGAATTGCACCAAAAAAGCGCTGTTGCACGCAGTGAAACAAAACCAAGACTGTGCTTGGGCCTGAGAGCATTCTATTTGTCTGGCTTTCATGGGAAAGCAGTGCAGAGATGAGGCCAACTGGTAAAGAGCATGTTTTTAACTGTGTGCCAGTGCAGTTTGACTGGAGACATTTGAGGAAACTTTATTCATTATAAAGATTATATCATAATATATAAATGTTTCCATTCAGCTATTGGTATTAAAAATAATAAACATTATATCCTTCTATACTGTCTTCATAGTCAATGTTGTCTCATGAGTTGCCATATATAAGTCGGGATTTAGATAATACATTACTATATGAATGATTGTTTTCTATTCTTTAAAAGTGGGACTATCTGGCATATAGAAAAAATATGTCATTTGTGCACAATATAACATTTCTGACTATTTTTAGTATTTTAATGGATAAACTTTTAAGAGATATATGTTTGCTATGTTCATCAATTTGTTTTATTTTATGCCTGTGCTATTTACTGAATCTTAAGTGAAAGGCTAGAAAGATTTCATAAAGAATATATCCAGAAAACCCAAAACATATTTCCTGTGACACATCAGTGGGTCCTGACCCAGTTTCTGGGAATGACTACTTTAAAATATTTGTTGGACCTGTCTACAAGTATTCTGTGAATGTTTAAGTATAGCTAGTTTACTTTTTCCCCTTACAACAAAAATAGGCAAAGGAATATATATACTGCTAAAAAAAATGTAAGGAATTAACAGGAATCACATCAAAATCTTTACTGATATAAATCCAAAAAAAATTACTTTACTTTACAGTAAATTACTTTAATCCTTTACTGAATTGTTAAAAATAAATTTATCTTATTCCTCTCATAAAACAACTGTTATCAATCCAAAAACGCACACTCACATACTCACACCTAAAAATAACATATCAGTGTATTTAATTGGGTTTGTGATACACCAACTACTAACTACAGTCAATTTAAATATGAGAGTCTTGTATATTAAGGTATAAATGCACTCATGGCACAACATTGGCCTCAGCAGAAAATTTACCTGCTGGACAATAAAGTTCTATTTATTTCATTTCAGTTTCTTCCAACTTCAAACTGTTATTATTTCAGTGTGGACATTAGAGAGCAACACAAGAACTAGTTCAAGAGCTGTCTGACACTTTTCATGACCTATAGGAAAACACTGTGAGAAAGAGCCAATTTTGAAATACCAAGACCAGAGGCACGGTGGGGATCCTAGCGCTATTTTCTACCCACAATTTAACAATTTTAGAGTGACCCCTTTCATTTAAACTCGAGAGGGGCAGCAGGCTACAGAGAGATGAGGTGGTGCGGTGAAATGCAGATCACAGTTCCACCAACCAACCCCTAGAAGGTAAAAGATTCCTCAGACCAAACTCTGCCCTGCAAACGCTGGTCTCTTATTAGTCAATTAAGCTTCGTTTTCTCCTTTGCCTTGAGAAAAGCTATATTTCCTTTCTCATGGAGCTGCCTTTTGAGTGGAAAAAGCCTCACAGGACCACTGTGTATTTGTCAACTTTGATGTATTCTTTCTAAATTTGCAAAGCTTTAGTGGGAACTGGGAGAGTTAAATATATATATATATATATATATATATATGTGTGTGTGTGTGTGTGTGTGTGTGTGTGTGTGTGTGTGTGTGCGTGTGTGTGTAGAAGGGCACTCACATCTGTTGTGCATTAGCTGCCGGCCGTCAACATTGTTACTAGGGACCTAATTTAATATTTTCTTTGTTTTGATCTTCCACCTTTAATCACTGGCTCTTGGGAAGATTGGCTTTCCCCAAGAAATTTCTCCAGAGCCGAAAGAAAATGTTATTGCAGCGTGTTTATGGAATCATACATGTGAAGGGACAAAAAAAAATGTTGCCTATGTCAGGCTGTTCAGAAAGGAGAGAGGATAGTTGAGCAGGGGAAGACGTGGGTGAAAACCACAACATAAATGTAAGCAGTCAGGACATTCCAAACTTGCATTTTCAATTTCTGCAAAAGCTTTACCGGGGCGGTTTAAGATGATATCTGCAGAGAGGGAGATGTTTGGGGGCGGCAGGCACCACAGGATAGGTTATGGTTTCTTCTGAATCAGCAACAGTGCTTTTATTAAACGACCATATCAATATAACTAAATGCAACAAAAAAGTGGTTGGGCAGAGCAAAAGTCAAGTAAAACCTCAGACTGGAGTTTGGAGACGGCAGGTAAAACTTCCCCCAGGGAATCATAACGTGGTTCTCCAAGGTGCCTTTAAAGACTTTTGTGTTCCATGATATTCATGTTAAAGCCAAGGACTTGTGGCTGAACAAGCACAACTCATGACATATAGTGCGAAGCCTTAAGTTACCAATGATCCATCTCCTACTGCCAACCTCTGATGATGCTTTACAAAGTTTCCTGAACTATTTAGATGCCAACATTGGCTTTCCTGCTAAGTTTATAAGGTCAGTGTCTCATGACGGGACCTACAGAAGGACTTCTTTTCACAGATATATTTATGCTTACGTGAAATTTCCAATTAATAAAGATTAGTTAAAAGAGGCACTGAACTCCAAATGTTCTTTGTGTATCTGAACATATGTTCATTATTGAACTGCTGTTTTAGAGAGGCTTGCTGTGTTTACTTTGTTTCTTATAACTTTGATGAAACTCCAGATGAAGTCTCGGTAAATTAAGTAATTTTCTAAATGAGTCACTGTCAGTGTTGGATTTTCAGCAGAGCACTCATTACTGTGCACACTTAGTGGATAATAATTCAATAATTAAATTGCATATGCAATAGTTTTTGTAATGTTCACGTTGTTATGAATGTGTTAATTAGATTTTTTTAACAACTTGTTTAGTGTACTATAGTGTCAATTAGGGCTGGGCAATATATCTATACCATGACACGGGACAAGATATGGTCTTAGAATTTTGATATCGTCATATTGTGATAAGGTAACTTTGATGACTTTTTCCTTGTTTTAAAGGCTGATACTTTGATAAACATCATATTCATCATATAGCAAACTGTGATCATGAGCAATTTCATTGTTTGTAACACACATAAATATCCTTCATTTAATATTAACAAGCCAAAGAAATAAACCAGATATCATCTAAAATAAAACTGTTATATATATATTAGATATTATTTTAAAGTGATATCTCCCAGGCTTACCTTTAAGCTTGACATGAAATTAAAAAATGAAATAAAAAATTGTCAAAAAAAGATGACATGGTATTGTATTATTCAGTGAGTAACATCAACATTATATTGGGTTTGTATGAGTTCTAAACAAGTGTAGTCAAGATTATAATGGCTTTAAAACATTGTCAAATATCAGCAGTATAGGCTGACAGACAGTAGGCAGAATAGGCTGCTACCTCCTTGACTTCTACGATGGCACTATAAAATAACTATTAAAAAGTTGTTTATTTTAAGAGTTTATTTTGAAAAATAAAATTTGATGTGATTTGAGTATGCAAAATACTATGTTGATTTCACTACAGAAAAGACTAAATGACCTCTGCAGATGGGTGCAGGGAAAAATGTTTATATCAGTATCAGTTATCAGCCCAAGCACTCCCGATATATATCAGCATCTCAGAAATCGGCAAAAAGTCCAATATCGTGCATCGCTACTATAAAGTTAATATTTCTACAGTGTGAAGCTGTGAAATTGGTTCTTGAATATGAATACCATCATAGAACCCGTAACAGAATGGGGGTGTATTCTTTTCATTTTGACAAGTTTAATAACCGTTTGTTTCCAGTGTTGGCATTGAGTAATATAATGATGCAACAAAATCTAAAGAAGCTAACTCACAACATGTCACAAAAGCCTGGGTTTTCACATAAAGATCACCACATTTTAGACTACACATCAATAACAATGATTACTGTAATTATCTACAGCTGATTAACAGTACTACCACACTGTTTTCACTCTGATATGTTTGACTGCTGTAGGCAATGTTTGCAATTGATAAGCATGGATGATTTTAGGCATAACTTTGTACATCAGAACCTTGCATTTTGAAAATCAGTACAGGCCAAACACTGAGATTCATCTGGAAATACTGTGCTTTAAAAGTATATGATAGTCAGGACATCAGTGTCATGCAAATGAAAGAGGACTCGCACATAAAGATAAAGAAGCTTTGAACAGTGAACTTGAATTCAAATATTGAATAAAAAACGAAGAGTAAACTTTGCAGATTATGTTTTACATTTTAAACCACTCATGAGTCAATAACTAAGTAAGTAACTACAGAGAACTCTTTAAATGAGGCGGCTCATCTTTATTTGACAAAGGACATTTTCACCATGAATTTAACGGAGAAATGTTAAAATTCTCTACAAGTGAGCCTTCCTTCAGTTGCATTTCTGGGATTTAAACAACGGAGTTTTGTTCCAGGAGTCAGCTTTCATAATTTTTCCTCAGTTTTCCCTCTTTTGTCATGAGTACTGATAGCTAAAGCTAGCTCTGGGCAGCACTCACCACCTCCTTCGCCCTGGGAGAGAAGCCGCTCTTGGGTCTGCTCCGCCTGAAAATGTCATCTTTGCTGGAGTCGAAGCCGATTCCTATCGCCTTGTTTCTGGTTTTCACTGTCTTGACGCTGGCTTTGAAGAGGAGAGTTATGTCCACGGCCATGTCCGTGCTGCTACAGCTGTAAACAAACTGACACCGTGACACGTCACCAGGACATGACGTCATTCTCCTGCGACGCAACGGAGCTTTCCCTGAGCAAGAAAGGAAAGCCTTAACGTGTCACCTTAAGGCTTTATCTGGGATTTTTGTTACTGTCGCTTTTGTGCCTCGTAATATTTACATCCCACAAGAGTCCGACCTGGTACCAAACCACTGTTCGCCTCCATTCATTTCACTGGTAGGTAACACCTTAAAAATTCAAAAATCTCTTAAATATAATAACTTAAGCGTAAGAACACTTAAGTGGAAGGATTTACCTTCAGATACATGATCCTGTTGAATGTTTCAATTATTACAAGTCTATTTCAGACTCACTCACCAAATAATGTGGGTTCAAGCACATATAAAAGAGTGAATGGAAAAGAAGAGGGCAAAGTAAGCGACACATCATGGAGGGAAACCATGGAGTTACCTGAGTTTAAACTGGAAGATGTGCATTTCACTGCTGAACTCTTATGTTGCTGTTCAATGGGTGCAAAACTGCAGAAATAAAACATACATACCACACACATGAAAAATTGAAATGATAACGAGAATGTCCTGTTGAACATTTTGATGTATGAATTGTCTAAATTAGCTGAAATTTTTAAATTACAGAAGATGATGACAAAAAAATTAAAGGAAACATGAAAACAATACTTGGAAGTTGCTGACTCATCATTCCCATATATAGTCAGAAAAACAGATGGGGCCACACAGTGGAACACTGGGCTAGTGCTGTTGCCTCACAGTCTGGGTCTGTCTGTGTGTAATCTGCATATTCTCCCTGTGTGCTTGTGGGTTTTCTCTGGGTTCTCCTCCCAGAGTTAATTGAGCCCTCAAAATTGACTGTAGGTTGGGATGTGTAGGGGAACAGTCGGTAGTCTCTATATGCTGATCTGCAATGGACTGGCGAGCTGTCCAGGATGTCAGCTGGGTTTGGCACCAGCAGCTGCTGTTAGAGGGTCAAGTGGAAGGACAGGAAAACAGTATTTGGGGATTGCTAACTCAGCATTCACAACTGTCTTACTCTTTCTCTCACTCATTTTCTTCTGCTTTATCCTCCACTGACGGTTGCGGGGGTGTTGGTGCCTAACTCTAGATGACATAGGGTGAGAGGCAGTATACACCCTGGACAGGTCGCCAGACCATCACAGGGCCACATAGAGACGGACAATCATTCACTCTCACAGGCAATTTAGAGTGTCCAATTGGCCTACCCACGTGAGAACCCATACGCACCCAGGACCTCTTGCTGCAAAGGCAAGAGTGCTAACCACCACACCAACCGTGTGGCCCTCACAACTGTCTATGTGGCAAAAAAGTGGAAAAAACCCAAGGGACAGATTTCTATACAGTTTAAGAAATAAACCACTATATTCATTATGCAAATATCCAGTTCATCTTATCAAACCAATCACAGGGAAACAATTGACTGCATTTACACATACAGACATGGTCAAGATGAAGAAGAAACCAAGCCCTGTGTAACATTTATGAAGGTCTGTTGGTAGAAAGTACACATACTCAAGTGTGTAATTGTATAATTGCTTTAACATTGAGTGTTTGTTTTTTATTGCCTAGAGGCCTTTGCACATCAAAGGCAATGTAAATAAATGGCAGATATTTGTGATTCATTTTGGAGGTTAATTGTGACGCACATTTTGTTTTCACACCAAGCACGATATGGTTAAGCAAATAAATTATAAAGTCTATAAAATGGTCACATCAGAGGAACAAACAGGTTTAGTCAGTGTCTAGTGATGAAGAGTTGGTGCTCAGTTATTTACTCAATAATAAAAAAAAATAAAATACCTTAACACATACAACACTAAAGGGAGAAGAGAGCTTGCTTGGTTCAGGAGCTTAAACTTAACCTCTTTGTCTGACACTTTGGAGATTCAAGAAGTGTCCCTTTGTAAGTAGTTATTTAGATATTTTTTTTTACATCATCATCAACAACATTCTTGATTGGTTAGATTTTGGAAGCAAATCTTCAAAGTAAAGGCTAGCGTAGTTTGCTAACAAGCGTCCTTCGTTTGTTGCAGTCTGCAGTCTTACCGTGACATATTCATTTTTACACATTGGACCTTTACTTAACTTTAAATGTGGCAGGATTTTTGGTGCTGAATGGGCTGTTCTGAGTATTTTAATACTTTGTTGATACTGCTGATCCACTGGGATTTTCACACACAACCATTTCTAAGGTTTCTGGAGAATGGTTTGAATGAGAGAAATATAAAGTAAGCAACAGATTTCTTGGCGAAAATGCCAGAGGTCAAAGGAGAACGAGTAGACTTATTTGAAATGACATGGCAACAGTCGCTATAGTAACCACCAAAACAAGAAGAAGAAGGAGACGGTTGGGTAGACGGTTTTGAGCTGTGTTGGGGTAATTTGGGGTGTGATGAACAAAGATGAAACTGTGGAAGGCAACAATGCAGCTTGCCGCAAGTTGTTGTGGAAGAAGAAAAAAAGGATTTCAATGACAACCAAATATCAGGGAGCTGTGATGATGTGGTCGAGAACTTCAAACTATGGAGGGCAGCTGTTCACAGTGTGAAATTAGCCTCAAAAAAAGAACTTTGAACTGTAGAGGGCAGCATTGCACCTATTAGTGGACAGCCTATTGGAACTTGTTGGGAGAAGAAGAAGAAGAATAGGACTCTCTGAGATCACAGCACTTCAAACATTGAAGCAGATGGGCTACAGCAGCGCAAGACCAGACTTGGTGCCACTCCTGGCTTTGTTTATTTTCTTGTGTACCTTAGTGGCCATTATATTTATGTACACTGTAGGTAGATGGAGAAATGAAAAAGGCATTTGCAATATAATATAACTAGATCAATCCACTTTAAAAAGGACACTCCAATTATTAGGAAAGCATCAAATGTGTTGGATGAGCTGGTTGGGAAAACTGTAACAGATGTGATAATTGGTTCAATTATTAGTTCAGAATAGCTTTATATTTTTTAATTTTATTAGGTAGACAGAAATTATTGGTGTTGATCTCTAATCCACTCTACAGAGCAGAAAGTGGCATTAAACAAAGAAGATGGACATCCTGTTGAACAGCACTGTTTGTATTTGCTGCAAGGGTCAAGATTGTCTATGTGTATTTCTGTCTTTTAGAAAAATGCCTCTCCAGCTGCTTGAAGGGATGTCCAGCAGAAAGCGAAGACCCAACTGGACAGATCAGGAGTGTCTCCTCCTGGCCCAGTTAATGCAGGAGAGGAAAAACATAATCAGAGGAAAATGTAGCACCGGAGTATCAATACAAGATAAAAGACAGGCATGGGAGGAAATAACCCAAGCCATCAATACCGCCTTTCCACAGATTCAGCGTACAGTTTCTGACTGCAACAAAAAGTGGGAAAATCTGCTGTCAAAGTCGAGGGAGGAGATCAAAAAACAGAAAAGGCAATCAGGTGCAAGAGAGCATAATTTATACTGTGTTAGTTGTAAAAACTCATATATCATTAAATCTGCAAAGTGCGGGTGGATATTTGCAAAAATAAAAACAGAAGAAATTAGAAAATATAGAATTTTCATCAATACATGCATGACATTATTTTTTACAGATGGAGCCGTGTCCCTTGACGAGTTAAGCACTGTGACCCAATTAGTGATTTCTGTGATGAACCTCTCAGATATGCTGCACCAAGTTGGAGAAGACTTTCAACAAAACTGGTCGTTTATTTATTTATTATATACATTTGTTGTCTACTGTACCAACTGTACAATACTGTACTTTTACATCAGAACTCAGAAGTTAGAACTGGGAGAGACATCACCACCGGTTTCATCCAGTTCCAGTTGACCCTTGTTTGCAATAGCTCTCACTATGGTACGCAAACAGCATAGCAACATGTCTATAGGTAAAAATTAAACAGTACATTGTGCACAACTTATTATACTATTGAACAAATACAACATGAGTGCTATTATTGGTGAAAGTAGCAGTGTTTGTATGTGGTAGCCACCTTGGAATCCTATGTCAAAGTTGTATAGTTGCTCCTGGTTGAAAGTCCGAGTTCATGAACTCGGAAATTGCGGGTTCGACTACAAATGGAATCCACCATTAATACCAGCTCTGAATGGGTCACAGAATGTCTGAAGCATAGAATCACTTTGAATGGAAGCCTATAGGAAAATGAGCTTCTAATTCTCACTTGATTTACAACATCAGTAATCATTTTCCTGAGCAGCTAATGGTCTGGATCGCTAATTTTAAACAGAACATGATGCCAATTTTGTGAATTATGAAACAGTGAAACAGTGTGTTTTTAATTGTAAGATTTCTACCCACACGGAACCTGTGTCTTTTGTAAATGGGTTCCAAAATGGTAAAATTATGTAGTGTAGCATTTTGGTATAGACTACCAATATACTACTTTGGGAAAACAATGATGTCATAGTTCCACCACCTGTTGCCCTCCTTTTGTAGTGTTTGGAGAATGTTTGGTCTTTTCACTTTATGATAACTTTTATTTTTTTTTCCTTGGTTGCCCAGACTTTCTTCATTCTGTTTCTGTTATTGTATACAGTATATTGTAATGTACACTGCCTGGTCAAAAAAAAGATGTTGGACCATCTTTAGCTTTGATTACATCACACATTCGCTGTGGCATTGTTTTAATAAGCTCCTACTATGTCAAGATGTATTTCCGTCCAGTGTTGCATTAATTTTTCACCAAGATCTTGTACTGATGATGGGAGAGTCAGACCACTGCACGAAGCCTTCTCCAGCACATCCCAAAGATTCTCAATGGGGTTATGGTCTGGACTCTGTGGTGGACAATCCATGTGTAAAAATTATGTCTCATGCTCCCTGAACCACTCTTTCACAAACTGAGCCTGATGAATCCTGGCATTGTCATCTTGGAATATGAAGAAAAAATACATTGGTGGAATTACCTGGTCATTTGGTATATTCAGGTAGTCAGTTGACCTCATTCTTTGGGCACATAATGTTGGTGAACCTAGACCTGACCAACTGCAGCAACCCCAGATCATTGCACTGCCCCCACAGGCTTGTACAGTAGGCACTAGGCATGATAGGTACTTCACTTCATCGGCCTCTCTTCTTACCCTGATGCTCCCATCATTCTGGAACAGGGTCAATCTGGACCCATCTGACCACATGACCTTCTTCCATTGCTCCAGAGTCCAATCTTTATGCTCCCTAGTAAATTGAAGCCTTTTTTTCCTATTGGCCTCACTGATTAGTGGTTCTCTTAAGGCTACACAGATGTTCAGTCCCAATCCCTTGAGTTTCCTTCACATTGTGTGTGGAATTGCTCTTACTTTCATTATTAAACATAGCCCTGAGTTCTGTTGTTTTTCTACGGTTTCATTTCACCAAACGTTTAAGTGATCGGCGATCATGCTCATTCAGGATTTTTTCCGACCACATTTATTTCTCCAAGACGATGGTTCGCCACTATCCTTCCAGTTTTTAATAATGCATTGGACAGTTTTTAACCCAATTTTAGTAGTTTCTTCAATCTCCTTAGATGTTTTCTCTGCTTGATGCATGCCAATGATTTGACAGTCTTCTATTGCTTAGTTAAATCCAGGTGGTGACCTTTTTTTTGGCCAGCCAGTGTAGTTGAATGAAGCTTAATTAAAAAGTTTGTATACACCCTGTGGCATACAATATGTGGCATATTTGTATGCCACATTCACATGCTCAACATCATCTTCTCCAGTTTTGGTGTATTTCTATAGCAGTGCTACATTACCACGTATTTCATTTTAGGCATTTTGTTTTGATACAGACATTTCTTGAAACAGTCCCATGTTTTTTCCTAGGCCTAGAAAAGTAGGTTGTTTATTGGTATCTGAATGGACTGGCTCTTGATGTGCTACAGCTCATTAAACAGCTTCATTGTTTTTCAGTTTCAGATGTGAAAAAGATGGAAATGGTCACACAGATGATGAGAGTTTTACAAACAAATGTCCAATGGCAGGACTTGAGTTCTCTACATACCCACAACCACCCGCCTCTCCAGGAGAACAGAAAATGACTGCTTTTACCAATCTCCCTAAATCACATGTATTGCAGTTAATGGCCTCAGGAGAGCACCCAGATACACCGTGCTCTGCTTCTCCAACCACAGTGCACTGTACCACTTTGCAAGAGCGAATGGATTTGGAAATGTCTGTGTTGAGAAGACAAGAGGCTGTCCTCAAGCTGCAAGAGGAATATTACACGTTAAAAATCAAGCTAATGCGAAAGCAAATGGAGGAGCCACCTCAAAAAGACTAAAACATAATGTGAAAAACACAGCTGCAGCTGAATGTGACGATCAATGTTGTGATTTGTCACTTTTATACTTGAAATCTGTAGATTGTTTTGGGTTATGTGAGACTCCAAAACCATATTTAATCTAGGTCAGGACTTAATCCATATTCTGCTTTTATGAAACCATCCACATGTGACCCAGTCAGTTGCTGACACACATTTTTGCTTTTAAATAAAAATAGATACAGATATAGCTGCATGCAGCAATGAGGGGTCCAAGCTAATCGGCCAATCACGGAACAATAGTGAATCGGCAACCATCACATTTCAGTTCTGAATCCTAATGCATAAACTAATACGAAGCAACACTACATTTTTGCAAACTGCAGCACCCCCAGGTGGCTGGATTCGATATGTTGAACCAGCTCTGTCTGAAGATCCTGTCTGCCGATTGTTGTGAGAATTGGCCAAAATTTGAAACAGCTGAAACTTTAGGTTCACTTTCAGCAAAATCCAAGATGGTGGAAAATCCATTATGGTGCATTATGTTGTCATAGAGTGCATTGAACTCTGTATGATCCAAGGAATCCAATGATACCTTGTTTTTGAAAATTGGGCCAACGGTTCAAAAGTTACAAATGTTAGCACAAATGTACCTTAAAATTTAACCCGTTGGTGGCGCTAGAGCATGTTTACTGCCAACATGTAACTTGGTGAAATTAAAGATGCGACTGTCCTTAATCAATGTGCAAAATTTTACAACTTTTTACCATATGGTTCTATGGGCTGCCATAGACTCCAATGGCGGAAGAAAGAATAATAATAAGAAAAAGAAGAAGAAGAAAACGTAGAAACACAATGGGTTCCCACAGCTTCGCTGCTGGGACCCCAATAAAAGTCTGTGGACCTTGTTAATATACTGCATAGTTTTGTCCCAGACTAACTGTGTAAACGTGAAAGTAAATTACAGCAGAATTGTATAAAAGTACATGAAAGCATTTATTTCCAAACTAATGTTACCTTATCCAGTGGAATTTTGTTCATGTGTAAATCATCTGTTGTTTGAAACAGCATCCGGCTGTACACAGTAACTGTGAATTTCAAATGCTAAATTTTGACATGGATGTATAATTTTTAAGAATTTATCATTTGTGATTTTAATGACAAGAAATTCTAATCTGTATAGTTTTACATGTAGTCGCTGTGTTTATTTGCTGACTGCTGCCACTGACTCCTAAGTGCAAATGTTCAAGCTGTAAATATCTGACATGTACCAATAATAATAAATGAACTTGCCTGTGTAAGTAAATCCTGAATAAAGTCTGGTCTAGACAAATGCAGTTATTTGTATTCAGTATTTTCATAAATCCATTTATTTGTAAGTGACTGGAGTTGGCACCCAGATGTAAGCTGCGGGGCCCACAGTGTTGAATGAAAGCCTGTTATTTGCTGTGCGGTTTGCTCATTTCCTTTGTTAGTGTTGTGCCAGAGTGTGTTACAGCTGAGGGCTGTGACTGTCTCTCCTTTTCTGCCGCCTCAGCATTAACTGCTCATCATTCACTCATTTAGCTTTGACTGCAGAAGGAGAGCAGCTTTTCAAGATTTCAGCCACAAACTAAGCCTTGATTGCTGTTTTGATTCTTAATGTTCTCCAGCTTTTATCTTACCACTGTATGAATCACAACAACTTGTACTGAGCCAGAATGGTGAACTGGCTAAAAAGTTGTTACAACAACAGATCTTTGACTTGTTTTGGTGGAAGAACCAGTGACAGGACTGGCAGGCAAGAGTGACCCTGAGGCGCAACAATTAGGAATCAGCTCAATTTTTAATAGGAAAGCAAAAGCAACATGTTTACTAAGATTGAAGGTTGTTGTTATGTTACTGTATGTAAGAAATGTCATGAAATGACTCTAATATATCATCAGAGATTAAGGACACGTTAAATTAGGGCTGCATGCTATACACAATGTTCATGTATGCTGGGGTGTGGAGCGAGGCCACCAATAATTTATGTCAGAGTATAGTTAATATAGACCACACCCTGGAAGATGGTGTGGTCTATATGTGCACAACAACATATGCTGACTCTCTGTACAACCAAAGTAGAACAATGAGCCTAGATGGGACACTTGTTACATTGATGTTCACTTTCCAGCATGATTTGATGACAATTCAAAAATCACACAACAAGCAGGTTTCTCTCAGGTTCTTGCTGTGAAAAGCAAAATGAAGGTAGAACAGAAACTAAATACACCAGGGAGGTTGAGATAATCAGGCACAGGTGAATCATCTTATCATCAACAGGGAGCACAGGACAGGAAGCCAAGCTGAACAAGCTGCACACACTAGGAAGATGTACAAAATAAGACAAGAAACAAAGAAAACACAACACATAGTGAATGAATGTTCAACAAAAAGCACCAGGATAACCCAGGGGCCAAGACACAAAACAAAAATGCATTATATTAAACTGTAATGCATTTAACAAACATCTTTTGTAAATGATTTGTTTACCAGTTCAAATTTGTATTAGATGGTATAGATATGGAATGGTTGTCTGTCTCTATGTGGCCCTGTGATGGACTGGTGACCTGTCCAGGGTGTACCCTGCCTTTTGCCCTATGTTAGCTGGAGATAGGCACCAGCGCCCCCCGCGACCCTTAGTGGATAAAGCGGTAGAAAATGAGTGAGTGAGAGAGTGAGTTATAGATATGGCTTTATTTAGTTACTACATTATGCACACATTTGTCCTCATCATGACTTATATAGTAATGGGAACTTAATAATAATGAGATTTGAGTCACAATTGTTTAACGTCTTTAAAAAGTGCGTTCCCATAAAACAAATTTAGCTAACACTGCTCTACATTTTAGTACAGTAACAATATAATAATTGTTTCACAGTCATTTTAAAATAAGTGTTACACCAACTCATAGCTTGTTAATAATGGTGCGTTCCAGTTTTAGATGAAATTTCTGAGTTTTTAGTTTTCAACTAAAACAGCTTCCCAGCTGTTGTTTCACATTATCTACTATTACATTTGTATCCACGAACATGTTCCTACACAGTGTGTGTGTGTAGAATACAGTGTACAGCATTGATATGGTAATTGATGGATAACAAAGGTTAACCTTTTTCTGAACACGACTAACTTCCAGTGACAATGTGAACGCACCTTAACAATGAAAGAAAGAGGATGATGATATGGTAAATACCAGTTCTTAATGTGAAGGTATGGAACTAATGGTAGCCTCTGTTAATTCTCATGACCAGGATATTACCTGGATATTAAAAATATGAAATAAATACTACCCTATTGTTACTTAAATGTAAAGTGTTACCATTCTGTTTTCTTTTGAGAAGTTTCAGCAGCACTTTTCAGCACAAATGTTTTTTGTTTTTGTTTTCGTGTGTGTGTTTTCTCATGCTTTTCTTTGCCAGTTCGATTAGCTCCCACAGTCCATGTACATTCTTAGATGCTATCTTTACCTATACGAAGCGTCAGTGATGGTATCCATTCCTCCTGTCTGTGACAGATGAGCCATGTTTTGGAGTATCCTCTGGGCAGTCCACTTAACTCTCTGAAAAGGAACCCCTTAATCTCCACTTTCTCTTTGTTTGGACTATTATCAGACCTGTCAGTCCTGGCTGCTTTATCTCCATTGGACTCATCTACTGGCTGTTTGACGTTGGCTTAATTCTATCAAAGGCTCTTATCTGCTTTGCCTGAGGATTCATCCTTCCTCTGACTCATTAGAACGGTCCTGGCTCTGATAAGGAGTATCAATTATTAGGGTGAATAAGATGATTTGGTTTGAGGGATTTCTTTAAATGCAGATTGCTGGATTATTGGGCTTGTGTTTTTTGTGCGTTCTGTTTTGGTTGTGGGCTTTTTGCCTGTATGTTTATTAACAGGGTGTAGTCTGAAACCTGAGCTAATAACAGAACGACATCCCATCAGCCCTGCTGATCTAGACTGGAGATAGTCGCCTTTGATGGCAGTTAGTCCTCTGTCTTTTGGCAGTAGACACTTGAAACAGTCTGAAGGAATGTTATGCATCTTGATCTGATGAAGAGCAATTACATGGGAGGGAGCTGTTGCCTTTGAGGTGGAGGCTCACTGTACCTGCCACACCCTTTAGGCTCAAGGGTTGGGGCAGAGAGGCACAAGTATTTGCCAAGGGACTAAATACATTCACCTGGTTTTTCTTTTGTTATTTACAGAATAAAAGGAGTAACTATTTGCCAAAATAAATGCTTCACTCTATTGTGTCTGTCCTTGACTTGCGATACTGTATTAATTGAATAAGCAATGGCCCTCCAATTCAAACAGGTCATTAAAATCCATTATCCAATGGCAATTATGTTATTATGTTTTTATGTAGATTGAATGATAGAGTGTTTACAAATTTAATGGGGTTTGCGTGTCTAAGAATACTTACATGTTCATTCTTTTTTGCCACCATAATACTTGTAACCAGAATCCACTTTTTTTTTGCATATGAATTATAAGCTCTGCATGCAAGGTCATGTGTTTCTAAGTTTCCTGGAAAACTAATCAAGGAAAAGACATGCAGCTTAGATGCTTCAACCATCGAAAAGCTTCCCATAGGTTAAGTAGAGATGTTGCAATCACAAATTGGATTTTCCATAATGCAGTTGCTGTTACAGCATTTAACTTTATTTAGATTAAAATGGGAATGCCTATTACCAACAGGCTTCAGGCACAATGAATCTGCTCCAGAACTGACCACACTTTATGTTTTTATGTTGCTGACTTGTGTCAGACAAGTAAGGAAAACTTTAAAAAAAGGCACAGCTACAAGACAAATTACCTTTTACCCACTTACATTTTCTTCTTGTCAGCACTGCAAGTGTAAACAACACTGAATGATTGGACAATGGCCATCGCTGTTATCATTGTATCTTGTATTGTTTGAGTTTGGCACAACAGTCATTTTGAGGTTGTTTTACAATGTCTGTGGTTATGTGACTTTCAAATATGATATAATCATGCCATGGCCATTCAAAAGGAGTCCAGCTTTAATCGTTCTTGATATGCCTGACTTAATAATTTTCCACTATGGACTTCAGAAATGGACAACAATTGCCCCACCAATGAAAGGGGATCCCCTTAATTAAAGCCAGTAGAAAATTGGATAATTTTTTGCCTGGACAGCTTTCACATTCCAGACTAATATGACATTGGGAGCTTTTGAAGTTGCTGTCTTTGCAGTTCCAAATTATACCTTTCATCAGCCAATCATTTGAAAATGGCAACCTGACGTTCCCACACTTAACTTGCTTCTGAGCTTGAGTCCATGTAATCAACGAGGAGTGATACCCAGTAACAAATCAATGATGAATACCAGTATTACTACTAGTTCTCCATCATAACTCAATTGATGTTTTCATTTGTTTTTGAAAATCAAAGTGACATTTTTACGTGATCTACTACAAATCAGAAACACTATATGTAATTATTCTTTTTACTGGTTTAAAAGATCACCCTTTCAGTTAACCCTGAGTAATGTTACTTACATTTCCACTACTATACTCTTTATAACTACAATTAAAATGTTTGGTATGTTTTGTGACAATTGATACCTTTAAATACCTTTGAACAATCCTGAAGCAGTGAAAATGTTTGACTGTTTTATTTAATGTGAGGTATGTAAGAAATGTTTGTATTGTATTAAAGTTACAGTGTGTAATATTTAGCAACATTTGTTGGTAAAATTGCATGTTCCATCTGAATAGCCCGGACCATACCATTCCCTTCCAAATGTGTTACAGAACCCATGTACCCTTCAATCAGCATCAAAACTCAAATGATGTTTTTGTCCATTGTAGGCTACTGTAAAAATATGGTATCCAAAAAAGGCTGTCTACATAGAGCTGACCCATCCACCTGATATAAATATAGGCCCATTCTTATAATATATTCAGCTGATTGTACACAGTGTGAGTGCAATAGAGTTCCTGATAGGTCACTCCTAACCCTAACCCTAACCCACAGGGGCACAGAAAGGAGCATTAATTCATGATTTGATAGTAGGTGGAAAACAGAATGCAACAGTGCTATGTATGTGGGCCCCATAAGGCTTATATGGGTCCCAAGTGGGTTTGTCTGTGGTTTCCATGATAGCCCCACCTGTGTTTGCCCACTTTATACCCTTTCCAGGATACCAGAGAGCTACATAAGTGGGTACTAAGTGGGCATGAGCTTGAAGTGGGCAAATTACGTCGGCCCCATATGGTTTCAGTAACACTGGCTTCACATGGGAAACCCATGTGGACAAACACTTGGAACCCATACTGTGAACCTGAATGTAATCCTTTAAAAATAGAGCGTGTAACCCTTGACAAAATTATGAGCAGGCTTGGTGTAATTGTCACAAGTTCACTATGAAGGGGCTGGACCCAGATTCAGGAACGATCAGGACACCAAAGAGTTTTAACAGTTTTATTGTAGAACAATAGAAATGCGCAAGGATGTGGAGAGGGGTTCCTCGGTGGGAGCGGGGGTTACGTCTGGCTCGTCCAGGGGAGAGAGGCACAGTACGGGCAGTGCACAGGTGGGGAAACTGCTCCAGCGGTGGTGAACACAATCCAGAACAGTGCAGCAGTGAATCGACAGGCAGGCAGTGAATATCCACGATCCAGAGCAGTGCAGCAAAGAGACAACAAGCAGGCAGTGTATATCCGCAGTGAGTCAATGGCACAGGGGCTGGACGACACTGGCTTGAGTAAGGAGACATGGAACGCAGGGTGAACCTTAAGTGACGGAGGGAGTTTGAGCCTTACCGCTGTGGGGTTGATGATGCGGTCAATCTGAAAGGGTCCAATGTAGCAGAGGGCCAACTTCCGTCACTCCACCTGAAGGGGAAGGTCTCTTGAGGAGAGCCAGACCTTCTGTCCTGGAGTGTAGGTGGGAGCCGGGGAGTGGTGGCGGTTGGCGATGCGCTGATTCCTCATGGCTGTACACAGGAGCGCAGCCCGAGCCTCCCTCCACACCCGACAGCAGCGCCGGAGATGATGCTGTACCGAGGGGACTGCCAACTCCTCCCCCTATGAGGGAAATAAGGGAGGTTGGACACAGCTGGCCATAAAGGGAGACATACCTGTGGCGGACAAGGTGAGGGAGTTATGAGCACATTCCACCCAAGCCAGCTGTGACTACCAGGATGATGGGTTGCTGAGTGTGATGCACATGAGCGCCACCTCCAAGTCATGATTGGCCCACTCCGTCTGGCCATTGGATTGAGGGTGATATCCCGAGGAGAGACTAAGGTTGGTGCCCACCGCCCGACAAAATGCCTTCCAGACGTGGGATGCGAACTGTGGGCCTCTGATACAATGTCTCGTGGGATGCCATGAAGCCTGAAAACTTTAGTGACAAGAAGGTCCACAGTCTCTAGGGCCAAGGGCAGTTTAGGTAGAGTGACAAAATGGACAGCGTTAGAAAATCTGTCAACTATTGTTAATATAGCCTGATTACCTTCTAAAGGAGGAAGGCTGGTGACGAAGTCCACCGCAATGTGAGACCAGGGTCTGGAAGGCGTGGACCGGGGATTTAGGAGACCAGCTGGAGGTTGGTGGGATGCCTTACTGCAGGCACAGATGGAGCAGGCGTTCGCAAAGACACAGACATCAGCAGTCATGGAGGGCCACCAGAAACATCACCAGATGAAGTCCAGGGTGAGTTGAGCTCTGGGATGACAGGTGAGTTTGGAAGCATGACCCCTCTGGAGAACCTGAGACCTGACTTGGTCAGGGAGAAATAGGAGGCCAGGGGGGACCATCACCCGGATCTGGTTGATCCTGTTGAGCGTGCCGGACCTGAGACTCTATGTCCCAGGTGGCTGCTCCCAGGATGCATGATGGAGGGAGGATAGGGTTGGGAGTGGAGTCCGAACTCTGCTGGTCAGTTTGACGTGAGAAAGCATCAGGTTTAATATTTTGTGAACCAGGTCGATAGGTGATGGTAAAAGTGAAGCGACCCAGAAAAAGGGCCCACCTGGCTTGATGGGGGTTGAGACGTTTAGCAGATCAGAGATACTCCAGGTTTTTATGATCTGTCCAAAGGATAAAGGGTTGAGAGGTCCCCTCAAGACAGTGTCGCCACTCCTGAAGGGCAGAGACCACTAACAGCTCCCGATTCCCCACATCATAATTACTCTCGGCAGGGGAGAGTCGTCGGGAGAAGAATGCACAGGGGTGGAGTTTCTGATTGTTAGGGGAGCGCTGAGAGAGGACCGCCCCGAGCCCAGTGTTGGAGGCATCCACCTCCACAGTAAACTGAAGGGCTGGGTCAGGGTGAATGAAGCAGGACAGGGGCGGATGTGAAGAGGCGTTTGAGCTGGGAAAAAGCCTCATTGGCAGGTGAGGACCAAGTGAATGGGATCTTGGGTGAGGTAAGCTGGGTTAAGCGAGCCGCCACCTTACTGTAATCTTTGACGAAACATCGGTAAAAAATTATCGAAGCCGAGGAAGTGTTGTAATTGCTTTCTCGTAGTAGGGATAGGCTAATCAGCTACGGCCTGAAGGAAGCTGAAGGATGGAATGTGAAACTCGCATTTTTCAGCCTTAACGAACAGACGGTTCTCCAGGAGGCGCTGGAGGACTGTACAGACATGGAGCCTGTGCTGCTCAAGGCTCTGGGAAAAGATCAGAATGTCATCAAGATAGACAAAAATGAATTTGTTGAGCATATTGCAAAGTATATCATTGACAAGAGCCTGAAAAAGTGTGGGGGCGTTTGTGAGCCCAAACGGCATCACTACATACTCAAAATGCCCTATGAGGGTTTTGAACGCAGTTTTCCACTCATCCCCCTCTCTGATGCGGATGAGGTGATACGCGTTTTGAAGGTCAAGTTTGGTGAAAACGGTAGTGCGGTTGAGTGGTTTGAACGCAGGATCAATCAGGGGAAGTGTGTATTTATTTTTGACTGTGATATTGTTGAGGCCACGGTAGTCACGGTAGTTGCATGGACGGAGATATTAATCTTTTTTTTCCACAAAGAAAAAATCTGCACCTACAGGAGATGAGGGGGGGCGAATTAGACCGAAAGCAAGTCATTTATGTAATTCTCCATGGACTCATATTCGGGACGTGAGAGATTATACGTTTATAGATGGCTGGAAGGCAGAGGGGCACCAGGAAGCAAGTCGATAGCACAATGGTCGGGGCGGTGTGAAGGCAGCGAGAGGGCTTTGTTTTTGCTAAACACTTCACTACTATCATGATATTCTACTGGTACAGATGAGAGATCAGGAGGGTCTGGGGGTGCAACGACGGAGGGGGGCGGAGAAGTGTGAGCGGATTTGAGACAGTGAGAGTGACAGTAGAGACTCCAGCTAGAAATGGAGCCATTAGACCAATCGAGATGTGGGTTGTGAGTATGCAACCCGGGATAACCTAAAACCAAAAGAGTGTTGGGAGACGGAATAACAGTCTTGTGATGATTACTGGACAACACCGGAGTGAGTGGGGTGGTTTGGTGAGTGACGTGGGAGATAAGACGGCCGTCTAAGGCATTAATGTTTTGCGGATTAGGTAGCAGCACGAGTGGAATGCGAAAAATTCCCATCCACGCCGGAGTCAATAAAGGCAGGGAGGGGGATGGAGTGGTGTTCCCATGCGAGTGTAGCTGGCATGGACATACGAGAGGCTGAACTAGAAACGACGGAAATGGCATGGCTCACCAGCGCCCTCCCTTTCACTGGCGAGCCCTGACGTTTAGCAGTGTGGTGCAGGAGACGCGGAGATGGCCGGGTTGGCCGCAATATAAACATACGCCGGATTGTAATTGGTGTGGATGTTCCGCAGGGGTGAGGCGGATTGACCTAATTGCATAGGCTCCTCCTGACCGGGTGTGAGAGAGGATGACGGGGGAGACGCAGTGACGGAAAATGAAAGGGAAATTAGGGAATCTAAATCTCTAGCCTCATCTCATGCGGCTAATTCACTTTTAATTTGATCTGATAGACCGTGAGTAAACGCCCCCTGAAGCGCCAGGTTATTCCACCCACTCTCACTGTCACAAGTTCACTATGAAGGGGCTGGACCCGTGAATCAATGGCACAGGAACGAGTGGGAATAATCAGGCTCTGAGAAGAGGGGAAACAACGGTTAGTCAGAGGCAAGACGGACAGCGAGACATATAAAACAGCCAGGACGATATGTGTTACCACTTGGTGAGTCGACAACAAACTTGCGATGAGTCACAGGAGAACAGGAGCATAAGAAGGCGTCGGCTTGATGAGTGAATCACCGGCAGGTGTGCTCCGGCGCAGGTGAGTGGAATGTGCAATCACGGCGGAGGAAAGAAGGGAGGCGGAGCAGACTCATGACAGTAATATTAAATTAACAGCTCATCCAGGTCAGAATTAATCACCGTTGTAAAAGGGTGTTAAAAGTGCTTTGTCATAGTAGGTTGTTCTGTGGTGACAAAGCTAACACAGGGCAATTTTGTGATCCCCAATGTAACATTTTTTGATCCTCAGTGTGCAAAAGATAAGCTCATCTTCCAGGATGAAAACTGAATAATTAAGGCCCATCAAACTCTTCTGCAGGGAGCAACATGACCTCAAAGGTCAAGCATGCCTAATGTACAGACAGACCCCTCAGCACCCATTTATACTCCATTTTCATCTGTTTTATGTCCATCCGTCCCAAACATCATCTTTGTGTGTCCTTTATGTTGGTTGATTACACAATACTTCCTCTTGAGAGCAGTGCCGAGTGAAGATATTCTTTTATTGAGCTTGATCCAAAATAGACAGAAAGGCAAGTGGATTTCGCAGCAGTGGATTGTAGGACCACTCACTCACTCTAATGTTGTTATGTGATGTTCACAATGCAGATGAAATCAATGCAAAAGACCAGACCGCACATTTAGATGCTCAGAGCAGCTGCCATGAGTGTCCATCTATACTTTAACATCACTGTGAGGATCAAGCCAGTGCCACTGGATCATGGAAATGCTTGTGATATTAATAAAATAAAAGAGTCTGAGTGTCTGAGTGTGAGCCAACAGTGAATATCCACTAAGCTTAACCTGGATATTTATCCTAACCCTAACCTCAGTCCTTTTCTTGGACCTAACCCTAATCCCAGTCCTATCCTGGTCACTAACTCTAACCTCATACTCTGACTTTTATTTTACCACTGCTCTGTTCTGAGTGCCTACATGTGCCACCAGTGGGTTTACATTTGAGTCATTTGAAAGGTACCCTTCTATCAGACAATGCAGAGGGATGTGACAGAGTGGCAGTATGTGACGCTGTCAGGACGAAAAGGAGCTGCAGCAAACCGACCTCTTCAAAGGCACTAAAATGAAACATGAAGTCATTTGTTTATTGGTGGTTTCTTCCATTCCTAACCCCAGATTCTGGTCAAGGCCAGAACGTCGCAAATGACTTTATATATTTATAAATAGACAAAGAGAAAAAAAGGAAAGGGAAAGAAGCCCAACAGACGACTGGAACCATATGGAAGTGGTAGAGAGTCACTCATCATGTGACAACATCGCACGCAGCCCCAGGTTTGATAGATGAAACCTGGGGCACTACAGAAATTGAATATTTCACCTCCATATTTATTATATTCATATAATAAATTCACATGAATTTAAAAAAGTGAAGTTATTTTTAAAGGAGCTGTATGTAAGAAATGTATTGTATTAAGTCAATAAATGACCATGATCTTTTATTAGTGTTTAAGGTAACTGTAGGAGCTATTTGTTTCTATTAAGCTATTTAGATTTTAGTTTGATAGTGTTATTTGTAATTTAGGTAGATTTATTTTAGTTTTCATCACAATTACATTTTTTATTGTCAGTATTTACTGGATACTCTCTTTAGTTACATTTTGTAAATTAAATTGCTTGTTTTGTTTAGCATAGTTTCAACCTTTTCAGAGTTAAATTGATTGGATTTAATAAAAGTGTGGCAGTTTGATCGAAAAACTAAATCAAACCCAACTTAATGAAAAGGTATGAATTGTATGCAGCACGGGTATGAATCGTATGCAGGTGAACGATACATAATGTCCAACACAGGTTATTGTTTTCATTATTCAGAGAGAGCTACTAAACACTAATAAAAATCTACTTAAATTACTAATAACAGTAACAAACCAATACCTAACAAATACCAAACACCTAACAAACAAATAGCTCCTACAGTAACGGCTTCAGTGACAACAACGATAAAGCCATTTTACTTAAAGTTTTAATTTTAAGATTCAGCCTGTAAATACTGTTCATGTTATGGAAAAGTGCCTTAGGTGTAGCTCCTTGTAGATTTGTCTGACTTGATTCTTCAAATACTGTGGCAAACTCAAATCAGCAGAGACAGTGCCATCCAATTCATTGGACCTTTTTTAATGGCATGTCTTATGTGCAGCCCCTTTGACTTAATTGACAGCTGCCCCCACTCGTCTCCTCATTTCCAGGCTCCTAATTAGCCTCATCCCAGACGACTCACACATAGAGGTCATTTTTCAAAGCAAGAGAAAGTTATGTGAGAGTACAATTAACAAATGCAGTTCAGCTGTGCACAGATAGTTATGTTTTCATCAGTGTAAGTTTGTCCTTCTGTTAGCAACATTGTCTACAGTTTTAGACACATCAGTATGACTCTTTTGTGATGGTAGGTGAACAAAAATTGTAACATTTTCAAAAACAAAATATGGTATGTATACAGGGGATCAGACACTCTACCCTCAAATAAGTTTCATCCTGATTACAGATGATTTCCGGATTACAATTGATTTGATGGGAATTTAAATTAACCTTGGTGTAGATGTGTATATCTCAGCAACATCTTAACAGATCAAGATACATTTTTGTCATGCTGATGTATCACAGTGTTTAAGCGGAAATCCAACAACAGTACAGTGAGTGTATCCCACAAATGTTATCTAGCAAGACACAAAAATAAAACATCCAGTTCACACTGCTTTCATTACACTTGCTCTTCCTGTTTACGTCTGGCTGTTTCTAAACGAACAAATATATGAGCATGTTCATACGTAACAAAGTGTCTGTCAGAGGAATATCCCTTTAAATATATAGTCTAAAAAAACGCAAAATAAATAGACAGTTCCTCTATTTAAGACAAGAAAAAATAAATAATCAAGGGATTGACGTCGTCATTGTTCTTCATTGTTCCTCATTGTTCCTCATTGTTCCTCATTGTCATCTGCCTCATGATTTTTTGATCATTTCAGTTGGGACTTAAAAACTCAGTGGAAAAGCTCTGAATTGCAGCTTGTTCAGCCGCTTTAGTTGTATCCATTTCACAGTGGACAATTGTACATTTCCACTGAAGCATCTTCTCAGAGGACAAAGGCCCAGTCACTGCTGAAGTCATGGTTCTTGGCTTTTGGGAGTTTATAGAATTTGCCAGTCTCACTGTAAATGTATCCTTCTATTACAAGAAAACACACTCATATTTCAGCCCACTGAGTGTCGCATGCGGGCTTGGACTCACGAGTGTCCAGGTCTGACTCCACCACACCCCAAATGAAAGACTGAGTCCTCTGTGTCAGATTGACAGTCACTTTTAATTTCACTTCAGGTTTTCTGTGCTGAAATACAGGCCCCTCGACGAGACCGAAGCACAGACATGGGCAGAGAGAAGGCTTTGAAATGCGGCAACCCCCTAAACCAGAAAATAATCAAGAGGACTTAGACATGGCACTGTGGCCGGAAATTCACTGTGAAGACTGGTTTCAACCATGACCATTTGAGAGCCCAACTTTTTGGCTGCTGCACTGATTTCAAACCCACCTCCCCCCTTGGCTGCATGTCACACACTCAATTTGGACTCCCTCTGACCTAAAAGTTGATGAGTAGTGTCTCTGTTTTTTGAGGTAGCCCTTGTCCTTGGTTCATTTGTGTCCCTTCGTCACAACACATCACAGGGATGGCTACTTTTCTGCTCGTCCAGCAAAAAAAAAGTTCACTCACCATTTCCCCGTCTGTTATTCCTTCGTCGTCTCTCAATCTGGAGGAAGAAATTGCGGTCGGGTGTTTGGGCCAAGTCTCCCCACAGCTTGTCCTGATTACTAAGTAGACAAGTACCCGTTGGTTTGACAGAACCAGGTCTCTCTGGTCCTCATTTCCTCTCCTTCCCATTTCACAGTGACTGTCTCTGAGGTTTTGGTGAAGGACAGACAAGAGACCCCATTGAATTTTGCGGAGGATCCTAAAATAAAATTGCTTTTAATCAGTGGCCATGTTGGTGCTCGATACTGTTATGTACACATCATAATTGTACAAAAGTGATAAAGTGGGCCATGACCTCGTTATGGGAAAACACAGTAGAATTTGGTTTTGAATAAACAAGTTCAACCACATGACACTGTCTGACATGTCCTTGTAATCTTAATGTTCTCATCCATCCTCTGAACCTCAACCAACTGTGTTTTTTATTTTATTTTTTTTTATCTGCAGTTTCCACTAGGGTCCCCCCCCCCCCCCCCCCCCCCCCCCCCCACACACACACACAAATACACACACTCCCCCTCTGATCACTGTTTTCCCTCTGAATTGTATCGGCAGCTTAATGCCTTCCAGCCAATTAGTAAAGGCAAACACAAGAACAATCAGTGTCCCAGTTTAATACACTCAAACTCTCCAGCAGTAAATACCAAGTGATTCCTCAGAGCATTGTCATTCAGACAGAAGGTCCCTGCTGGATCTGGTCTTTGTCTTACTTTGAAATGGTGAGTTTCAATCCATACAACTCAAACTCAGTGAAGTGGCAGATAAAGGCCATGAGGAAGAATCACAATGGCTGATAAAGGCAGATTACACTGATTTGGCAGCATCTTCTGTCAGAGAGATGTGACGGGTCACATCACACTGTGCTGGAACTCCTTGGTGTCAGTAAGTTCAAAGAGAAGATTTTCACCATTGTCAAAGACTTTTAGATGTTTTATTTAAACCTGTAGCACAACCATTTTCAACATAAACAAATGCCCCTTAGATTGACAATCAATACAAAGTGCAAACTAAGTCTGTCAGCCACACGTGACGTAGTAGATCTCATGTCGCCTGGCAAAATTCCCACGCTGCACGCAGGAAGTGATTAATTTCATGTCAAGACAGATGGAGGCAACAGCAATAATATTGTAAGACAAACAGGTTGGAGTTTGAAAACACAGACAATCACCAAGAAAATGTTTCAGAATTGAATTCAGCATTTTGATGAGACAAATGCTTTTGTCCCCTTCTGTCCCTGCCCTGCTGTTGTACACATATAAACACTCGGGTCAGGTCTGATAGTTTTTCTTGACAGAGCCTATTTCCAGGACGTAACATACAAATTATTTGTTACATAATTTCTGTTCATGAAAATAAAACAGAGGCAAAATAATAACATCATCAACAAAGAGAAAATATACTTGGTAACCTTTAAAGACCAGCCCAGGAGACCTGGTATTTTTTATTTTTATTTAAAAAAATTCTAAATGGTATATTATGATGATGATTATTATTGTTAACAGTAATAATAATGTTTTAGTCTAATAATGTCAGTCCATGTGAATCAAGACAAAGAAGTGAAATGTTTAAAATTCATAAAAAATAATTTTGTTCACTCTCAGTTCATCATTAAATAATTATTTGCCCAACATTGTGTGTGCAGTTATTATATTCAGCTCTCAGGGTTTGTGGGCCCCGAGAATTTAAAGCCTGCTGATTAAGTCAGAGGTAATTAAATGATGAAAGTTCTCCATTACAATAACAAAGAAAAGGTAAGAGAAAGTACTAAAAGGCATGACAAAAGGAGCACAAAAGTGCTTTGTATGTAAATCATTTGTGTCTCCTTGGCGACATGAGAAAGTATGCGACAATCCCTGGCATGTTGCTCATATAGTGAAGGTCCTGACACCAGACAGCGCGGTGCTTCTGTCCTTTGTCCATTAGAAAAACAAACATACAGAGATGGGTGAGAACAAAAGGAAGGATGGGTAGATTTTGAAAAAGGATGAAAGAAGAACAATAAGGAGCAGAAAGATGGAGAGAGGAGCCGACTAATGGGGGGACAGGTGTCTGTAGATGAAGCTGGAGGCAGCGGGGTGAGGAAGAGGAGAGGCCAGAGGATGGATGAAGCAGACCCCCTGCAGAGCGTCCGTCTCAGGCTCCAGTCTTGGACTCATCTTTACTCATCTGAGCACAGTGGGAGAAAAAGAAGAGGAACTCCACAATATACTTCTGCTCTGACGTGACACTTCTTTTAATTTCTCTCCTCCTTCATTTAAACAAGCCAATGTCCAGTCTTCACACACACACATTTGATCTATCCCTTGTTGCTTTCTCTCTCCCCCTCTCTCTCGCTCATTAGAGGCCATTTTCACTTCAAAGCTGCTCCATTATCTTCCATCTCTGAGGGCAATTAGGAACGGGGTGACTTTAAGCTTCAGGCACGGCCACGGCATTATAACTACCCCCCCCTTTGTTGAGGCTGCCAACATTGATGGAGAGGATACTGGGGCCCCATACCTCGAACCCCACCCCCACCTTTTGACTGGTAAACTGTGGAGTAAAATGGTGTGTAATTAAGTAGCAGTCAAAGCAGGTCCTGTTTGGGTGTGTGATGGGCTTGGCAGGGGAAAGCCAGGGTGGAGGCAGCAGTCTCGGGTGGAGGGAGGTGCTCGGAGTCACAAGGTTTGTGTTGCAATGGCAGTTTGGAATGAATGGGAATGGAGGGGACACAATAGTGTGGCAAAGGGGAAAAGCCCACTTTGGATGAAATAAAGTCAGTGTTTACTGACATACTGTTACATTCTGTTAAAGATGGGAGGGGAAAACTTGATACAGGCACATAATGTCTGTATAAGTAATGTAGCAACCACATTCATCCAAACAAAAATATATTTCCTTTAAGGTATGTATACATTTGTATTGATACAAAGAAATATTTATACATGTATACATTTTAATTAAGAGTATTTTCAGAGATTATTATTTACAAGTGTAAACCTCACCTGGTTGTATGAATTGTATAAACTTTATATATCTGGTCTACAGAGGCCACTATTTCAGACCACTTTCTTTTTTCAATATCCCACAATGGGGTGATGAATTATTAAAGTACTGTCTGTGTATTTTGTCATTTATGGCATCTCTTCACACAAACATTAAACACAGACACAGTGAGTAAAGCTGTCACCAAATAAATGCCTCGTCATATTACTTTTTCCTCTCCTTTTCCTTTCCTTTTACCACTGCACATTGGTGGAAGTGTTCACACACAGTACATGCTAAGTAGCGTATGACATTATAACTTTTACTGTGTCGCTGCTGCCAAAGTCATGAAAAGCGCCAACAGTATAGTACAAAGTGAAGACAGCTGTACAGTGAGAGAAAGATGGTCAAATGCAGCTACATAGTGCTTTCAGAAAATCTATCAAGGGGTGAACATGATGCGAAGGTTTGAGGTGGAAATTTGGGAATAAAACTAGAATAATGTGTAATATAATCTCTCGCAATCAGAATCTACAAAGAACATACCCCCTTTCATATCTGCACCTTGGAGGAATGTGGTGACGATGCTGCGGTGGAAACCAATCTTTGATGCTCCCACTAGTGAGCCATCTCCTGCTGAGCAATGACATCCTGTCAGCATGAGACCTCTTCTTATTCACTGGGTTAGTCACTACATCAGCACAAGACAACTGTGTGTGTTTGTGTGTTAGAGTTCTTATAAAAAGGAAATCTGTGTTTCCTAAGTTTAAAGCAGGATAAACAAATTCTGGTTTAAAATCGTACCAATATTTGTAGTAAGATTTACATTAGTATTGTCCATGTTCTTTTATTGGTTTGCATTTCTTTTACAGTATGTGGTAGTTGTATTTGTTTCCAATATACTGTATATTTATATACACACAATGGTAACTCTTCAAAAAGCCTGACTTTATTTAATATTTCTTTCTTTGATTGAACGACTTCAATTGTCTCCACTCTACCAACTTGATAAAAGAGACCAGGCTGCATTTCAAAGTTATCTAATGTTCCTGTGTCTAACATTTTGGAGGCCTTATTGGCAGAAATTGAAAATACTACCCATATGTTTAAATGTGTAAAAGTATATTTTCTTAAAATGCCTCATAGCCTTAAAGTGATGGTCAAAGCAGTTGTTTTCTTTGTCTCTTCATTTTTCTCAGTTTTATAAAAAGATTTGTTCACTGAATGGTTCAATACTTCCTGCATGACGGGAGCACAGACTCCGTCTGACACAGTCACTGAACTGAAATACGGCTGAACGGGTTATGATTCAGCTCATGATCTCCGTCTTTCAGCAGTGCTGTCACTAAATACACGACTCCTCTGTTAAATACTGAGATTTTAGATGTCCTTGTTAAATGTTGGAGGTTAACGCATGTTTTCAGGATTTTTAAGTCATTTTAACTGATCTACAGTTCGGCATTGTTCTTGGATTTGCCGAGCCTGATTAGTTTAAGCTGCTGATTATTTGCTCAGGGCACATATTCAGTGCACAGTACTAGTAGGCCACGTTCATTGATTCATTCACAGTATATTCAGTGAACTAATCACTTACACGTACACAAACTGTTTCCTCACAGTGAGAGGTTTCGCTATGCAGCAGAAATTATGAAAGGTGGCGAGATCAGAGGGCAGCACTTAAAAATAATTGAGTTTTGCATTAAATGATCACTGAAATGTTTTCCTTTACTTATGACTGACTTGTTTTAAGTGAAGAAATATTATATATATATTATATATATAGAAATATTATATATTATATATATATATATATATATATATATATATATATATATACATATATATATGTATATATATATATATACATGTGTGTATATATATATATATATATATATGTATATATATGTATATATATATATATTACAGGTTAACTAGCTATAATAAAAGCACCTGTAGAGAGTTTTTAGATCATGGATACAGCAGGAAAATTTGTAGTAGTTATTTTTCATAAAATTAAATTTTTCAGGAACGTTCACTAGAACAGCAGCTGGCAGGGATGTGATAGTCTTGTCACTTCTCGCCTGGATTACTGAAATTCTCCACCAAAAAACCCACAATCCATAAACTACAACTGGTCCAGAATTCAGCAGCACGCACCATCACTCGGACCTCCTCTATTCACCACATCTCACCAATCCTGCAGCAGCTCCATTGGCTTCCCATCACACATCGCATACAATACAAAATATTACTTCTTACCTTTAAGGCCATCCACAACCTCACCCCTCCAAACCTTTCTATTGCCACACCTGTCTGCACACTCAGATCTTCATCTTCCACCCACCTTATTGTCCCCTCTGCCCACCTCACTACCATGGGGAGCAGGGCCTTCAGCCGCTCTGCTCCCCGGCTCTGGAATTCACTCCCTCTTCATCTCCGTAACACTGACTCAATTTCACTGTTTAAATCTAAACTCAAAACCCATCTGTTCCAACTTGCTTATCAACTGCATTCTCTTTTACTCTGTCCTTTACTGTTGTCTCTTAATTCTTAATTGTTATGTATTTTATTCATTGTTGTACGGTGACCTTGGGTTCCTTGAAAGACGCCACTAAATAAAATGTATTATTATTATTATTATCATTATTATTATTATTATTATTATTAGGACCTCTGTAGTTTTGGTCAAGATTTCCTGTTGGGAAAATGCCCACAAAATTGAATTGCTGACGTCTAGAAATTAGCAACATCCCTTTAAATATAACAAACAGAGCCAGAAACATAAGCATTCAAACAATAAGAGAACCTGGAAACAAAGTCCCAGATTAATCAACATAGTTTAGAAGAGAAAACAATAATGAGAGATGAAATGGTTGCTCAAATAAACATTAATTACAGTTTACAGATTGATGTCCGACTGGCTAATTTGAACTAGTGGTTGCACTTTAGAGGTCACAGTTTTCCTAATATAAGAGTGTAATGTGCGATAAAGCAAAAAAAAAAAAAAAAATAAAAAAAAACTTTATTACAGTAATGAGGGATTAACATAAAATGTTTGTCATTTTCAATATGAATTTAATTAATCTGCTGCCTTGTTCTCAGTTTTCACAGGCATTTATAAGCACTTTACACTTCTGCTTTCAACTACTGTTAATAATTAACTCAGCAATTCTGTGGGCTGTGGTGGAATTAGGTACAATTACTCTTTCAGGTAATTATTAATCCTCAGCTATCCAATAAAGCCACTCACACAAACCTCAAGGGCCTTCGACATGATGTGGTGTGGAATTAGAATGACACAGAACAGGGTCTCACGCCACCTTAATTGCCAGGTGTCAGGAGCCTGTGGGTGGATGAGGTTTCAAATTGCTTTAATTGATGTTGAGCTAACAAACAGGTAATATAACCGTTGGGATAATACACTGCCAGAGGGTTAACCGAGACAAATGGTGAAAGAGTCAGTATGTTTCCATGCACAGTCATACCGCTACTGCCCTCATTGCATGAACCAAGCAGGTAGGGAATTGTTTTGTTAATGAGTGTATCTGCTCTGCTGCTTGTTATAATAAGGTGGTTCATGGTTTTGTATGCAGCTAGTTGTTAGTGTTGTGTTGTGTTGGGTTGGGTTCTTTCACACAATGAAAACGACTCTTCCTGTTCAGAATTTTTACTTAAACATATTACCAACCACAGTATATGTCGATCACATCAACACACACACATTCCATGTGTCACATATGACGTCTCACACTACATGATATTATATTATATTACACCACATCTTCCTCACTTTAAGTTCAAAAGGAAACTGAACATTCATATCACGTGTTTTCTTTGAACTTTTTCTTTTTGCAACAGAACTGCCCTCTCTGCCTCTACATTGTTGTGAAGATATGTTGGGTTGCTGGTTACATGCTTAAAGCCAGCTGCAAAGTCAATCATTTCATATCTGGGGAATTGTGGCCCATTGTCACATATCAGAATCTCTGGGATGCCATGTTTTGCATCACTATAGATGGATGATCATGTCTGGAGATCTTCCTGGGCTGAGTTGTGTTCTTTCACTGTATCTACAGAGGTAGTCTACTATGAGCAAATACTGTCTGTCTGTCTGCATGTCAGTGTAAACAGGTCTTTGCCTATCTTTTCCAGGGCCTGACTGGGAGTTTCTTTGGCATTTGCTCTTTCTTTGGTTCTCCATTTGAGTTCAGACTCACTTATTTAGTTACTCAGTCCAGACACTTTACTGGTGACCCTCAAGTACATCATTCCTTGTCTTAGTAGGTATCACTAATCTTGTACCAAGCAGAAGAAGTCCACACTTAGGACCCTGTACCTTGTTCCTGTTGACCCTCCATACAGTATTTCATGACTTGTGACTTCCTGAGGGAGAGACGCTGAGAGAGGAATGCTAGCCAGCGTGACCCATTGCTCCAAACCGGTAAATCTGGTAATTTCATGCAATCATTCAGAAGAAATAACCTTCCATGTTTTAAATATCCCTAGTACTGGTTTGGTGTTGGGTTATCCCTGGCTGGCTAAGCACACTCCCCAATTTGATTGGTCTAAGAGAGGGGTAGTGGGGTGCAGTCATATGTGTCACCAGTCCTGTCTCAAAGCCACCATTTCTCCCTATGTTAGTTTTAACCTGTCTTTGCAGGACCAACCTGAAACAATGGACCTCTTAGCCATTCCCTCTGAATACCATGATTTGTGGTCCTCAGTAAGGAGAACCCTCTCGCTGCCACAGACTCTATGACTACCCCATCAACCTCCTACCCGGTGCCCCATTTCCTACCATATAAACTTCTCTAACCCTAACCATGCCCAGAAAACTTTTGAGCTCACTTATGTTTATTATATTAAACTCGGTTATGTTCTGCACTAGTTTTCTTTTATCTGGATCTGGCCTCATGCCTTCTACTTAATAATGTAGTTCACATTTTGACATGTTCAGAGTTACACGTGCCTTTTCTAACTTTTCTAGGACAATATGGACATTAGCGTTGTGCTGCTTTTGTATAGTCCTCCAGACAAGTATAACGTCCATATGGCAGACTACCCTAAATCTGAGGTGGTGTCAAAGGGTAAGGTACCAGAAGACAAGTTTATTTATATAGCATGTCTCAACAAGTGCTAAAGTGCTTTACAATAAGAAAAGGAAGAGAAAAACAGCAGCAGCATTAGATGTAAAAGGCATAATAAAAACACAGTAAAACATCTGAGTAGAAGAGGCTAAAAGTTGCAGTTACTATTTCTATTTAAACAGTGAAAAACAGGTAGGTTTTCAGGTTAGATTTAAAAGAATGAATTGATGTAGCAGATCTTCTAATCGACTGAAGATAAAGGCATGGACCAGGGTCCTGTTACTTAATTTTTAAGGAGGTTAGTCACCATTTAAGGATGCAGCAATATAGGTTACAGCTGCAATAAAAAATGTCAGGAAGACTAGGGGTTCAGCACTTCCTCAGTTGGGGAGGGAGAGGGACAAGAGGGGGCTTGTGTGGGTTAGTAGTTTTTTTTTCCTGTTTAGTCTCTTTTTGTTTTTCCTTTTACACTCTTATTCTGCGTACAGGACATAGTAATGTGTCTCTTAGATAAGACAATATCTTCGATTTATTTATTTTTAACTGTTTCTGGATCTTGTGTCGCCTTATAGGAGATAAGGCGATTTTAAACAATGACAGCGGTAGCTTTTAAGTATTTGACATGGAATACTAATGGCATCAATGACTTGTCAAAATGTAGAAAGGTACTTAACTTCCTTAGAAATCATAAAATAGATATAGCTCTAATACAGGAGACTCATCTAACCAATGCTGAGCATGCTAGACTTGCACGCCAATGGCAAGGGCAGTGTCAGGGTTCGGTTTCCCTGCTGCTTCCTGCCTCTTATTTTGTTAAATGTTTCCTTTTCCTGTACAACCATGTCTCTGTTTTGTGTTTTCAGGAGACTTTTTCAGGCTGCTGGGTGGAGTTCCCTCCCCACACACCTGCTGCTTGTTTCCCTGATTTGATCCTTACCTTCTTAAGCCAGGCTTCTTCCTGCAGCAGGTGTCAGTGCGTCTCTCATGCAAGCTGGTATTCACTCGTGCAAGTCTTGTTCCGTGTGTTTCGACCTGTATGCCGTTTTTTGTTCTGCTTTTTAACCACCCGTTTCCTTTTTTTCTAGTTTTTTCCGGGAGACCTTCACCCAGCCAGCCTGACAGTCTCCTTGCCTTTTGTTATTCTTTTGACTCATTAATTTCTTGTTAATAAATCCCATGCCTCTTGTTTTACAACCTGGCTTCTGTTCCCCTTTTTTGGGTCCATACATATCCAGTGTAAAACCGTCACAGGCAGACCTTTTACTCCTCCTTCACATCCCAATCTCGAAGTGTCGCCATATTGATAGGTAAAAATGACCCCCTACAATTAGATAATATTGAGAAAGAGAAGAAAGAACGCTATTAGCAGTTACAGACTCTGGCGATGTAGATTATGTTAAAATTATTAGTAACAAAATGGACAGTTTTATTAGCATTGACAGAGGGATTGCCTTGCCAACGGCTGTGTGGGAATCCTTAAAAGCTTACATTAGAGGTGAGACTATAAGTTATTCCTCATGAAAAAAAACAGTACATGCTGAAAACCAAAACACTTGAATCAGAGATTAAGAATCTCGAAAAGGAACATTCTCTTCTAAACATCAAAAGGACTGAATATAATCTGCTAACCACTATGGTGATTGAGAATGCCATGGCTAGAACGAAACAACAATACTACGAACATGGGGATAAAAGTGGTAAACTATTAGCCTGGCAGATCCAAAAAGAAAAAAACTCTAGATGCATCCCCTCAGTTAAAACCAGGGATTATGTCACAATAGTCCATGACCCCAAACGTATTAATGACATTTTTAAGGATTTCTATATTGACTTGTATTCCTATCAGAGGGTTGATACTCATAAACTGATTAGCTTCTTAAAGGGGCTGGGCATTCCAGGGGTGGGGACAAGGGAGAGCCTAGAGGCAGATAGTATTAAACAGGAGGTTCTGAATGCAATTGGTAAGCTTTCAGCAGGAAAATCGCCGGGGCCAGATGGGTTCTCCATGGACTTTTATAAAGCATTTGCATCTAATCTAATAACACCCCTAATGGATATGTTCAAACACTCACTTGAAATACATCAACTACCTAAAACTTTAGAAGAGGTTCTGATCACTGTCCTGTTAAAACCTGGCAAGGATCCAAGACTCTGTGGTTCCTATAGGCCCATTAGATGCTGAAAAGGCATTTGATCATAGAATGGCCCTATCTCTTTGCAGTTTTAGAAAAAATTAATTTTGGTCCAAATTTGATACAAATGAAAAAAATACTATATATCTCAATCCATCAGCAATGAATGCTTAAAATGCTGACATCTCATTGCTTTTTCCCTTGTCACATGGCACTTGCCAGGGATGTCCCCTGTCTTCGCTTCTCTTCTCATTGGCGGTTGAGCCCCTCGCAATTGTTATTAGAGCACATCCAGTAATAGAGGGCGTTATGGTCGAAGACAAGAAGCACATAATTTGACTTTATGCTGACAACATTATGCTGTATCTGACTAACATGGAGACGTCACTCCCCAACCTCTGCATCCTGTTAGAGGAATATAGCTGCATCTCTGGGTACAAGATAAATAAACAGAAAAGTGTGATGATGCCTCTTAACCCAGCTGCTCAAGGATTATCAAGGGAAGACATTCCCTTTCATTGGGACCTCTGTAAGCTCTGTTATCTTGGTCTGCATATATCCAACCAGCTACATCAGATTTACTCTCTCAACTATGAATCTCTGTTTAAAAAAGTTGAAGCAGATCTGGACAGATGGATATCTAGATTTTTGTGGAATGGTAAAACTCCCAGAGTCAAGCTCAAAACCCTCTGTCAGCCCACAGAACAGGGAGGGCTAAATTTACCAAATTGCCAGTTATACTATTGGCTGCTCAATCCAGAGCTATCTGGATTTGGATTAAAGATTTAGAGCACCCTCCAGCTTGGAAACAGATCAAACAGTCCTATACAGTGGAAGCGTTGTCTAGCATTCTATTTATTAACTCTTATCACAAGCAAAAATATGTATTTCCAAATCCAATGATAAAACTTACATCAAAAATTTGGGATGAAATTAGAGCAAAGTTCCATAGTGTTCGCACACTGTATGGTTCCACTCCATTTCATCTTAATCCGGTTCTACCTGGGGCATTGAGAGATGGCACTGCTAGAGACTGGTATAACAGAGGTATATGCAATTTTGGACGCTTATATGAGCACAATAATCTGAGATCCTTTGAGCAACTGAGGCTGTCTCTCAACTGAGGCACATTTTTTTAAAATACTTACTTTATTAGGGCACAGCAAGGTAGGAAACTTATTCCCTTAGAGGATTCTGAGATAGACAGTATGATGCAAGACAAGCATAACTCTAAAGGCTTTTTATCCTATGCTTAAACCAGACTAATGAGGCTGGCAGAAAATAATGCTTCTACTGCAAAACTTAAGTGGGAACCAGACACTGATTCTGCCTTCGAGGACTTTGAATGGAAGGAGATTTGTAGTAGCTCTCAATCATTCTTCTATAACAGCCGACACAAACTATTACAGTTTAATCTTATACATAGGGTTTAATTGTCTCCCCATCGTCTCCATAAGATAAGTAGTAACTACTCTGAATACTGCCCTAGGTGTAAGACTGAAACAGGAACCCTTCTCCACATGTTCTGGATGTGTAGATGTTTGGAGCAGTACTGGAGCTCTATCTTGGACATTGTTAAAGGAATTGTGGGGGTGGAAATCCCGGCCAATGAACGGCTGACACTAATGAGGGACCTCTCGGTTTTACCAATTAATATGAGAGTCCACACTCGTTTTATCAGATTAGCCCTAATTGCAGCTAACAAATGTATAGCTATCAACTGGAAAAGCGAGGACCCCCCCGGTGTTTCTTTATGGCTTAAAGAGCTCTCTTCATACTTTCCATCAGAAAAGATCATGTTTAATCTCAGGAAAAAAACCATCAGTCTTTGATAAATGTTGGGGAGTATTTGTAACCTTTTTACATAATAGAGTTGCTCCTATGGGTGACGTACATGGTCGGAATTGAAATGGGACTTGATTCTGGAATTCACTCAAAAGGTTGGGGGTTATGTAACATTATGTATGAGAATGATATAACCTTATCCTCCTGCTGCTATTTCTATTTCCTGTACCAACATCAGGGTGGGGTGTGGGGGGGGTAGGGATTTAATACCTAATGTTAATGGTATTGACCCTGAAATATTGTACTTTGTTTGAAAATTTCAATGAATAAATTGTTCAAAAATAAAAAATAAGTCATTAAGTTGTTGAAATTCTGCATTTTTAATCATTTTGAGCAGATTAGATATTGGCCTATAGTTGTTATGTTGTTTTGTTGTTATGTTGTATTCTTTTTCAGGAGCGGCCTAACTGCAGTTTTCAGGGCCTGTGGAAAAACACCTGACTGAAGGGATGTGTTGATAGTTTGTAGGACATCTTGTGCCAGACAGTTTGTTGAAAAAGCTTGTTGGCAAGATATCAAGACAGCAGAAAGAGGATTTAAGATTCTGTATAATGTCCTCCAAGTTTTTGTGATTGATTGGTTTAAATTGTGCCATATTATATTATCTGAGTTTTTTCTAGGATGCCTTCATATCAGATCACCTGTGACAGGCATGGACGCATTGATTGGTTAGTTTTTTGTTTCTTAAGCCTTTGTGGACTGAGGTACGTGCAAGTGTGAAATCTCTCTTTAAAGATGTCGTAATGAACTTGGAGGTTTGTCTTCAGCCTTCCTTCTTTCTTTTTTCCAGTCTTACCAGTAGGGCATTTCTCCAGGGAGATTTTTTCTTACCAGAGACTGTCTTCATCTTCCTTGGTACAATAGCATCAATAATAGTTGTAATTTTGCTATTGAAATTGCACAGGAGCTCATTCACTGAGACACAAGAAAGAATGGGTGTTGAAGAGAAAGCCCGACTAAAAACATCTCGAGTATTTTCAGTGATATATCATTTTATGACAACTTCTTTGAGCATTTATGGCACCTTCAAAGAAATACATGAATGGTCGGAGAGAGCAACATCTGTCATTTGACATTTGGAATGTTGAAAGTAACATCCTGAGGGTGTGATTAAAAGTGGTTTCTTGGTTTTTGACTGCTGCTTCCCTTCTTAGTGTATATGACATCCACTGCTGGTTTGCTGGTTCTGTATCTGCCTCCCCTCTCACGTCAGTCTTTTGTCGCTTTATTTCTTCTGGCTGCTCTTCCAACTAACTATTCTGTCTCTCAAAAATTCGTCATGAGCATTTCCATACTCTCAGTTTTCTGCCAGTGCATACAGTTCTGTGATGAATGAGTCCACAGTCTCAGTTGGCTGCTGTTCTCTCTTGTTGAACCTATATTTCATTCTTCCTTGAAACAAAATACTCTTTTAAAGATTTGACCGCTTCATATTGCTCTCGCTGCTCAGTTGTTAATACTTAATGAGTGTAATACTGCATTCCATTTAGATCACGACTCGGAAGTCGGAGCTGTGAGTGACGTCTGTGGGCCAGACATATGTTGGACTAAACTGAACACCTTTTGATTTAAATGATAACCGAACCATAGGTCCTCCTATGTCAGGGTCTGGTTCTCATGCCTTTTATTTTGGTTATGTTGCTGACATTTCCTGTGTTTTGTTTTGCAGTTTGACTGGGGGGGAAGCTGGGCGGCATTCCGGATTGTGCACCTGCAACTCATCCTCTCATCAACCTGCAGCAATATAATCCCTGGTTCCTCGCTCCACAATCACCAGCATGTCAAGTCACATCACGCGGTATCACTCTCTCCTAGCCTCTAAGATCGTGCTTTTGCTCAAACTAATTTATCTCTTGTGAATTACTTTTGAATCCCCCCCCCTTTTTTTTGATCCCCCCCCCCCCCCCCCAATGTTGTTTATTAATTGGCTTGGTTTTTTTTAAATAAATTTGTTACTCCTTATTTTTACATCCATACATCCGCTTATTTGGGGTTCAGTTAAGTTACAGACTCTAATCACCACATCCTGCATGGTTTGAAGGGAAGGAAGAGGTGAGATTTATTTACCTATGACATAAAATGTCCTCAGTAGATGTGGTTAAATCCTACACTCACTGTATCCTACCTTATCTACCATTTTGTTTTGTCCTTCACAGATACATTCAACCCACTGTGCCAACACTCCACTCCCCACCCCACACACATGCTTCTGTTGTCCCCCTACATATTATCTAAACCTCAAACAGTGAGGTCCAATAATGAAGAACAATAGCTTTTCTTGCCCCAGTTACAAAGCGAGAGTGCAACAGTGTCGCTGACCCTGGTTTTCGACAGCACATTTCACAGGTTGAGCAAACACTGGTAATTGGCCCTGAGATCAGGTTCTGTTTTGACTGTTTGTCGTCCTCAGTGTCGCCTGAAATGCATTTGATCTGCAGTTGGATGGCAGCAGGAATTCCCATTCACACAGAGGGAGAGAAAACCACCCGACAAGCTTAGCACATGCACATGCACATGCACACACACACGCACACTCACACAAAGACTGGATGTGAATAAGCAGCCACTTACAGAATGATGTGAACACCCTGTTCACTGTAATTTTCTACTGACTAAATCATAATGATGCCATGTGTTTCTTTTCAAAATGGCAGGAAATCCTCCACAAACAAGCACACAAATGGCTCATGCATTTGTTCCATACAACACACTTAAGTCAAACTTTTATCCACACAGTGAAACAATAAAATATACTTCTAATAAAGTGCAATTCACTTTCATTATCTCATCTTGAGTTGATTTTGGATGTCTCAATGGAAAAATTACATAAAATTTCATGCATCTACGGGGGTAAAACATGGTCATTAAAAGCAATTACTGCACAATTTTATTAGTGCAAACAAATTTTGTCCAGGCTGCCTCAATAAGCACGACTGATGAGTCATTTTTCTCTGCTTGAAGACGTAACATGGTGTTGTTAAAAACACAACTGCAAATGCCAGACCATGTAAAAAGTTTATTTCAGTCAAAGTAAAAATTAGTTTTCTTTTACCTGTTATTTTTAATAATCAGTATATTAAATGTTGTGCGGATGGAATGTCTGTCAATGTTTCTATTTGCTAGGTAGAAAGAAGGAATTGTTCTCTTTGCCATTCTGAAACACTGAGTAACATGACATGCTGACAGACGATTGCACAGATGAGTCGCGGGTGCTTTGCAGTCAGTCATGGTAACCTCTCCACCAGTTACACCTGACCTTGTCAACGGGCTCGGATCAAACTGGTGTCAGGAGCGTGACTCTTTCAGTAGTCCAACTGTTTCAGTAGCCTGGTTCTGACCTGAGAAGGTCTGAGCAGAAACGGGGTTAATACCTGCTAGAGGAATCAATCTGCTTCTCATTTTCAACCTGCTGGATCATCTGGAATTTGCAAGTAATTTTGACATGTCAATTATCATGGATTTACTGTTATTAGGATGATTGCCCCAATGAATCCACCTAGTGAGCTGCTGGATTAAAGAGCCATTTGACATTTGTCTAGGAGGTTTGACATGGAAACCTGAAATTGTTTTTGTGACTCTATTTGTGTAAAAGAACATATGAGAATGTAAGTCAGTTTGAAATCCTGACTTATTTGTTGCTCAGAAAGTGAATCTGACAGTGGTGGCTCGTCAATAGGGGGCACTAGGGCACCGCCTCATTGACATAAATAATTCAAAAAAAATTATGCTCATTATACTCACGCAGTGTACCTGGTTGTGCACACTGCTGGTTGTATTTAATTACTTTCTAAAGCTATGCCTGATATTTCTGAATCCAGGTTAAAAAAGGTGATTAGCACCATTCCTATTGCCAGTGATTGTTCTGCCTTGTGGTATTTTTTTTTATGCCTGTGAGAAATGTTCTACAAATGCACCATCGGTCGGAAGAAGAAACAACACAAACAATACAGTCAGTGTTAGTCATCACCATTTCATTACCTCATTCAAACTCTCAAGTTCACAATTCTAAGGTGTTAATAACATGAAATGAAATGAAGTAATATGAAATAAAAATTCCAAGTGAAAAAGTAAGGCTTGCTACAATGGCTAAGCTAAAGGTGGGAATTTCCATCGTTGCTTAAAATGAAGCAGATGAAGAAGAAATTAGTATTTTAAACTCTGGTCTTCTGTTTCCCATGTGCATTGCAAAGTAAAATGTGTGAGAAACACATTAGCTGAGTAAACAGTTTAACTTTCTTTTTATTGTTTAAGGTAATACTTTTTGTACTATTTTGAACTGGCTTTATTCACTTGATGATTAGGTTGTTAGTAGTCAACAATATTCTCAAACAATTCTGACCTGACAGCCGTGGGAGAGGTTTGGGCTCTAAATGAGGCATAATTACATCCTGAAGGCAGAGCTTATACTAATAAAACCGCCTGACAATGCTACAGGAATGTTGCCACGATTAATGAAACCTACCGGCCTCTCTTCTGTCTGGTGCCAAGGAACATGTGGAACCTCTAAAAGCCTGTGTTTCTGGTGGAGCGAATTACCCCCTCAAACCAGTCACACCAGGATATCAGGATGCAGCGCTGACTGAAGTTAAAAGGCCCAACGCAGGGCACAATCCCCTAAAAGAATTATTGTATACACGCAAGCTCACTGGGATAACTTGTGTATGCTTAGACACAAATACACAGACAGGAACTTGGTTTACTGGCAGATCAGCGATTGAGTAAACAGTGACTTAAAAGTCAGATGGTTGAAAAGGCTGATGATGGACTCACGGTTGCAGCGACACAATGCTTACATATATAGTGAATAGGATTTGGTGTGAAATATTACCTCATTCTTCATGTCACTTATCTTTTATGTTCCAGTAAAATGCAATGGGGAATTACCAAACAAAATGAAAGTAGAGGAATGTTAGAGGCCACAGACAGCAGGAGCAGCAGCATGTGGAGGACCAGAGGGAGGGTATAGGTATAGGAAGAGGATACGGGGGATTCTCTTGTAATTGCTGGAGCAACATGGGGCCTGATTCAAGGTCTTGGGCTGATATTAAAGTGACCTGAGAGACTCCAGACACAACAGGTCTTTAAACAGTCCTGGCTCCAGTGGAATGATCCTCCCAATTTCCAAACATCACCATGTTGCCAGGTTGGCTGCAGCATCTTCAGCATTCAATCATGTGACTCCATAGCATAGGAAGTGAGCCTGATCAAGAGAAAAACACCAAACAGAAATGTCCTATATGGAAGCCATGTATGTGACTTTTCAGACTTTACAGTCAAATATTTAAAAAAGCAGAAAAACAACCAGATTTGATACAACTACAGCTCCATGTAATGAGAAATGAAGCTACATGCTGGCATAGTTATTATGATTATCAACCAGTAATTATACCATAATGAATTACTGCAGGCCTCAGATAGTTCAAATTAAGCAGTTTGGCTGCTGGCTGGAAAAGCAGTAGTGGTAGAAAATCATGTTTCATTTCAAACATGCAGCTCAACAAATCATTTTTGAAGAATTAATTAGCATTCAACAGCAACAAAAAAATAAGACAGTTTCCTCAAAATGAGATGTGTCAGTGTCTTACAGATCGGTGGTGAAAACAGGAACCATTCAAATGTCACTGAATAATAAATGTACATATCTATTAGTAAAAACATGTATGTACATGTATGAAGCAGGAATTGGACCTGTAATTATACTGTATTATTATTATGGTTGCAAACGGTTTGTATTTTTAGTCTTGACCACTCAAAGCTGCTCTACGCTACCGTTTTGTCACTCACACTTTCATACAACACATTTGTCAGCTTTCACACCCATTCACACGCTGCCCTCAGGAGCAACGCCTGTCTTACCCAAGGACACATCTGCATGTAGATTAGAGGAGCTGGGAATTGAACCCACAACTTTTGAGCTGAAAACGGCTTTATCTACCACTGAGCTAACTTTTGACTTATGAAAGTAGTTGCCGAAAGCGCACCATCAGGATCATCATTGATTATTATTTTAGATAAGCTATTATTATTAAAGGGGACATTCACTGGAAAATCTAATTTCTGATGTCCCCATGTCCCTCCCATATCTAAACAACACTAAAGTGTCAAAATAAACATTTCATTTCATTTGAGAAAAAAGGCTTCTCTGTTTATCTGTGCTCAAGCAAGCGGTTTTAAAAAAAAGTTTAGTTACGCAACTAGCACATTTGATGTGCAACGAACCCTCCCCCAACAGCTACTCCTGGTCATGGGCGTGAACATTCAACCTGAAGAAGAAGAAAAAGCTTAATCGCTTCCGCCATTACAAATATTGTGTCTGTTGAGAGCAACATGTCTCAGAAGAAAGGTTCAGTTCATTGTTGCTCTGTTGCTGGTTGTCAAAAACAACACCAGACACTGAATGTCTTTCATTTTTAATAGTAATATCCCTGCTAAGCTTCCTGAAATGCTGTTTGTTTGTAGCAGTCACTTTGAAGTGAATTGCTCAAAGAAAACTTTGAGCAATACAAAGCAGGACTCAGCTCAAAATTTCCGTAATGGATTTCTTGGAGGCAATGTAAGTATTTCCAAATGAAGTAATAATGTCTCTGTGGCTTGACTGCTTCTTGTCTTGAATAGCAATAGCTAACAACGGCTAATTGTAGCCTCATTTGAAAGGCAGCATGTGTGTTCACCTTTTCTGTCTCAGTAGCGGTAGAAAATGATGAGTGAGAGTGAGTGTTTGTCTCAGCTTCACGATACTGTTTACAAGCAAAACGCTGCATGACTTGTGTGACAATGTGTGTAATTTTGTGTTGGCTTGTGAGTGTCTCGGGTTAGCACATACACTAACTACTGTGCGGCAGACAGAGATCATGTGTGCTTTCTGTTTGTCTCGGCTCGCTGTTTTAAAAGCGAACCGCTGCATGAGCTGTGAGAAACCGTGTGCATAGAGAACAACTTATTAATGGTTTATTTTACATGTAAATTAAACCACGCAGGCACTCAAACTGACGCTCCTGCGGTTCGCGGGGCGAAGCACTGTGCATCAGTTAGTCCGCTCGTAGCTGGCCAACCACAAGCGAGTGGGAATGCGCTTGGTAGCTGGCGAATCGCAAGAGACTCAGTGTTCTGGGGGGCTGGCAGTAGCTCGGAAACAGAGCGTCTGTTCAAATGCTGTCAGAGATGACCAATAAACTGGCTTAATCTGAAGAGACTATGAGGTTTTTGACCATAAATATCTAAGTAGATCAATAATCTTGATTTTTGTTTCAAAAAGACCATTCTGTGTCTCCTTTAAAGCATTCATTGAGAAGAAGCAATTGTGGCTCTGGGCCACACAGTTGGTGCAGTGGTTAGCACTTTTACCTTTGCAGCAAGATGATGTCAGGCATCTCTCAAGATTCATCTTGAGAGATACCTGTGCTTGATTTGGTTTAACATGTGGAGTTAAACCAATATTGGCTGTCTGTGCATTGGCTGTCTGTGCACCAGACAGCCAACGCACAGACAGCCAACGCACGGTCATGGCCAAGGATGGTTTCCACTTTCCCAGCCGTTGTGGTGCTCTTGGAGCCGTCATCCTCCATCTTGTTTACTGTTTAGGTCCTTTTTGGACTGTGCTTAGTCTTATTGGGACACACAAGGTTCTCCACCACGGCAAGAAGACGATCCATAGAGAACAACAAAAATTAATTCAGGATTGATTTAGGACCATGAAAATCCATGAAGACCAAACAGAAGCAACAAAAGACGATAACCTGGATGACTGAGAATCTTCACAGACATGCCAACAAAAGTTACATACTGCAGCTTTAAGCTTCCATGAGGTCAGCCAATATTGTTTTTTTTTCACTCTTTAGAAATCAGTGAAACTTTGTGTCATTATATAATTCAGATTTTGGCCTGTTTTGCCATTTTTCTTTTCCCCTCTTAATCTAAAAAACTTAAAAAATTCAAACATTTACTGAATAACACATCAATTTTTCTTTTCATCAATCTGGTCCTAATGAGGCTGAACCTCTTTTTTGAGAGGTCTAAAGTGTGACTAATGGGGTTAGTCACTAACTCTTTATGGTTAAGGTTAATTCAGAGTCCCAGTAAAAATGGGTGTGTGAACCTACGTGTCTGTGTAGAGGACATCTTCACTGTCTGCTTTATAGATGCGGTGGATATCCATGGGGTCGTCAGTGGTCGTCAATACTTACAATGAGCAAGACTCTCTTAAAACACACTATGTAAGGGCCCTCTGACATGTGTCTTCTCATCTTTCGACCAAAATTAAGGGTTTAAGACTTCAGTGTTTGGAACAAAGATGATGTCTGGTTTAGGATTGGGATTAGGTATTTTATAAGGATGTTGAGGAGTAGGACTATGTACCGTATATGAGTGTACTCACTAAGGTAGCTGTACAAAACAATGTCTTTGTGTGAGGGAACTTGTATTTGTTTCCTCTTTAGGACATTTTCTGGCATAAACACTGAGCCTTTTAATAATAAATATAACAAAAATTGAACCAGTCCAGGAATAACAAAAAGCGCTGAGTCGAGCCGGCTGGTGAGGCGGAGCTCAGGAATCAGGTATACTAGGAAAAAAGGAACAAAAAATTATCATTAGGAAAAAAAGGTAAAAGAAATCAAAGAAACAAATACAGAACGCAGTTCAAGCACTAAAGGCAGAGAGACGTGACGCGGTTACCCGACTGAACAGAGAAGACGAAAAGGAAATCCGGGTTTAAATAAGGCAGGCACTGATTGGGGATGAGGAGCAGCTGTGCTGATTAGAGTCCCACCTCACCTGACACCCAGACTCCTAAAACAAAGGCAGAGCCATTCTCCCAGGAAGTAACACAAGCACACAAGAATAAAACAGTAAGTAAAAGCAAACAACACAGGAGCAACCCAGACCAGACATGATACAGACGTATGGAGACCAAAACCAGGTCCTGATGAGGCAAAAACTCATTTATGAGTTAATGCTGAAGTTAGTGTCTGGTGAAGAACAGGTTTGTGAAACCGTGTGTGTGTGTTTACAGCTCTGAGGTCCAGCAGTGGCTGACTGATGCTTACCTTTGGTCTAACACCATAGTTAACACAGTCACTCTGGCTCCACAGTGGGTGGAGTCGCCAGACAGCATAACTTGGCGCTGCAGCCCACTGTAATTAGCCTTATTGAATCTGTCACTCAGGCACTCCACTCTGGTCCCAGAGTGCCCCAGTGCTAACATCAGAAGGTGCTTAGGTTGATGCTAACAGCTATCAGCTATGTGTTAGTGTTTAATCTTCCTTTGTCAGATGCTCTCTCCAGGCTCAAGATGTGTTTTGACAATCTGATTGTCTCTTGGCATGAAGCGATGTAACGAGGGACACATGTTGTCAGGGAGGAGGCAGAATATGAACGTTACATCAAAGAGAGGAAAATCAGATCTTAGGCCGGACCCAAATGTAGAGCCAAATAGGGCTTTTAAATCTGTTTATGTATCTCAATGAAGATGTTTTCAATTGAGGGAAATATAGCGCTCAGATATAAGGGCATGCTCGAGTGTGGGGTTGATAGGATAACAAAGTCCACATGAAACATGCTGTGCCTAATAGGCTCATAACTTTAGAGCTTTTGGTTGTTCCTCTTAAAGTCACAAGTGGTTTTACTCACTGTTGCTGTGGCTCTGACAACTCCTTATTAACACTCCATGTAGGACAAATACAGAACGTACATTGATGTTCACCAACAGACACTGATGCACACGCCTAACAAAAGACACACATGGGTGTATGAGATTTTCACTCACTGTTTTGTAAATTCAATTGAGCTGCTGTTTTTCACACGGGTGCCAAAACCTAAACAGCATCTCAGTCTCTGTCCAAATATCCTGAGGCTGATATGAAAGGTGCAGTAGCTCATTCTTTTTACTGTAATCACATGATACCTGCCAAAAATAACAAACTGGGTTTGAACTGCACAGTAAGTTTAGGAAGTTTGTTGACCATGTTTTATTTAAGTATAGTATGTATGTATCCTTTACTGCAGTAAAATGTGTTTTCCCTCAGGGTCAACAAAACAAAACTTAGCAACAAATAAAAACAAATAAATGCAACAACAAATCACAATTTACAAGAGCAGATGTAAAATATTAGCAATGACTTTACAGTTTGTGTTATTTACAGTATATTACAGTTTCATCAAACTAATTCTTTTTTTGTGTACAATTTAGGAGAAATGATTTTCATTTGGCAGAAACTCAAGATAAAATAATTATGCTTTATTTTTCATAATCACCTCATTGTATGAATTGTTCATTACCCCAGAATAAGCCTTTTGTGTTTATATGAGGAGGTGGGTCAGCTCTACGGAAGCTGCCATGTTTTTACAGAAGCCCACAAATTACATAGTGCATCTTTTGAGTTTTGATGTTACCTGAAGGCTACATAGTTTCACTAACACAATTGGAAGGATGAGGTGAGGGAAGTTTAGCTACAACATGCAATTTCACCAATAAATGCTGCAAAATGCCTCATTTATTCGAGGTCATTAAATAGTGATCTATATTTTGTAATGTGCTTGACTCTTTACTTACAGCTGTTTTTCCTAATGTTGTGTACACAGACAAAGAGACAACAGCCTGCAGCGTAAAAGAAAAACTCCACAACCACAAATCTTTTTCCAGACTTAAATTCATTACGAATCACTATATCAGTAATATCGCATGACTGACAAACAAATGACACGTTGCCATGTTGAGATGTTCATGAATGACTCCAGAGCTTTTCCCAGTCAGAGCTTTAACTTTGATGAGTACGTAAATGCTCATATGCTGATTAAGGCAGTGAAACAGCTTTGTTACAAAAGCCGGAGGTATTTGTAGATTTAATTACATTCATTTTTTTCCCTTGGCATTTTGATGGTAAAACACTTAGCTAAGGAATTTTCATTCCCTCTGTACACGATTGTAATGAACACAAACCTGTAATTGTTTCTAACCCATAGGAACTAGCCAGGCTTTTTTTAATTTTCCATCACTTGCTCAGTAGCTGTGCCAAGTTTTCTGCAGGTAATGTTGAAACTGTGACTCACAAAGGGTGCAGGTTATGAGAGTTTGGGCACTTCTGAATGGAACGATATACTATATTTATATGTTTCCTGGAATATGCTGCACAGCCTGATTCTAGCTATTCTCCATAGGTATATTGCCTTTGTGGTAATTGCAATTGCCTTTTAATTAATGCTCCTTAACAGCCTCATTATGTTTTTGTTAAATGAGAGCAATTACTCAAATGTGATTAGAGACAAAGCTCACCCATCACAGAACAAAACGCAGTGTTGCTTTGATAATTATCACCTTAGTTTTATCACAAATGAAACCCTAAGAAAATTATATTTAATTTACATCTCCGATGCTTTTAAAACCTTACTCCACACTGGTGCTGAATTCAGCTCACTCCCAGAAGTGTAAAGAAATCTAACTCTAATTGTAGTTTTTATGAGCTGTGTTGCTCTTCTCTGGAAGTTTGCCAGCAATTAAAATGATTCATGTGAATTATTACACGCAGGTGTGGCTGCGCTCATTAAGTCAACCAACATTTTAAACAGCTAAAGCCATAGTGTGACTGAGGAAAGAACTGATTCAACACTGCTGAATGGATGTGTAAGTGTGGGAGAAGTGAGCTTTCACTGTGTGGCGAGGCCTGCAGTTCTGTGAGTGAACACCAGGAGGAGCCCATCTGCTCGGTGTGAGCCTGGGCCTCTGCACACTCCCTCTGAGGTGCAACTGCAGTTGCTTTGATCCACACTGTGGTTCCATGTGTTTGTTTTGACAAGGGTATTAACTTACCAAATCACACCTGAAAAGTGTGGGATCATTTTGGAAACACTCACTGTTAGAAATGAACACAACAGCAACAGTAACAGACAAACACGTTCACAGCTATTATCCAAATGTCAACTCATTGCTCACATCATGAGACAAATCTGATGCCTCACTCTAACCTCTACTATATGTGCAATCATTTTTAGAAGTATCAAACAGAGAAGTGCGTCAAACCATCTGCCACATCACAAGCATCCCTTTTTATTTTACATGTGTGATTGCTCTCTTATTTAGGTGAACAAACATGAGAGACAATGGAAAATGTGATCAAGATGCAAAGATAATGACGTGCCATGTACATAAACAAACACTTTCTACAGTAGATGCTCCCCAGACTAATTTCAGGTCAACTTAAATCATATAGAGTTTGTGAAACCCTGTGGGAATCATCATCATCATCATCGTCGTCATGACCTTCATTCATCGCTGACATTATGATACATTTAGATTTGGTCTAAGAAAATGTGAAAGAGGACAGATGAAAGAACCTCACACACGTTTGTGCTTCTATCAAAGTGAGGACCCTCATAGACATAATACATTCCCTAGCCCCTTCTAACCATAACCCTAAAACCAGGTATTAACCCTGAAAAAGCCCTTTAAAGAAATGAGGACCAGACAAAATGTCCTCACTTTATCAAAATGTCCTCACTCTGTAGGGTTTATACAATTTTTGGTCCAAGAACACATACACACACACACACATTCACACACACAGGACGTGTGAAGCTGAGTTTGTGAGTCATCACCATGTGTGACAACAGTGTGACAGAATACTCAAAAACAGGGTGGTGCATATTATAATGCTAATGAAAATATAATGGCACATTAGCTAATGATGGTAAAGATGTGGGTTTGCATTGAGTGTCTACGAGTGTTGTCAGTGTGTGAGCAGCATATGTGTGTGTATGTGTATGTGAATGTGTGTATGTGTGTGTGGGTGTGGGTGTGGGCATGTGTTTGTGTGAGTTGAGGGAAAGCCTGTAGTTCAAGCATGTTCCCAGGCTAACCTGACTAGGTGAGACTCTCTGGCACCAGCGTCTCAGTGCAGCCCTGGGGGAGCAGTACAGTGCTGCAGCCTGCACACAGAGGTATGCACACACACGCACACACACATGTTTGCACTTCTATCAGAGTGAGGACCCTCATAGACATAATACATTCTCTAGCCCCTTACCCTAACCTTAACCATCACAACTAGATAATCTAATCCTAACCCTTACCCTAGGTTTAACCCTGAAAAAGCCCTTTAAAGAAGTGAGGACCAGACGAAATGTCCTCACTTTGTTAAAATGTCCTCACCTTGTAGGAATTATACAAATTTTGGTCCACACTCTGCAGTAGAAGTACAACAACACACACACATTCTTGTATTTCTATCCAGTTTAATGGAAGTCAATCTTCCATTCATTTGGACGGCCAAACTAAAGCCTTGTCCCTAACCTTAATGATAACCAGTTCATGCCTAACTATAATCTTAATTTGACCACTATAATAATTCCACTCCTAAACTTAACCAGTTCCTCATAATGAGGTTCTGCCTCAAAATGCCCTCACAAAGATAGGCTTGCTTGGAGATTGGTCCTCACAGCCTTCTAGAGACATGTGTACCTACACGCACACACACATGCACACACACACACACACACCTTGACCCAACCTCATCCTAACCATAAAACCTATCTTTGTTTTAAAATGTAATTATTTACATGGGGACAAAAATCAAGTCCCCATAAGAAAGACAAGTCCCCACAATGTGACTGTGTAAACAAATTTAGGTCTCCACAACATGAATAATAGCTGGAAAGCACACACACACACACACACCTAAAGGGTTAGGCCGTGTCTCTCTCTCTCTCTCTCTCTTGTCTTTTGTCTCTCCTTCAAAACCACAACCTCCAGTGAACATTATGATATATGGTGCCATGGTGTCAATACATGTTTTATTACTGTATTTAACATACAATCACTGCATAAGAGTTTTATATTAATGTCCCCATTACCACCGTCTGTTACACTTAACACTCAGGTAAAAAGTCACCTGCTGTGGTGACGGCTGACTTTCAGGGTCACGTCTCTTCATGTGTTTGACATTATGAGAAGAGCGACCATGTAGTCCAGACTCAATACTCAGAACACTAAGACTTTACTGGGGGTAAAGGGAGATGGTCATGGAAGCTATTAGACAATAATGGGATAAACTCCCCTCCTTTATCTTTTTTGCATTTGGTCCTTGGAGGATTGTCCTTATTCCCCTGCAATTCCTATATAAAGGCTATAATCTCACAGTTTTATCATCCCTCTTTGGAGTTATGTTTTGAAGTTTGGCAAGTGCAGGGAGCTCTTTCCCAGCATTACAGCAAGGATAAGTTGAAGAGATGTGATCAGTATGAACGCATGAGGATGGTGGACATTAACTGTTGAAGTTTATTTTTACCTGTGTTGCTTTCGTGGAACCGCATTCATTATTACATGCATGTTAATAATGCTGTGGAGACTGACTGTAAGAAAAAACAAAAACACATCTCCGCTGAGTCTAAAGTCACATCACACATGTTGAAAAGACATGATTATGACGAGTCTCCCTCTCTCCATAAAACTGGCATTATTATCCATCATTAGTGTCTATTACACCCTAAGTTGTTGCGCTGATCATAGTCTTTGAAGCAGCCATAATTACAGGGGAGGTTGCCAGGAAAGGTTTTGAAATGTCTGAGACAATATGGTCTGATGAAGACAAATTCACTACAGGTTGACTCCACTCACAGGAGCCTGTCAGTGGGATTTTTGTTTTTTTAAAAAGGGAGAATGGGTCTTCAAAAAGCTTTGAACAATTTCTTCCGCTGCGTCTGCATCCACCAGCTCACACTTTACGTCACTCTAAGTTTACCGGTCACACCTGTTTTATAGGGAAGTTTTTAAAGTGCATCTAATGAGGTACATTTTTGTCATTGTTGATTTATTATTCTGCCTCTATGTCATTTTTGTGAATTATCTAAATGATGTATCCCACTTTCTTTCTCTCTGCTGGGCAGCCTCAACAGTTTGAAATATTTCTCCTGAATTTAATTACTGGTTCTGTAATTGGCAGGTAATTATCAGCTTGAGTCACTGTTAATCGTGTATTTAACATTCTTTATATTTCCAGATTTGTTGGCTTATCCATATGAGGGCATTTGACACTTTTATTCATCCATCCATCATATACCCTTCATCTCTGGACGGGTCACGAGTCTGTTTCTCTTTCATTACTTTCAGGGTACACTGTATTATCATATTTTTATTCTGCTGTTATCTGTTTCTTTTGTAAAAATCTGTTTTTTTTTTAATTGTCTGATGATCCTCAGTACCTGTTGAATACTGACAGAAGGTCAAACAATATATTATCAAATTAAAGTGGTACTGTTCTCATCTGTGTCGCATTGAGATGAAAATAACTTTTTAGAATGACGGGAACACTATCCTTTGATAGTCTTTGTCGACTCTGAAATAAGTGTCCTGAATCACTTGGTCATTTTGTTGAATGTATTGAGAAGGAAAATGCACTGCTATATTTTCTTATATTTCCACTGCTTATATTTCCAAGGTTTTAGTTGCTGCTTAGTGTGTGACCCTGAAACACCTCAATTAAAAACACCTGTGGTTTCTTTTTCCATGCTTTTTTTGGGTGTTGCAGGTGACTAGCCCCTTGTGGCTGAGGGAGCGTCTGTGTGTATACAGCAGCAGTGCAGGGTGAAACATTTATCCCATCAAACTGCTGAACAACCATTGAAAAATGTCTTCTTTGTGTTTTCACTTCTTATCCATCTCACTTTAATACCATGTATTTGTTGTTGCCTCCTTCTGTCTTGACAGAGAACAAATCCCTTCCTGTGTGCAGTGTGGGAATGTTGAAAGGTGACATGAGATCTAAACACAGTGCAGTAGTGCTAAATGTAACGTACAATTATTTAAATTTAAAAGTTATGTACTACAGTTCTAAACCAAGAAAACAACAGAAAAATTTGGCTGGTTGGGATTTAAATTCTGACATTCATGATATTTGTTACTGTCATGTTCCCATGACTCAGTCATCCATAGTCCTCAGTCTAACCTGTGGTGGAGCGTGGGGCTCTGTGATAATGTGGTGTGGAGGATAAACCCCTGGCTTCATTGGAACGTGTTTTCCTTTCTCCATGTTTGGACACACAGCAGACAAGTGGAGGTTAGGAAAACACTACACCAGGAGCCAAAAGACTTACCCGACAAGTAATTAGGAGCGGGGTCAAGTTGAGAGAACTAAGCCCTGTAATTCTCCTTCCAATGCCACGGGTGAGGTAAGGCTTAAAACTGAAGTGAGAGACAGAGAGACAGAGGAGTAAGAGGGAGAGTAGACGTGCTAAGAATTTTATATACGTGCAACTGGTGGATTTTGCAAAAGCGAAAGAAAATATGACAAAAACTGTCATTTTAAATGAGCCAGGATCAGTTTTATTGGCAAAGGAAGTAAAGGAAGTGACCATAAAAGAAATTAGACCAAGTTTTGTACATATTTAAAAAAAAAGACACAAAGACATGACAAGAAAACTGAACAAATAAGTTCAGTTCATTAAACAAGAAGTTAAATCCAATAATTGTATTGAAGCGTTACATAAGAATGGTGTAATATGCAGTGTTCATTTTTATTTTTCTCCCATTTCATGTTTTCTTTTATGTGAAAAAAAAAAAATAATAATAATAACAGGGAACATCTTTCTTAAATATATAGTAATTAAACGTCAAAAAATATTTTTAATATTGACACTGTCAATATTAATTTGTGGCAGAAATTGTCGTCTTGAATCATTTGAAGTGGGAATCACTCACAGAGTGGGATTTCAATTTGTTTTCCCCAAAAATAGCTCTTTATTTTTTCTTGCTTTTTATCTGAGCTACAAAATAATTCATTCCTCTTAGTAAAATGTTCTGTATTTAAACATTTTCAGTGATTTACATTTTTATTCTACTAAATGTGAGATGGGGAATTATTTTAATTTTACATGGAAATTAAATATTATTAGCTGTTGGCAAATCCTAAAATTACACCCATGTAACTTTTAGAATAGGTTATAAGAACAAATATTAATCATCCAGGGTTGCTATTCCCGTAATTTACAATAGTCTCCAATAAAAAGATAAAAACAATAACGGCGAGAAAAGCACCCCTGAACTGCAGCAATATTTTATGTACAAAATGCAGTATACTGTATATGTATCATTTTTGTTTGAGTCATTTTTGAGTGAGCTCCTCTTCTGGTGCCAGTTCTGCAGAATATGAGGTCTGTCTTTCATGTGAGCAAGAAAACAGCCGCATGTTCACTGGGCCCAAACTATTGACCTTCACCTTGGTTTTCATGTGGCTCACTTCTAACACAAACCTCAGAAACCGCAACAAGCTCATAAATCAGTCGCTCAGGACAGACACGGCAGTAACCCATCCACTTTTTAAGCCACACAAATAACAAAATATGGCAAAGAAAATATTTAATTAACATATTAAATCTGTTGTGCTATAAACTGTTGCTCTGGTGCCACTATTTCTTCTTCTTCTGTCTGCCCAGATGTTGATCTTAGTAAATATTGTTTTGTTGAATTATGCATTTCAATATCATTTTCGTGAGTGTGTTCACCTTTCCAAGTTATCTGTTATGCTCCTCTGGCATTCTTACAAAAGCCCTTTTATCCACTTAAAACAAATGCAGTAACAAAACCGAACAAAGCAGTGTCATGTCACAGATATGAGGTCATTTGGTTCTTTGTTTGTGTATCAAATCATAACCAGAGGAATACTGCAGTGGAAAATATGGAATGTAAAACGTCACATTCCCAGGGGGAAGAAGCAAAGGCTCTTGTATTTTATATAAGTTGACAAATGAATAGCCAAAGTCATGATGTGACGTGGGGGAAAATGGCTTCACATTAGTGAGCACTGGTCTGATGCCTGCGTGCTGTTTGTTGTCTTCATTTTGTGGTGGTTGTGGAGAACGTTATGGAAGGGCAGATCTCAGCAATGGAGCAGGGAAATACGGCCTTCATTAGAAAAATGGGAAATAGGCCTCTGGTTCATAAAGAGCCGTTATCGTTCATTGATGAGACTAATGTGTGTGTTTATAGTAAATTAGAAGGAGAGAGGCCGCTCTTTAGGGGAGCTGCTGATGAAAGGCTTGCATTAACATACACGACTGCTGTTCTCCATTTGAACTAACCGCTTCCCCTCCATTCAGTGCACCAAAAACATGCACACATACACTACCTGCTTAAATGCACTGTGCACTGTACACAGTGACACAGACACACATACAGACACACACGACTCCGACACATGTAAGTCATATACTAAGCAGAGTAGCCCTGGCGCCCGGGGGAGAGCAGCCAGGAATTGCCCCTTAGAAACCAAATCCACTTTATCAAACTGCCAGATGTCACTACCAATCCTCTTGCACTGGACGCTGCTTTGACCAGGCAGCAGCACAGAGACGTGGATCCCGCTGCAGCTGACACAGATGCAGAAATCTGCACAAATGACTGGGAAAGACACACTTCTGCACATTTTGTACACATCATTTCACAATAAAAGGCCCTAGTGTGCACCTGTAAACACACTTTACTGCCTCTTCATCTAAACATGCATAGTCAATGCAGACACACATAAACACATTGTTTGGTTTGTTTTCAAACTTGTACTTGTTGTCATTTGTTTTTTGTTTTTTCACCGTATTTAAAACCCAAATGGAGGCTGGAAATTAGAATTGGAAATAACAGTAACCATATTAAATGTGTTGCATTATTTCTTTTTTTAATCTGTGGAAAAGATTTTTGAGTTTTCAAGAAAACTGAAGCAAAGTTCATGTTACTGTATCTGAGTTTTTAACGGTAAAATGAACGGGCTGACTCAGAACCTTCACAGATGATCTGTGAAACAGGACAAATAAATTAAAATGTATTTGAACATTTTCTTATTCATTGCACATAAAAGTGCTTCCTATAAAATAAATGGCAACCACAGCTGTAGTATACTTTTTAATGTGAACCAAGAACCATTTCACAAATTCTTCTCCTGTCAAATCAAAAAAAATAATTTCCTTCACTAAATCTCTAAAGTGCCATTTCAATTTACCCATTTACAGTAGTGGGTCAGTTCCATACACCACTGGGATGTTGCTGTTGTAAATAAGGCATGCACAAAAATTAACTTTCCATAATCGTAAATTATTCTTCATTACAATGGGGTCACGATTACCGGAGATGCCAAGCTAAGCAAACACTTTTTAAAGTCCAACAGCTCCCTCGGCGGCGTGAGTGCCCGCTCACATTGAACAGGAAGTCAGCGGTAATTTGCTGTGAGTTCTGTCCAGCCTCAGAACTCCCAGACATTGTGTCGTCCAATTATAGTGGAGTCGCGTGGTTACATGGACACAGAGCCAACGGGTCACAAAGTTGAAACGGATTTCTTCTGTCCCCAGACAGTTGTTGATTGAGTTCCTGGTAAAAATGTATGCTGAAATCACACTTTCCTCACTGCCAGTTTTAAGTCATGAGCTTTGTGTGCGTGTGTTAAATGAGTCGACCTCATGAATTAGAAAAATCCACTACAAATGGTATTGGCCAGAGAGAAGGGTCAATATCTTTAGAAAACAAAATACTGTACTATGGCTGCTTTGAAGAATAGAAATGGGAACATGCAGTGTTCACAATGTGGTTTGAATCAAGTCAGCCTTATTTTGCCGTGATTATGCAACTAATTACATTTCAGGCTTTTCCATTCTGAAAATGGATGTTGTCTCCAACAGGAGAGAGACATTTTAATGCATTTCCATGCCATAATTAATTAGTTCCACCTAATAGCTTGGAAAAGGGCCCTGATTGTAGCAGCAGCATGCTATCTTTTCCCTATCGTATCCAGACACAATCAAATATTGATGGGTCTCTACAGAAGAATCAGTGGTCTGTTTAGAGTTATATATTTGTTTTAATATGCTGGTTTAGCAATTTGAATATACTTTTTTTTTTTTTTTTAAATATTTTCCAAATTTAACTTTGATCTACTATTACAACAGACCACAAAAGAGTTATTTTTTCTTTTAAGTGTTTGCTTGTTATGTTATGAAATAGATTTTCCTGATTGGATGCTCACTGGAAAGAAATGCAGCCAAAAGTAAGGAAAGAATGGAAAGAGGAGAAGACAGTAATGCAACATTAACAATACTAACTTCCCAAAAACAAAGATAAGAACACAACTTTTTTGCACTTTTGTTTTGTTCAAATGGACATAATTAAAAAAATGGTTAAATGTGGAAAACTGTCACAATCTGCCACCTGTGTAATCTGAGCAACCAACTAAGGAAAAATAATCCAGCATGCAGCCCTACATCATCATCACACATGCACACTATCAATCATTTCAAATGATTTTCAGATTTTACATTAACATGCGTTTACCTAAAACAATTTCTTTAAGACAAACTCAACTGACAGATCAGCATCCAAGCTGGGCTTATGTACAAACTTATGAAGTCATGTTTCCATGACTTCAGAGGACATTATGTTGACTTCCATTCATTTCCTGGAGACTTACTCTAACCTTAATCATAATTACTAGTGCCTTAACCCTAACCCTGACCCAAACCTTAATCTAACCCTAACCTCAGCCTAACTTTAAAACATGTCTTCACCTTAAAATGGAGTCATTTACGTTATGAGGACTTGAATTTAACATAAGGAAGACAAGTCCCCATAATGTGACTGTGGAGACAGATTTAGGTCCGAACAACATAAGGGAGACCAGCTACACACACGTGTTCCCAGTGTACACAGGAAGTGGTTTTCCTGCCATCTTCAGCCTGGAGTTGCCATGAGTAACCTGGTGTTTCTGTACCACCTCTTCACTGTCTCCGTCTTCATTGTGGCTCTCTGCCTTGTTTGTTTGTTTCTCTGATGTTTTTATTTAAGGCATCAAAAGACACCCCCCCCCCCCCCCCCCAACAAAAAACCCCCCCCCCCCCCCCCCCACGCCGCAGACCAGTCAGGATGATTTGTAAACTTCAAACGACTAAGAGCCCCAGCCTGGTCTACTCTGCTCATTTAGGTAATTCAATAAGCTTGGGGGGGTACTCTTCCTCCCCCTCCTGCCCTCTGTGCCCTCTCCCTTTCCACTGCAGCCCCTGTGGACTATCTGCAGCAAAGGTCAGTCTGTTGACATGCTTTAATTTATTTATTAAACATATAATATGTAACATTTCTGCATTAAAGAGTAAGACTGTTATATTTAGCAACATTTATTGCAAGTGTATTGGAGAACATACTGTATGTAGACTTCAGTTAGCAACAAAACTCAGCAGTTTAGTTTGTCTATTATGGGCTATTGTAAAAAACATGATGGTCCAAAATGGAGTCCTGACCCTCCCCCTGATATAAATTTATGAAAAACAATTCTAACGCAACAATCATTTCTAATAACTAATTTACTTGTATAAGGCAAAACATTTCCCCACACTCTTTTAGGCAACTTTCAAATAATCTCTCCAGGATTATTTTGATAGTGCATGTCTGTATCACCTGTATTGGCTCAGTAGAACTTTTGGTTTTTCTGGCAGCACCATGAATCCACAAAAAGAGCAGCAAACTTCTACTTTGCGGTATATTTCACAGTCCCCACATAAATAAATGTAACCTGTATAAAATGTTCTACTGTTTGAACATTACAAACAACAGAATAGTCAACAAATGTTAACAAATACTAGTCACCACAACATATACAACAACAGCAATGACATACATACAACAGTAAAACAATGCTGTTTAAAACCATAACATGCTTTTAAACAGCATCATCTATTTTTTTCTGTCTCTGCTATAACTATAACTAATAAGAGTAAGGAAGTAAATATTTGCTACTGGTGGTTAACCAATGTGTTGTTATTTTTTTCTGCGTGTATTCATCACTCATAACTTATGAATCCTCAGTATTGTTTGATTTGGCTTCTACCACGTACAGAGCAAACACACAGAATAACCAAACATGACAATTCCGCCGATACCACGCTGTTTCCCAACATCATCTAACTGAGTCTTTTGTTACTGTTTTGATTGCAAAACTCCCAGTGGCAGAAATTACTTAGTGTGCATTAAAAACTAGCACATTTTATTCATCATTATGATGGTTTCAGCTGACCCTTATAACAAATATTTTTCCCACTCAATGCTCTGCTTATATCATGAAGGTGAATGATGGCGTTGTGATTTGAGCCTGATATCAACGTCTGTGTTTAATCCGATAACTTTGTAAAAGACTCAAAGAGACACCCTGGGGAAATCCTCTGCTCATCTGTCACTAAATACTTTATCAGAGCGGTCACTGTATGAATGTGACACTTCACTGGGGCAACAGTCTGTTGAGGCTTGTTCTTTGTGTGTGTGTGTGTGTGTGCGTGTGCATGTGTGCTATGGGGGGGGGGGGGTCAGAGGGAAGGGAGTAGTTAATGATATCCGCCTCCCTCCCAGCCTGTCCAGACAGAAGTGGCGGCAGGTCTAAGTAGGCACTGCCACAATGTCCCAGACTCATAAACGTTGGAAGAACATAAATCTCTATCTTTATCAAAACCACACAGAGACACTGGTGGACACCCCCCCCCCCCCCCCCCCCCCCCCCCCCCCCCCCCCCCCCCCGGCCCCCCCCCCCCCCCCCCCCCCCCCAACGGCTGCCTGTACACCCAAATCTGCATCTGATAAACTCCTGGCTCTTGACTCCACTGAACCACATCAGATGCAGCTAATAATGCCACACAAAAACCTGGTTGGAGAGAGTTACACCGCCACCACAATTCACGGACGAACTGATGTTGCAGGACCTGTTCAAACATAAATGACAGTCTTTATATCCTCATGATCCACTTTTAATACAAGCAGCAATTAAGTACAACACCAAAGAAATGTGATGCAGTTTTTACTGGCATTGGTTTTTATCTGCTTAGTTCTTTGAGGACATTTATTTAGAGATCGTATGTACAGAAAATAACAAAATGAAGACATTTTTCAGCACTCAATTGCATTTCAGCTCTTAGGCCCTGTCCACATGGGACCAAAATCTTTTTCTTTGTTCTTTTGGATGACAACACGTGAAGCCACTTACTGCGCCACCTACTGGCAACAGGAAGTAAGCCTTTAGTGTCAAACATTGTTTCCTTCACGTAAAGCTTTCATGTATGTGGTAAATTCTAACAAAACAAACTATAGGTGGCCTCTCTCTAGATCCACACAGTGGATGTGGTAGTCACTCCACACCTTGACCATGTGGAGGGGGTGAGAGCCTGTTCAGTGCTGCTTAGAGGCCTAGTTAAATAAAGCTATATTTAAATTCATTAGAATCACAGAAACAGCGACAGAACAAACCAAGTCAAACCAACTAAGGGAAGTTATTATAAAACAATAGACGAAACACAAGAAGCTCTTCAAACACAGGTGACAAAGATGTCAAAAAAGATGTCAAGACAAAAAAAAGATGAAAAGAAAGTGAAAGTGAAAACAAATGCATCATTCTTTTACCAAAGTCTACACAAAAATGCAAAGGATGGTATTTTGAGATTTTCTCACTCTGATGCCCATTTAAAAAAAAGAACAGGGTTTAAGGACTACGAATAAAAAAAGACTTGAGTGGATTCACCTCGACCTGTCAGCAGCTCTCTCCCTACCTCAGGCCGAGCCCACCCCCAAAGAATACAGTAAATGATCCATTTTATCTCTTTTCTGTCAACCATAACTGCAAGAGCACCAGATAGCCATCTGCAAGAAAAAGAGTAAAAACAACTCAAGTGCCCTCACAATTTTTTTTAACTATAGTCGCCAAAAAACCTTTTCAAAGCAAATGATGATTGGGATGAAATTGCAGAGCCACTTCCACAGGAAGGAAAAGCTGACTAATCGCCTCCTCGTTAATGTTGAAACTCATCAGGGCTCCCTCTGCCTGCTGGCATTGCTGGCGTTGCCCACACTGCCATGCCGTCTGCTGCTGATGTGTCACAGTGAGGCCGGCAGATGATTTACTCCAAACCAAAAACAGCTCAAGGGGAATACTTGGTTTGTGCTGCTCAAATATTTGGAACACCCTGACGCAGATTCTGCCCTCCACAGCTGGCAAGGCAGGGACTGCCTGTAATTGATTTAATTGCCAGTAATTACCCAACTCTTTGAGAGTGTTCGTGTGTATACACTGTGTAGTCCTGGGTCCAGGAAGAGAACAGTTGAAATGACGTGTTTCCATCTTAATTAATACTGTGGTCGAGTCTGGTTAAAACACAGCCAAACAGACACTGTGTAGATGTAATTTTGTGGAGACTGACAGAGATCGATGCTGAGGGTGGCAGTCTGACATGAGCTGAAATGAGATTCATTTGCTGAGTCGTGCATTTTGTGCGTGTGTGTGTGTGCGAGTTCCTGCAGTATGAGTCTGAGAGTTGGGTTGGGGGGGGGGGGGGGGGGGGGGGGGGGGGGGGGCTGTTAGAAGTCTTGAGCTCTAGCCTGTAAATGTCATGTTTGGTGGCAGATTTCCGTTTTTGCCTTCTAATTGGTGTCGGGGGACTTTGGTCTTTTAAGAGAAGGGTGAAAAAAAAGTGGGTGAGGAAAGCATGGGGTGGGGGGGTGACCGCAGAGTTCCACTGAACCCAAACTGGGTTTTAATGGTTCCTACTGTAGCTTGGGTCATTACGATTGGAAAATGGGGTCGTGCTAGAATAATAATCCTCTGCTTTTATTTGACAGCTCAAGAAAAATATTGTGTCAACACATAAAAGAGGTTTGTGGTGATCATAAACTGCTCTGTTCAAAACCTGCGCAGGGGAAATTTAAAAAAAAAAGCAGTGGCAGGTTTGTAGAAGGTGCAATCTTCAAGCAAACTTATCTTGAGTTGAAAGATAAGACAAATTCTTTACTGGAACTGTCAATAAATCCCTCTTCTGGTGGCGGTTCAAATGAAAATCTGCTCATCATTGCTTATAAGTGAGGACACACTCTTATATTTCACCCTCCAGCACCACCATGTCTCCTCTCCCCTCCCCAGTGAAGTGGGTTACTCTACTGTTTACAATATTTCAAATTCCCTCTCAAGTGTTTGGCTTGGCAGGTTGTTCGGCCTTTTCCCTAGCAATTACGGGCTTGCAGGGTTTCTCAAATGGGGCTTTTGAAGAAATAACACTTTTCTGCCTGAGCTCAGGGGAAAAAATTGAGACATTTGGCCAACAGCTCCTACAGTCAATCACACAAACTGAGCTCAAGCTCCTTCTGACGCACTTGGCTCCTAAAATATCCTCATACCTTTTGTGTGTGTGTGGAGGCACACCCACACACACACACACATACACACACATACAACATTTTTGGATGCTCAATTAGTAATTTGGTGACTAATGATTTGTCATGATGGAAAATGATGATTTACTAAAAAACTGACTTGTTTTAATTTTGATTTCATTAATTTTCTACTGCTTTATCCACATGAGGGTCATGGAGCCAATCCCAGATGACAGGGTGAAAGGCGGGGCAAACCCTGGACAGGTCACCAGTCCATAACAGGGCCAACACACAGAGACTAACAACCATTCAATCTCATGTTTTCAACCATTCAATCTCAGTTCTTGCCCCCAAAATGACCAAAAAAATAAATATAGACAGAAGGTGGTACATAGAAGGAGCATATTGCCACATGAGGTAGTGGAGGAGGACACCCTATATTAAGCAACCATAGTTTGACTTAACATGGTAACATTCTAATCACCAGGATGGCTAACAAAAGCTCACTTTTTGGAAAAAATAAATAACACTATTTCCCTTATCACAGTTTTGAAACTGCAAATGACTGAAAATGGCGTAAGGGAGGAGAAGAAGATGAGGCCTCTGAGATAGCTGTTGATTGTTTACATGTTCATAATTTGCTAAGAGAAGTTTCTGCTTTATCTTCCCCCCAGAGCACAACAAAATTATACATAATGTGTGGGACTGTCAATGAGAGAGAAAGAAGGCAGCAGAGAGGCAGAAGAAGAAGAAGAAGGAAAATCAGACATAGAATTAGTTTGTCTGCATGTGCATGAGCGTGCATGACAGACAAGGTTTTCAGGGATATAAGTCATGCTTCTAAGCTGCTTCTCATTCTGGTATTTACAATAAAAGTAATTGCTCTAATAAACTTTTTCTGTGAAGATTACGATGCCAAATTCAGATGAAAGGCCCAGTAACATCAACACAGTTAGCCTTGTATTGTCAGAGGGTGGAGAGAGAGACTGAAGGGTGGGGAGGAGGGCAAGAGGGTGGGGGTCTTGAGCTCCTTACCCTGGGGCTAAGAATCTCCCCTCCCCTCTGCTCACTCCCACTCTTCCACCCACACAAGGGAGTTAAAAATCCCATTTACTCTGACTGGAGCCAGGAGTTGGCTTGAAAAGGCCGGGGACAAAAAGCGATTTTCCACGGAACAAAACCATTACAATGGTCCGGCTTTGATCCGTCCCCCCCCCGTCTCCCCCTGCCCCCGCCCCCCGGTCCTTACCAGTGCCAATTGAACTTTGTCACCATGCAACTGTCATCCACGAAGAGAAGGCCCTCATACTCTGAATGAAGCCGTCCACAGCAATTGAGTCCAGACAGCGCTTTGAAGTGTCAGGGGAGAAGTCCAGCTCCTGCACCGCACTTTTGGACTGAGCTCACCCTCTCTCCTCTCCTTCTCTAAATTTATTTCTTTTTCTTGCCAATTTTAAATAGCCAGCAGGACATCGGGGACAGCAGCAGAAGTGAGGGAACTTTGAATGTCCAACATCTTTGCTTTCTCGCTCTTCCCCTCCCTTCTTCTCTACAAAGAAACAGAGGCATGCAGCGCTGGCATGTGGATAATCAGCCATGGGGCCCCGCAACATCAAAAGCTTGGAGAGCCCCTAAGAATACAAATGTGAGGCCTAATGGTACACTTCATTAATGTCCTCCCCATCAAAGGCCACTTTACTGACTTGGGAGATTGACTAATTTACACATTGTGGGAAATTGCTCCCAGCCATGCGTAAAACTGCCAAGCATTTATATGAGAGAGAGTCGGAGAGAGAGAGCTGGGGGGAGGTAAGTGGAAAGGACAGGCTCTGTTCCCTTCTCGAGTGTTTTCTTTAACTGTTGGAAGTGGCTGAAGGCCAAGCCACATTATCACACACGAACAGTGAGGAGTGCATGGCTTTGTGACTCGTAAGGATTATTACTTTTGGCATGTCGATGTGCATCTTATTCCTCCCCTTCCTCTTTTTTTGTGTCCTCCCTCTGAGCTTGGTCCACTTCTCTTTTTCAAAGCCTTCCTCAGTGATAGTTTTAGACATTCTGGGAAACAAAGCTTTCCAAGAGCATGATGAGGAGTTTGATATCAATCTCGTTTATGTTTCAAGTACAGAGTCTAAGGCAGTCATTAAGCTTAGCATAACAAAGTCGAACCCATTCACACAGTGTGTTTTTGTTTTGCTAGTTTAATCCATATATGAGCAAAAGTGTGAGCATGTCAACTCTGTGCTGCAGCATACATTAAATATGACCTCACAAGCAACAGGTCATTTACATGCAGCATTTTTGTGCTACTAGTCCAACCATTGATACAATAAATGCATATCTGAAGATTACATCAAATCAAATCATTCATTCAATGGCTACTGCTTTATTCTCCACATGAAAGTCAGGGGGAACTTGAGCCAATCCCAGCTGACATAGAGCGAAAGGCAGGGTTCACCCTGGACGGGTTGTCAGTCAGTCCATCACAGGCAAGACAAGGCATTTTAATTTATATAACACATTTCATCATCAAGGTATTTCAAAGTGCTTTACAATAAAAAAAGAGAAATACAGCAGCAGCATTACAGATATAAAAAGCATTAAATAGAGAGGCAATAGAAATAGAAAAGAGTTTAAAAGACTAAAAGTTGCAGTTGCGGCTGAGATGCAGCAGACACCTGTATGATGATTTCATTTTTATTTAAATGCAGTGGCAAACAGGCTAGATTTAAAAGAATGACAAACATACAGGACAAACCCAGGAAACACTGATGACATTTAATAATAAATGACAGTACACATAATTTCACATCCAGTGCTAACATTTGTGTTGGCGTGTCCTTTAAGGGCTAGGTCATAACTCTTTGCATGCCCAGGGTTCACATCAGTTTAGCATTCCTCACATGCGAATTCAATCTCACATTACATTCACATTACATACTTTCAGCACTGAGTTGCACAAACATGTACCTATGTACCAGCACACTCATTACATTCAGCAGGTTTGTGAAGGTTTGTTGGTGATCTTTGAAAAGAGGTAACTCATTTTTATAGTGGCAACTCTTCCCATGACTGACATGGGTTAAGAGTTCCACCGTAGGAGCTCGTCTCCTATGGACTTAAGTAGAGGAATATAGTTTAATAGTATAGTTTAATAGTGTTAGATCTGACAGCCTGGAAGAAATATTAATACCCAGGTATCTACTGTTACCTGACAAGGGGAGTGGATGATGATGATTTGAAGTCAGAGTTAATGGTGGAATAAAGGTAGTATATTTGATTTTGTCTAATTTAATGTTATCTAATAATAAGTGTAAAAGTAATACATCATCATTGTAAAGGCTTATTTTGTGATGCAGGTTTGTTGTTTGAATACCTTTAATATTTTTTTTTTTTTGCTCGAATTGCAGCTGTGAGGAGGTCAGTAAATACGGCAAACAGTGAAGATGAGTGGACAACCTTGTCCGATGGACGGTGAGGCTTGGGGAAGTTTGATCATTTGTCCTGACTGGGGCTCTGGGTGAACTATATCATATTTTGATCCAGGAAATTAAGTTTTCTCTCAATCCCAAATGTATACATTGTGGCAAGGAGAAATTTCCAGTTTACTCTATCAAATGCTTTTTCTGCATCTACTGAGATCACTGCTGCTCTAAGATTATTGATTGTGCAATAATCTATTACAGTATATTCACTATAGTGTGTATTATTTGTTGTACGTCTGCCCTTAATAAATCCTGTCTGGTCTGGGTGAATTATGGACACATATTTGGCTGAGGTTATGTTTGAGGGAAGAGAGCTGCTTTCTTAAATTTCCATTACTGTTTTATAGAACGTGGGTGCTGGTAAAGACCAGAATTATGTGTAAAATTCCACCAAGAATCTATCTGGTCCTGGGCTTTCCTTCCCTCTTTGGCATGTGATGGAGAAGACTCCATGATTTTTACCTGTTCATTATTAAGTTTTGGTAGATCTATGGAGTTTAAAATGTGTTCACCTCTGTATTAGTTGAGTTATTGTTGGATGAATATAAGTTTTTATAGAAATCACTAAAACTATTATTAATTTATTCAGATGTATGGCTTAATTTCGTGAATAGTTGTTTTTTCTTTATTCGGTTTAAGTTGGTGAGCTACATATCTACTATATTTGTTGCTATGCTCAAAGGTTTCCAAGCAAACTCTCTCCAGTTGGAACTGTATTTTTCTTTTCGTATTTTTATTTTATTTAATTCAAAATTTTATTTTCTTATATTGCTCAACAAATGTTTGTCTTTGGATGCTGCATAGGTAGTCTCCAATTTCTTTCATTTTCTGTTTTAATTCTAATTCAAGTAAATTTTATTTTTTCTTCTTAAATGTAGAGTAAGAGATTGTTCTACCCTTCATTACTGCTGGTGTAGGTCACTGATTTCCAGAAATATTATTTGATGAGATTTTTGATCCACGAATGAATGTATTATGAATCTACCTTTTGGGTCTGTACTAGTGTTTCTGTGCGTCAAGTTTTTTATTGATCATGATAGCTACTTCTCTCTGTCTAGAGTTGTAGTTTGCTGAGTATATGTTAGAGAATTGTGGCAAAGTGAACTGGCAATCTGACTTGTATAAGTGTGTCTTTTGTAGTAAGACAATGTCTACTTGTAGATTATGACTTTAAGTCTTGACAGATCAAGAGGGGTGACCAATGGTGCAGCACAGGCTGGGTCATGCAGGTTAAGACCCGAAACATCCAATGACGTGGGCTTCATCTCTAAAGATATGTCCATGTCATACAAAAAACACCATGGTCATGTTTTATGATGTGTAGAAAATACTAACATACTAATAAACATTTCATACATATGTATTATATCTGTGCACACATTCATACAGTATATTTTTAGTTTTTATTTTTTCTACTATTACTATTTAGCTCCATAACTGCTCCACAATAAATGTAAAGAGAAAAAAAAAATTTAATTGACAAAAAGTAGGCATAGATATTGTTTTGGGAATTAGTGAACAACAATTCCATTACATTGAAAATCAGATCATCAAATCATCAAATCATTTTCATATAGGCTGTTTTACTGCATGTACTCTGCACACAGTTCCCTTCAGTAAAAAGATCACGTGTCAAGTCAGTATGTTTACATGATATTTGAAAAAAAAAAATGATTGTTAGTCCAACTAAAAGTGGATTTTCAAAATACTTGTTAAGATGTTTTGCTCGATATGCTAAAAACTTGCTGTTAGCTGAACCAGAAACTGCATAATACAAACACTTCACTCAATTAAACGATTCTCCATTAGAAACATAATGGAGAGATCATTTTGAGCAATCTGTCATGTAAAAAATGTAGAGAATATGTGTGTTTTAAAGACCTGCGGCTGACACTCAACAATTAAAATTAAATTTTTTACTAGACATTGAGTTTGTTGGTGTCACTCTTGGAATTAACATAAATTAAGGCTATATAAAATGCTGTAAAGTTCCCTTTAAACATATTTAACTTTTGCTGAACAAACCATGTCTTCATTTTTGAGGTAACACAAATATTTCCTAATCACTCACTCACATACACACACACACACACACACAAACTCATATTGCTGTCATCACCACTTATTACAAGCTGGACGGCTTTCAGGCTGGTATGTTTTACAACCACATTAACCATGCTACAAGGACTCAAGTGAGTGCTTCAGATATTTTCTGTTGTCGTCTTTACATACATGTTAGCCTGAGTGTGTGTATGTTTGGGTGGCTGGAGCGAGTTAACGCCTGCTTTGGGCCCTGACACCTGTGATACAGAGCAAGTCATTCAGCAGGCAAATTATATGGCTTTAATTTGTGCTCTTGAAACAGTGGAGCAGAGTCACAGTTGCTGCTGCCAAGTGTCGCTCCACTGCAGCCCTGAGGAGAATGTTAAAAGTATGTTGAGTGTCTGTACATGTAAGCACAGTCTTGACATAAGTAAATACACTGGCCTGGGTGGAACACCTGTTTATGTTGGAGAGTGGTGGAGCTGACAGATATTTTGAAGGAGTTTTCAGTGTTTTCCACATAGCCAGAAAGTAGCAAACGTTTCTAAGGAGCTGCTCTGGCAAACTGGGGTTTTTTGGTAGGAAGGGAAAAAGGTAATGTGTCGTGTTTGCATTCGCTACAGAGTGGTGAGGTTGGCCGGCCTGCTGTAGTACACACTTCAGTCATTGGCTGGTCAACAGAGGCGATTTAAATATTGTGACTAATTCCACCAATTAAACTGTCAGACTTTTTTTCAATGGGCCTTTTTAACAGGGCTGCTCATTCATAATGATCTCCTCTGTTTCCCCAGGCTTTGACTTTAACTCTCTCCATTCCCGGTGAAATGAGCTAGATCACAGAGTACGTAAAAGCATAGCCAGAGGCAGCACTGGGCCAAACCACAGATGGGGGTGGGGTGGGGTGGTTAGGTGCTGTTATTTGGCTGCTCTGAAATCATAAATTATCAGGGTGGTCAAAACAAAATTTACTGGGATTATATGGAAGTTATAAAACACAATTTAGTGCTCATGGATAACTCATAGCATCTCTAATGTGATAACATTAGTTTCTACAAGTCCCCAGTGTGCCTGTGTGCAACTGTGTGTGTCTCATTTCAGCTCAATGAAAACCTTTACACTTTATTTTGAAACTGTTAAACACTATAGATAAGAAGATAAGCAGAAATATTGTATAGAAAGAGTATAGAAATATAGAAATAGGCTTTGCTCAGTGACAGACAACTCCACATTACCTCACTCCAATGTTGTTGCAAACAAATGTTAACTATTGCAGTTTTTGGAAAAAAAAAAACATTTACACCTGGCTTTTGTAATAAGAATAAATGAAATTGTCATTCATTTGTGCGCCTATAAAAACCCATGACTCTGCACAAATGTCATGGGCTTTTATCAGTTTTAGGTCATCATTAAAGACTTCACCCCTCCTAGACATGACTTGTTTATTAAGATCCTCCCATTAGGCAGATGCATCCGATTGATCTGTACATGCACAAACAGACTGGAAAAAACTTTGGCACTGATATTTCCTCAGTCTTACTAAACCTCTCACTGAACATATACAGTACAATAGGCTATAATGGTGAAGTCCAACACACTCTTTACTAATATGTCGATGCTGCTTAATTAACAGATGTACAATAAGAAATGCAATGACATGATACGGTATCCTTACCTACATTGTGGTGGATTCTGTTTGCCGTCAGAACTCAGAATTTCCAACTTACAAACTCAGATCAATCATACCAACCCTGACGTGGGATTCCAAGATGGCCGCCTTTAAAAGTTAATAGCACATCTGTTGTGCTTGTTACCCAGCAAATCAGTCGTACACTTAGTAGTTACTTTTAACTGGAGACATGTTCTACATTGTTTGTGCAAAATACCATGTGCTGCACTGTTGTGCACTATTGTGTAAAGCTAGTTTGAGACACGTTACATTTCCTATCTCTCAAGTGGAACATGAGAGGGACAGAACACAGGGGTGACGACACTCCTGGTTCCGAGTTACAGTATTATAATAACTATGTAGTTTAGGTGAGGGGCTTCGTACCTGGTGGCCACCATCTTTTCCCACCATATTTCTACAGCAGTCAAAATGGAGAAACCACAGGTAATTCAGGCAGTTAAAGCTATTTATTGCTGTCATTACAGCTGTGCTTTCAGGCAGCAACGCAGAGATGAATGTTTTAAGGTTGAAGACAAACTAGGCTGTTGAACCATGAGCGCACAAGTGTTCATACCTGTTCTTAATGGATTGGTGAGGGTGGAGTTTCAGGCACTGGTAAATGATCAGACATGCATCTTAAATGGGGCATAAATATAACCCCATTTAGGTGTTGTTCACACAGGCAACAACACTTATACGTATTCATTTCACTGAGGCTGAAAAAAGAACTGTGTCATCCAGCAACAAATTTGAACCTGTTTTAAACAACTTCATTCAGCCATGTGCTGCAGTGACTAATCAGAAATATGCAAGAGGACATTCCTGGTAGATTACATTGTCATGTGAATGCTGCATGAATACTGTTTAAATGATGGTAACCACAGACACGCCTTTCTAGGTTTTCTAGGTTTATAGTCTCATTTGTACCTTAACTCTGAACATACACATGTACAGAAAGAAGCTGACTCACTATGTAAGGAGTGTGGAGAAGTAAGAATTGTCAGTTCGTGTCAAGAGTTACAAATTGTTGATTGCAGAGCTTCTGTATTTAAATGCACAGTATGTCATTTCTCCCCCAGTGGTCTCTCAATCAAAAAGTAACAAAAGACCAAGCAGCAGTGGGTTGTAATGTCACCCTTAGGAATCAGAAGTTACTCAAGAACCAAACTGACTTCATCTGCACCCAAGCACCTATTGGATGACACCAGCTGTCAATCACACTGGCATGTAATTATTATATTTGCTGTGATTTATCATCTATTGGCCTCTAAATGGGAACAATAATTAACAAAATTGACATCACATTCTGTTGAAAAAGACCTGAAACTAGTGATTGGGACCAAGTTATAAAATAAGAGGGAAGTAGAAGCTTATTTTACCATAGTGTTCATTCAAACTGAGCTCTTTTTTATTAGTAGAGTTGCGCCTTTGTGGCTATGCAATATATTTTTATTTCCTGCTTGGCTTCAGGAGGAAACTGGAAGACTTTGTCTATTTTTTATATGAAATCTATGCAAAAGACCACATTTGATTATGGTGGAAAGCTGCATCACAACTGTGAGTTGTAGTAATCCATTAGTAGTGTTAATTATGTCACACATACACACACAAATTGCAACAGTGCTTCACTCATTTGAAAATCAACATATATCGTACTTTTTGGTATTGTCATTTGATAAAGGCTACACTCACTGTGTGTATAGGAGGGGCTGACAAATCAGCTGTCACTCTGTGTGTGTGTGAGAAGGGGGGGGGGGGGGGAAATCAGGGGGGGGCAAATCAATGAAAAATCATGTAGAAAAAAGAAGACAGAACCCTGTCCATAAAAATCACCTACACAAACCTCAGTGACAGAACAAGTGACAACTTGGACCATAAATCCTCAGAACGTTTAGATTTTTTATAGCATGTGTTTTGAGCAGCTCCGACACAAATGTGTGTATGTGTGTGCTTATCAGAGCACACATGGACCAGGAGGAGAGACAGCCAATCAGACGGAGGCTTCATAATACAATGTCACCGCTGACTCAAATGCTCAAGCAGGCAGAGATGCCAAGAGACTGAAAAAATGGAGTATGTGAGGTTCAGTCAGGTTTTCTTCATGTTGCAACCATAGGGTCACAGCAACAGCACCAACCGGAAATAAACTCATTCAGAATAGTTTAAAGGTGTAACAACCAGACATCTGTCTTCTCATTTTGTTGACAATATAAAGGGGGATTTTATCTTTGTTTTTTTTTAATTCCATGCAAAATATTTTAGTACCTGGACTTTCCATAGTCTACCTTTTATCTTTAATGGACACATGTGACATATTTAATCTTGCTGATCAGACATAAAACTGCAGTGAATAGGCAAAAGGTGAGGCAGATGCAACATTTAACCCCACATTGCTTCTGATGATATGGATATGAAACTTATTTTATAGTGAATGGCAAAACTTTATTGTGAAGCAACTTTGAGTGGTCATCATTATATAAATACAGATCATTTATCATACTGTATCTTGATATTTTTTAAATCACTGCACTCCTCATTGTATTACTATGACTGCATTAGTTTTAGATGACTGAGGTACAACCACACTGTTGCACAGGTTATTCTGAGACACAGCAGCAATGCTTACCAATGGAGACATTTTTGGTGACTGAAGTGGAGACTTGGCATCAATAGACCAAAGTCAGGTCTCATGAACCTCAAAGGGAGTGCTTGAATTCACCTTTTGTCTGTCACTAAATGAGACGCTGGGGAGACCATGGCAATCTAGTCCACAGATCTCAAAGAGAAGGAGAGCCACGCTCAGATTTAAGTAATGCGGTTCTCCTTGTTGAACAAATTCACCATTGTGAATCTTTAGCCTGATACTATCCACATACCTGCTTTTGGGGAATGCATGTGAAAAGGAAGGCTAGAGTCGCTGCCAAGAGGAGGGATGAAGCGGTGAGGAAAGAGGAGGGGCTCCACTTAATGGGTCACAAATTCACATTGAGAGGAGCCACATCTGCATTTTATCAGCAGGGCCCAGATAGTGTTACAGGGGACGATTGTCTGCAGATTGGCCATTGGGCCTTGTAAAGTGGTAAATTGTTGAGCAAAAGCAGAGCTGCACACAGAATGATGTCACACGGTGCTGCCTGCCACTCAACCAAGCAGTCAGGCGAACGCTATTGTAAATAGACTTTTCATCTCTATAGTTCTGTATCAGTGTGTTTGCGGATTGGCATGTCTGCTCACTTATTTACTCAACATACAGTTACTGGAGCAACTCATGCTTCTTTTACACCAAAATTAATGGCTATACTTTTATATAATTTTTTAACACAAGTTGGAGAAAGCCAAAAAAGAGTGACGTCATACCCAAGTTCACTATGTTCCAGCTGAGAAGTCTGTAAAGAGCATGGACACAGACATCTCTGGGTTTGCCACTTTAATAATACTAGACAATAAACTGGTATTTTGTGCATGCAAACAGTGCAGCAATTTGTCTATGGTTACAAATTAAACAGTAGTAATGTATGTTCATATCTGATTTACTGTTAAAGACATACAACAGAAGTGCTATTTACCACAAATGTAGCAGTATTTGTATGATAGCAGTCATCTTGGAATCCTAACTCAGGATAGTTGAGGTTGCTCTGAGTTACCCACTTTAACAGTCTGAGTCTCATGACCTCAGAAATTCCAAGTTCTAACTTTTAACTCTTTTAATTGATCTTTCAATTGATACATTGAAAATATTGTGTGCTACAATGACTCGGCTAACGGCTATGCTAATGGACAGAAAATGAACGTGCTTTATGAATGTTGGTCATTGCATAGAACTAGAAATGACACAAGAACATGCATCGCTGCCAGAAATGAAGCAGAGAAAGTGGAAAATAGTGTATTCATCTGTGTGTGTTGCCATTAATGTCAATTGGAGTCAAAGCCAATAAAAACAGAGCCATTTGACATTTGACCCCCCCACCCCCCGAACATTTTTTTTAGCAGTGGGAATGGTGTTCGAGAATCAAACAATCTCATTAGCTTCTAGTCCTTGGTTAAAGCTAAATCTCTTCATATTTACACTCCCTGACATAAAAAGCACAAGTGGTAATTTGGCAGAAAGATGGTATCTGCTCAGACATGGTCTCTTCCCATAGCAGACCCAGAACATCTCTTCCCCTGACATATCTTCTCTATTGGGAGCTGTGGACATAGGGGTCAGTATGGTCCGACAGTAAAACAAGTCCCCTGAAGCATTACAGTCCCCACTGGGACTTCATGTCTCTTCCCTCTGCTTCATTACCATCTTCTCTCTTCTTTCATCTACAGTCTATCACTGGCTCCAGACCATTGCATATGGGAATAGGGCGAATAAGGGTGGGAGGCGGCAGACTGAACAGTGGCGGATATGGGAAAATACAGAATAAACATTACACGGAAAGGGGATTTTCATTTCAGTTTTAAAGCCCTATTTTAACAGTGAAAATGAACACAAAATAAAAAAGAAGCAAACATGGGATAAAGAGCTTGGGTGGATTTAAATTAAATTATTTGTTTTTCTAGTTATATTAAGGATTCCATGGAAAGTGACAGGGTCAAATTAAGACTGGACTTCATCTAATGAAAAACACAAATGGACAGGGATAAACGCATAATAGGCAAATGTATCCCACCACTCAGTGTAGATGCTTCTGGTTTGAGCCAATGAATATATATTGCTCATTTTAAATATACATTTGCATTAAAATGTTACCATCTATCGTTCCCCTGACTGGCCTTTTGAAACGTTTCTGTATGAGCTCAGTAGAATCAGCTTCACAAACACAACAAGGGAAAGTTGTTCAGTTGTTGTTCAAAGTGGCCAATAAAGATGTTCAGCTGTATCACTGAATTATCTCTTTATCTTAATTGTCTGAGTTTATAGGAGGGAGAAGCCACTCTAGTTTATGATCACCTATTTGCCCTCTAATGGTGTTTATGAAAACGACTGGAACAAACACATTAGAGCAGATGAAGGAGATAACAAACACACACTTTTGCACAGCTATCCTTCTAAGGACTCTCTTTGACTTCCATTCCTTCTGACAGAATACACAATGTGTTATCCCTAACACACACACACACACCCACGCACACACACACAACCTTTCAAAAGTCAGAGTTAACACATAGTCTTTAAAGACACTCACATTTGGGTTATAAAACATTTACAGCATTTTGAGACATAATTCATCCAGATCTGTTGAGATGTCGCTGAGATATACACATCTAAACTTGTTCAATGGGACTGAACCAAATCCGTACTCTGGATCTGATCTTGCATACACATACATGTCATAAACTGGGGCAAGAATTTAGACATTTTAAATGAAAATGGAGTAATGTGGATGTAGCTTAACAATCTGATTACTTTTCCCTCCTGTTAATGCACCACCTGCTGAGTCATCGGCACAATGTTGACAGAAAAATAATCACTTCCTGTGTGCAGCGCAGGCAACACAAGATCTAAACAGAGAAAAGTGTGTGGAGCTGAAAATCAGAATCTGACAGTGGTTTGAACGTAACATTTGTGATGATTTGATTTGAGTCTCAGTCGTATGCATAAAATTTAAAGGTCAGATATGCTTTATTGACCATAAAAAGAGAATATTCAGTGATTCAGTTATGAAACCCATCCAACTTCTCATATAACAAATAGGCCAATTGATTGCTTCCTCATTTATTGGAGCAGCTGTGAAACACATTTACCCACTGATTTCTCACACACACACACACACTTATAATGGCCTTATCGCTAGACTTCCATACACGCCCAGACTCTACTAATCAAGACAGACTCCATCCATGCCCCTCTCACCCCAAAGCCCACCATATCATATCCTCCTCCTTTCATTCCTGACCCAAGCCCCTCCCCCATTATCTCCTCCCACTGGTCCGCACAGGGTCACACTGTTATTAGTTTAGACATAATTTACTGCCCACTTGGTAATGTAGCATTTTGGTATATGATAAAATCATATCAAGTCACAGCAAAGGGATTTGACTTGGCTTGAAAGAGACTCGTTGTAATTATTTACATCCTGTTCTTCTGATGGAGACATATCATCTTCTTTATTTGTCTCCCTGCTCTCTCTCTCTCTCTCTCTCTCTCTCTCGCTCTCTCTCTCTCTCTCTCTCTCTCTCTCTCTCTCTCTCCTTATCAGCTGTGCTCTTTTCTCCCAGTGTTAAAACACAAACTGAACCATTCACATGTGTGTGTACGTGTGTGTGCATCCGAAACTCTGCTGACATTTGCCTCTTTTCCTCCTCCACTTTTTTACAACAGGACATTTCATCAGTCAGACCAAAGCACTTTATCCACTATTGTTAAAATATACAGTATTTATATGGCTGCACTTAGTCACTAAACTATTCCTAATAATATTCTTGTTTCAGCTTTTTCTTGTGAAACAAGAAACAGTGAACCAGAGAGGAGGGAAAAGTAGACTGAGGGGAAAATCTGTCTGGGCAATAAAGGTAAAAAGGAAGGAAATCCAATTGCTCTGACAGTGAGTTGATGAAAGTTGTAATTATCATAATGAACTTAGTTTGGGGCTTCAGATGGAATTGCAGGAAGCCAGAGCTGTCTTTATTCTCCACGCTCTCAGTGGGAAATAAATTGAGCCCCAGGCTGATGCTGTTGCCACATTTCTTTCCACACCATCACGACTGAGCTACTGTTGAGGCTTAGTGGTCTTTAGCTGTGCTGCAACAGATGTGGGTAAAGGAAAAGTGCTGTTGCTGGTTTGTAGAACTATCCAACTGAAAAAAATTTAAAATTATCAAAGAGGTTAAAATAAAAATCCCCAAAACCTTTTATTTGAATCACAATTTAATTCATTAGATTAGTTTGAATTGTCTATTCACATTATTTGCATATTCAATCAATACATGTGATTGGTGCTCTTTGAGTTTGGATTCTCTATATGACCATGGCCCCTAATGGATAAAGATGGTGTCTTGAGTCAAAAGACACACACTAAAGTAACTCCTAGAGCAGTTAAAAACAAGTTAAACAAATGCATAAAGCCTATACTAGTGGCCCCTGGCCCACCAGTGTGCAGTAGTTGCCCTTTTCTGCAGTAGGTGTCCTTTTAATTTTTGCCCTTCCAAATGTTTGCACACGTCACTGCAGGACATTGAGATAACTGGTGTGATGCACAAGGATGTGAACTTTGGGTTCAACTATGTGTGAAAGGACTTTTCTTCCAGACCAATGAGAGCGGAAAGGCAGTTTATGAACCAGCTAATCCAATGATAAGACTTGCACCTTAGTTTGCAGAATTTGGTCATGTGTATGTATGAATGACAATGTAAAATACCTTTCTGGCATTTTTCTCTTATAAAGGCAATTTAAAGGAGACATATGTAAAATATATATAGTTACTGCATCTCAATTCAAAATGGATGTGGTTTGAACATAAGATATGCAGCATTACACTGCATTATGTACAACCACATTTATAACTTATATTTACTGTATATTTATAAGCAGCAGAGGAGAACATTCACATCATCAGAGGAGACAGGAAGGTGACAAAAACCGACCATGAAAACAGCATGTACATTAAATATTCACTGACAAAAGGAACTAGAGACAGAGTAGGAGAGAAAGAGAGTGTTAGTTAACCTTGATTGAAGTTACCTGTTTGCTTCCCCGTCTGGGAGGAAAATATTTTTTTGGGAACAGAGGAGAAATGGGGGACGGACAGAAAAAGAGGGCGGTGACAGAAGAGAGAGACCAGGAGCAAATATACAACAGTTTTATTAAGTTTAGAATCAGTTATGTCATGTTTATAAAACTATGGTGTCATTTATACAAGCAGCAACAGAGATTATTAATAAGACATTATACTGATATCAACTTTAATCATAGCATCATAATAATAACAATTATGACAATAATACTACTGTTAGTAATATTAATAATAATAATAATAATAATAATAATAATAATAATAATAATAATAATAATAATAATAATAATAACAATAATAATAATATAGCATCAAAAAAGCCTGCAAGATGAGGACAGAGAGAGAGGACGGAAGGGAAGGCACAGACTTGGGAGAGAAAAAAGAACAAGGTTAATGACATGTAATTAAGTCACTTTCATACCCTGAGTGTGAGAGAGTGAGTGTGAGGGAGTGAGTGTGAGCGCACCACAGAAAATCCCCCAGCAGTCTAGGTCTATAGCAGCATAACTAAGAGATGGTCCAGGTTTCCCTGAGCCAGCTCTAACTATAAGCTTTATCAAAAAAGGAAGGTTTTAAGTTTAACTTTTAATACAGAGAGAGTGTCCGCCTCCTGAAACGACACTGGAGCTGGTTCCACAGGAGAGGAGCCTGGTAACTGAAGGCTCTGCCTCCCATTCAGACAGTAGATATAAGCACATAATTTGCCTTGTGTGTTATAAGAGGCTCTAAAGCTGGGTTTTATCAGCATGAGGAAAAATCCTGATTTGATCTTTGTGTTTCACTGTCATACAATGCACTCGGCACTGAAGTCCAGCCACTCTTTCTCTCTCTCTCTCTCTCTCTCTCTTCAAGGCTCATCTGTTCCATGCTTGACCACAGAAGAGGCGCATACATAAGAAAAAGATGTTATCTGGACAATAAACAGAGGCCTTAAGTGTAGGAGAGTGCAGATAAGTAGACAGGTGGTTAGGCTGTGATCAAAGATTCTTACCTTTCATACAACAATTCATTATCAACTGTCATCTCCCAGATAAAAGCTTATTGCCTCATCTGTACATAATGTTTTGTTCATAAAGTTGCAACAACTCAATAGGCAGAATCAGTCATTAATTTTTTTAATATTTGCTAATGTACAAAGACAAAATTGTTGTGTTTTATAAAACCACAAATTAAAGCACAGATTACTCAATTCAAGTCAAGTCAATTTTATTTCTACAGCCCAGCACCACAAACACAATTTGCCTCGAAGGGCTTTACAGTCTGTACAGCAAGTGACACCCTCTATCCTCACATCAGATTACATAGAACATAAACATACTATATTTGTTTTCATTCCTTGACTTTTAACAAATATCTTTTCAGACATTAAAAGGATACTTCAGGAATGTCCTATGACATAACATGTCTGCCAACAGGGCCATGAGGAAAATCACATAACAAAAGGCTCAACGAATAAAATCATCACCTACTTAGGTTTATGTCACCTTAAGAGAATATCTGCCACTTTATTTCTCTGTTAGTCAGTATTTCTGAGTTGTTAACTCAGGTTTATAAATCAATCATTCTCCTGCTCCAAAGTCCATAGAGAAAATCAGCATTTTTAGCTCAAGAGGAAAGAGGAGCTGCTGATCTACTGCTGCCTCTTTTGGCCATTTTGTGTCACAGAAAAAGTCAAACAAAGAATTTCAAACATCTAACTCATAACATGTTTTATCACATAGTGAAAGAGGCCGCAGTGGGTCAACAACTTCTGTGAGCTCTGATGAGGAGTCATTGATTTTTCTCTATGGACTTTGGTTTGGGGAGTTTGTAAAGCAGCACAACGTTCAACCTCCTGTTGAAAAAGTCTGTCTAATGATGAGACCTGTTGGTAAATTAATCAATATTTAATTAATTTTAATAGTCTTCATCTGTGTTGACCAACAAAAATGGTATGTGAATGATTAAATATGACAAAAACTAATAAGGACATTTGAAACAAGGCCAAGATTAAGACTAAATAAAAAATGGGTGAGAAAATTTACATTACAGCTGACATCACACAACCACAACTCAAATTACTGCATCCCCCAGATCCAAGATTCCAAGACACGGCGGATGTGAATCTCTGCTATGAACAGCGTTGCCAACTTAGCGACTTTGTTGCTATATACTAAAAAAAATATAATTAAAAAAGGATAAAGGAGGGGGTTGGAATAAAAAAGAACAAGAATTAACAGAAGCAGTTACACAGCAATTATATACATTATAATGTCCATTACTAATGCTAATGTTATGGTGTGTTATGTTAATAAACATTTACATTATCTTTAGCCAGTAGACTCAGAAGTTGAACGTTTGGCTCAAAGTCAGATTGCGTCCATTTATTTTTTTCCAGACTCTTGTAAACTATCAGTGACTCTCTGGAGGAAGATGAAGGAAAGTGAATCAGGAAGCTTAAGCTGTCAGGATACTGCAGCTCCGCAATAATGTCGTCTCCAACTGTTTCCAAAATCATAAAGGACTTGTACACCAGGGTCATCATAAGGACCAGATATATTCAGTCTGTCAAGTTTTGCGATATACAGTATCTCCAGTTTAAAGTATGCAGTGAACTCCGACAGGTTGAATCCAGAACCAGTCATGTAAATGTTTGATGCATCTTAGGCTGGCATGATGGCGGTTCATAGAAACTGTCACATGAAACTAAAAGAGGTGTAACCATGACCGAAGTTGTACTAAATCAAATTTCTCAAAGTCAGACTAACACAACCAGATAATAGTACTGCATGTACGTATATCTTCAGTCAGAACAGAGTTGGACTCACATTGACCTGGGGGCTTTGAACATGTGCCACAGCTCTGGCTGGATATCGGTTAGCACTGTCAGTAACTAAACTAAAGCCTTTGTGCAGAGAACCAAACCCAGTGCCTTCTGAGCGTAACTGACTTCTCTGTGTGATATTTGCTTGCAGCAAAGGAGACGTCACTGTGTTGCAAATCTCACACACCACTATCCAAGGGGAGAACCATTAACAGTCATTGTTAAGTGAGTTGCAGAAGTGCTCACCAAATTAAAGGCAGACTTAAAACTTTCAAGAAGTAAATAGGTGGTTTTCCCGATCGTTCCAAAGTAAATAAGGTAGAAAACTGTTTCCATCTATTCCCGGCTGAATCGTCTGGGACCTATTTACACCACTAGCTATTTAGCCATCTTGCACATCCATGACCATATGCACAGCTGAAATGTATTGTACACTTAAAGAGAAACCTTGAGAGGCCAAATCTGTCGAGCTGAAATAACAGCAAGAGGATTAACAATGCATGTGGCTATGTGGTTAAATACCCAACTTCTGACTTGATAGTTTTAACAACATAATAATATGTACAAAAGAGCAAAAGTGAGGCTGGAGTTATGGTGGGACAGGAGAGAAACACAATCTGCACGCAGAGTTGCTTCACGACTGGAAACCATTTCAGCACATTAAGTGGTTCTTATACCATTGGTTCGTTTAACAGAACCCTTAGAAATCAGTTCAGGTGTCACTGGAGGACAGAGTAATTGCATGTTAATCCCTTCTAATATGTCTCAAAATGGTGTAATGAAACAATTAATTCACAACACTGCTTCTTACCTCCCACGCCTGCAGTCACTGGATCACTGTCAAGCTTTCATAATCCCCTCAGCCCCAATGAAACTGCAGTGAAAGGAAGTGAAACCTTATATCTCTCTGTACTGAGGTCCTGACATCATCAACATTGGCCTGGTGTGGACTCTTCATACAAGAGTGTGTACTTGATAAGACTTATGGACCACTTAAGAAGCTCTTTTAGTGGTTTTCAGGCCTTGTCAGGTGTCAAGTGCAACCCTTTGGCTTTGTCCCACTGAAACAAGCTCAAAATCAAGAAGTACGCCTCACACCCCCGCCAAATCTCCCTCTAGTGTCAAACCATGGAGGATTAACTTCAGACCAATAACATGCAAACAGATTTATTTTCCTCTCTTAAGCCTATTAGGCTGTAGCCCGAGCAGTCAGTGGTCTTGCTTTAGCTGAATTTAATTGTGTTTCTTATGCCCAATGAGCTGTGTGCTGCAAGGGGTGGAGGAGTGGCTGGGGGCCCATGTTTTGGCCTCAAAAGAGGCAAACCTGTGGGGTTCAGAGATCGGCGGAACTTCCTTGTCTGGAAGGGGAGAGCGGGAATTCTTCAGACTGCAAAGTGAAACTGACACCACCCATAATCATGTCACTTTGAATGGTGTGCTCTTTTCATGGGATCACTAATCCTGTTACGCTAAAATAAAGACATGGCCACGTCACCCACTCTGTGGCTTTAAACTGCTTATTTACAGGCCTTGTTTTGCTTTTGTTTACTTTTATTTATCCATCATTGTTGCGTGAGTAGAAAAATAAAGACAGGCAGGCGAAGGCACGAGTGTACTTCTACAGTTAATGTAGCACATATGGCCAGGAACAGCACTGTATCATAGCAATTTAAAGTTGGAAGACAGACAGTGCAGTTCCATCATTGAAGCTTTTTTGTGAGCAAAAAAAGAAAAATACTATTTTTATCACGCATCAACACAAGCACTAGTTAATTGTTCATATTTTCCTAAATCAACATCATTGTCCTGACTATTGAGGTTCTGAATCCAGAGGATATAATGCGATTTATAGACATTACTTACATGTTTGTGCTATTCTGTATATTTATGGCAATGTGTTAGCAGCAGCTATACCTATTCAGCTGCAAGTTAATGCAAATATCTTAACAATCACGTGGGTACAACTCATTGTGTTTAGGCCTGTAGTGTGGACATGGTCATGAAAACCTGTTGTGGTTCAAAACGAGCATCCAAATGGGTGAGAGAGGCCATTTGGTGTTTTTCATGACCAGTGCTGGTTTAACCTGTTAGGGGGTTTTTCATTTTTTTCTCTTCTACATTATGTGCATCACCTATGTCTGCACAGACATGCTGAAAAAAAAACGTCAGGTGAAGAAAAAACAAAAGGAAAACACCTAAATTAATCACTGAGACAGTCCAAGTATGAAATAAGTGATACTGAGTGTTGTTTTTGAGTTTTAAAAAGTAAGGATATGCTTTATCTAATATATGCTAATGGGAATTCTTACAGCCAAAATATAGAGCAGAAGAAAGAGAAACTTAAGGTGTTCACATTATTAATATTTCCCATCACCTTTGCTGTAAGTGCAAGTCCAGTGCATTCAAGGTTAAGAATCTCAGGTATGTGGAAGTCTGGATGACAAAGAGAAGGATCTTTACTTTGACAGACAATAACCTTGATTACCTGTTCTTCTTATCATATTCATTGTCAAACCAGTTGCTAAATCACCTCCAAAGCTTTGCTCTGTACTTGCTGTCTTCTTTTATTCCTGACTCTTCCTCTCTTTGTTCAGTAACATGTGACGTCTCACTCTTGCACAATTGAAGATTCTGACAAATGAAGGCTTAATCCCTTGTTGTCAGGTGACTGGAATACCTTTGTTAGGAAAATGAGTGAATCCGTTAAAAAAAGTCCTCAATCACATCCTCAGTCATGTGGAAAGTAGAGACAGTCAGGTCTGTGGCTGCAGTGTGAGCAGAGACACAGACGAGGTTACTTACTATGTTGACGTGTCCACAGATGTCCATCAGGGCAAGGTTTATTAGGTCACGGGGACCCACTGCCCTGCATGTTACCCTGCTCTAACACACCTGATTCAAAGTGTCATCATTAAGTTCTGCAAAAGCCTATAATGACCTATTTGAATCAGGTGTATTGGGGTAGAGAAACATCTAAAACATTCAGGACAATGGGTCTCCAGGACCAGGACTGAGGAATGCTGCACTACAATATACTGTATGTGTCATGTGGTTGTCTTCCACTTGTTTCCAATTGTACGTGGACAAATGCGAGCACACCTATGGACCATACTGTACATGTGCAGGCTCCCTGTGGACCATCACTTCCCAGTCCAGTTAATGGCACATCCTTTTGTTGGTCAACAAAGACAACAGAAAAGATGGTAACCATGGCAATTTGCTAAAGTTTGCTAATGTCAGACTGCATCTCAATCTCATTTGAGATCAAGTACGAATATCCTCCCACTTCCAAGAGGTTTGACCAACTTATGTAGATCTGTGCACAATTGGATAGACCTACAAACAATCAGTCCAATAATGTGGATGATGTATGCAGAACGACAGAAAACATTTCAACAAACTGTGAGTGATGGCTGTGTAACGGCTTTTACCCGAAGGAGACAGCCGCTCCTCAGTGGCTGTCATGTTAGTTATACAAAAGCTGACAGACATCTTCCTCTGGATCCTGGTTCTGAATCCTCCTGAATATGGTTTCGTCATCCGCATGTCGCTGCAATGCCTCACAAAACGACACACAAATTATTGGCTCCTTCTCATGTGGCCAACATTTGTCTGTTTTTACATTTGTGTATCCTTCATGGGGAAGTCTATCCCAGAAGTCTTTGGGCACCAGAGTTACAGAAACATGAGAGCAGGTTCACTGGAGCCTGGATAATTTTAAACCAAACACAAATGCAAATATTAACAATATAATTTACAATGACAACAATATAATTACAATAAAATTAGAAATCATTTTGAAGCTTTTTGTCATTTAATAGAGAATATGACAGGAACTTACTAAGTAATTTCAACTCCTTCTTCATATGACTTAATTATTATTATTTGTGGATTAACGATAAGAGTTAAGAATCTTAATCGTGTTTATTTGACCTGGTCAAACCTGTGTCACTTCTAATATTTAATTGCCAAAGATTATCTGCTGTGAATAATTATAATCTTAGAGGTGGTTTAGTTGACTTACATAATATAAAGTTGTTGTTAAACTATTGTTGCAGAAATAATGTTTTATTTCTATTTGTTTTTGTGTACAATTTTGTTACGTTGACCTCTTTTATTGGGCCCCGATTTCTACTTATTTGTACGTTTTTTTATTCACTTGTGTACATTTGACACTTTTTGTAAAATAAAAATCGTTATTTTTTCTTCACCATCCTGTGTTCTTTCTCCTTTTGACTGCTTGGTCTACGACAGTTTTCCTTGTCAAAGAAAATCACTGGCAGATTTGACTGGTTCACCATGTTACCATTGGTGCATCAGCATCTACAACTCAGCACACAAAGAATACAAGGCCAAACAAAAGAAGGCAGACTCCTGTGAGGAAGACTCACTACACATCTGTAGAATAGTAGACTGACTGGTGCAGACCCTCATTTAGTATGAAGGATACCATAAACATGTTAAATGGCACAAAAGAGGAAAGTACGACCCGAACTTTACTTTACATGGGTCCAGATTCAGAACCAAGTGTGCCTCTGTAATCTGGTATATAGCCCATGACACCAGTCCTGGTATACGCAACAAATTGCTGCAATTAAAAGTAGATTGCTACACCCATAATGAGGGCAGTGTGTTCTCTGTGACCCATCAAGCCTCACGCAAACCCAATCAGAACAAAAACAAACATCTGAAGCAGCAAACGCTCATTACAGCATCATCTCCCTCAGTCCCACACTTCAGTTTGTAACAAGTCTTGATGACTAAGCAAACAAATCCCAACATTTTTAGTGTTTAGTTTTGGGGGGCAGATTAGTAATCATATCTCTGTCCTGTTATTCTATGTCTGAGCAGAGGTGGGGGAGATGAGGGAGGGAGAGGGGTTTGTGGGCTTTTGCTGAAAGCATAATTGGCATGACCTCAGTGACACTGTCCATCAGATTGTGCTGTGCAGGCAGGGCCCCTGCGATGTTTCATTAAACAGGGAGCTGGGGCCTCAGAGGAGATGTTTGCGCAGCCTCTGTGGCTCCACTGCACAGTGAGGAGTGCGTTCACCATCAGAGCTTGGCACAACAGTAATTAGCTATGTACAACTTCTCATATACAGACAGTACTTTTTCTCCAGTCTTTGAGGAAATCCAACAATGTCCAAATCCATTTATCATCATTTATTTTTAGTAAAAGTCATTTGATGTGTTTATATTTTGTATATTCCTAGTTACATGTAGATACTTTCTGCTTTGTTTTCTATATTTTTACATTAATTGGTGTTTATAATGCATGTTTACCTATATATTTTTACTATCTGTGCCACGGTAAGATCTCTCTACAAAGGTTTTACTTGTTAATGGTGAGGTCTTCCAATACCCTGCTGGATTCTAGTTACTTTTACATGCACTAAGGATTTATAGGAACATGAACACACATTGATCCAACATTACTGTTTGTAAATGAATCACACTGAGACACACTCAGAAACAAGATGATTCTGTACGTGAGGGTAAACACACCTGGAGAATAAAACCTCACATGTACAATATTGTGCTTGGAGAAGCCAGAAAAATACAATTTGACTATCAGAAAGAGTACAAACACATTCCTTTTTAAATGTTAACAAAAAGAAAATGCAGACTTTCACTAACGTGTAAAATTGACTTTTGAAGAGGTAATAGCCCAAAAAGAAGCATTTGTACCCTCTGAGGTACACATCAGTACTTTGACTTTCCAGTGAATAAGACAACACACTTTCAGCTTGTTAGAATTCAGCAGTTTCTACTTTAGCTTGTGTCTAGTTGTTAGAATGTTGAGTGCCATTCTGTGAAATATTCAATTCTTGAAGCTGACAGAGAAAAAAATCAGCCTCCTCCATCAGTCCAAAAAATTGTACAGGCCTGAATTTTGCCATGTTTTTGTCTTATTCTCCTGTAGTTTCGACTCTTGACCAGTTGAACGTATACATACAGTAGTAATACAGTAGTAATTGAACTCCCAACAGTGTAATCTGGGTGTGTTATTCAGACTTTAAAATTCTATTAAGTACAAATTCAGTTTGTTACATGCCATAATCAAACAGCACAGGACATTTCTCTATATGATATTTTTCCAGGATTTCCATAAACAGAGCATCATCTCAGGAAATGTCTTCGTCTACAATAAACCGCCAAAAGACAAATGTTGTAGTTCATATGCCAGGCCTGTATGTGGCACTGAAACAATTCTACAGAAATACACCAAAACAGGAGAAGAAGAAGATGAGCCTTTATGATGTGTGATGTAACTTTTATGTTCAAAATAGTATATGTACATTACAGTGTACACAATCAGAGAAACAGAGAGAGAATGACTAAGGAATGAAAATAATAGTTAACATGAAGCAAACAGAGTGAACAAACTCCAAACACAAGGAGAGGAAGACGACAGTGATGAAGATGAGTGACAGTGAGAGGTAGGACTATGACATAATTGTTTTCACAAAATTGTGTTTTGGTTCTGAACATGAAAAAGAAAGAATGGCTAACCCTAACCCTTTACCTAGCTGGGACCCGATCTCAGAAAATATTGTTTCAGGGTTATTTTATAACAAAATAAAAAGTCAACATGGCAGACTTCAGCACATTTTTCATGTATATGTGTATTTTCTCATGCAAACATAGTGTGTGTGTCTCCAGACCGTTGGTCCAGAAATTATGATAGCTCACAACAAGAGTGGACTACCACCTGCTGGAGGCCAAACCAATTATACGACTGTTACACAGTGACACAGAAAACATCAACCAAGATCCATTTGTGCATAAAAGGACAGAGACTGGTGGTCATGGCCCTCAGCTTCACCAGAGAGATTCAGCTGAGATACTGAATAAGGGGGATGCGAAGATAAGTCCATGTACACAGGCCAGAGGAATCCACGCTGCCTTATAAGGTCTGTTGTTATCGAATGAGGGCACAAAATGGTGGACAGTGCTCTCTCTCATTCATAGATGTGCAAATAACAAAAAACCCTGAGAGATTCCACTGTGAGTAGATCACTGATGTCCCGTTGTCTGGAATTATCATTTCAAGGTTAAGCCAATATTTTTTCAAAAATTTCATCTTTACATAAAAGAGATTTCCTTTGCTCAATTACCATTCACTAGTATTTTCCATAAAAGCGTCTGCTGTAGTTAACGGCCAATTCCAAAACTAAATTGCACCCTTGTACTCCTCACTATGCTCATGTGTCCATCACGTAGAACTGAATAATCATATTTGTGCAACTCACCCACATAAAGCTAAAGACAGACCATAGACCACTTCAGCTGGCTCCACACATCCACTTGTGTCTGCTAACCATTAGTGCATTGGTTTGTGCAAGTCCATTGTTTGGACAGATAATCATTGAATGACGCTGTAATTGCCGAGGTGTTTGGTGACACGACAGCCGACATAATAGTCCAACTTTGGACAGTCATGCTCTCATTAAATGATGTCATGGAAACATGATGTTCCACACACACACACATATGTTTGTGCTTCTATCAAAGTGAGGACCCTCATAGACATAATACATTCTCTAGCCCCTTACCCTAGCCCTAACCTAAACCCAATTCTAATCCTAACCCTAAAACCAAGTCTTAACCCTGAAAAAGCCATTTTTAAGGGGTGAAAAAAAGTGAGGACCAGCCAAAATGTCCTCACTTTGTCAAAATGTCAAATTGTGGGAATTATACAAATTTTGGTCCTCACTCTGCAGCAAGTACAAGAACACACATATATACATATACACACACAGACACACACTCTGGCTACCTTAGAAAAATGTTAATCATTTGGCTTCTTACTAAAATCCAACATTATTAATATAAAATATTGGGGGGGGGGGTCACATTATGGGGACTTGTCTTCCTTATGGACAAAAATGGACATAAATGGGCAAAAATCAAGTCCCCATGACGTAAATGATTCCATTTTAAGGTGAAGACATGTTTCAAAGTTAGGCTGAGGTTAGGGTTAGGTTAAGGTTAGGGTCAGGGTCAGGGTTAGGGTTAGGGCACTAGTAATTATGGTTAAGGTTAGAGTGAGTCTCCAGGAAATGAATGGAAGTCAATGCAATGTCCTCTGAAGTCATGGAAAACAGTGCGTGTGTTTATATTATTAATACTGAAGGAACTATAGCAAAAAATCTGAATTCTTATTTTTTGTTCTTTTTTTGGGAAGAAATTATTGCCTTTTCCTTCATCTTTCCAGATGTTAAATGGTTTTAAAACTAGAACAAAGGTTTACCTACCTTACTTTATTGCTTAATTTAACTCAGTGAACTTTCAACCCATTTAAATCCACTGCAATACTAATTTCTGTTTTCACTTAAATGGGACTTAGAATTACATTTACAAGGTGCCTGTGAAAAGCATAGGGAAACATTACTTTATTAAGTGTTACCAGGGTTTAAGTGACCACTTCAAAACAATGTGTGTAAAAATGTGTCAAGCAAATGGCTTGTTATGTTTTTATTGCCACACCTTCAACAAAAATCGTCCGAGTTTTTCCTCCACTAGAAGCTTTTGAACGTAGAGTATGAGGCAGACATTTTTCAAGTTATATGGTGTATGAATATATACTATATATAATTTATAATGCACACACACTCATACACTTTACCTCTCATATGCCATCACTCACCTTATTGAAATACTTTACTTAACCTCCCTCTCTCTCACACACACACACACACACACAGCACTGACCACTGACAAACACAATACAAGCAAAAGGCCACGGCCATAAATAAACATAAGAATTTGTAAGGCTGACTTTTGCAATTAGGACTGCAAGGGAAAATATATCTCCAAGAAACATTTTAATGAGCTTCAACTAAGCTGCCCTGCTTTCTAAAAAGAGGACCCCAATAACGGTTCATCACTCAAAAACTGATGTCGAGGGAAATTCTTAAGGGTGTGAGATATTTCACTGTGCCCAATGACGGCTCACTAAAGAGTCGCAGGCGTCATAAAACCTGAAGGCAATTAAAAGTGGCTATTTTTCACTTGCCTATCTAAATTCTGTAGCAATTAATCTGCCCAATTTGATTACGAACGGCACAAATTAAACAATAAAGAGCTGTCTAATGAGGGATTAATTATGGGAAGCAGGAGGGGAGAGGGAGCGAGGCAGCAGCCATACGTCAGTGTCTCCTGCAGACAGCAGAGAGCCATAAGGAAGACAAAGAGGCTCCTCGTCCATGTGGTGCTGCACTGATAGGACCACCCTCATCACAGATCAGTAGATTCACAGCCCATGAAGCTCATAAACGGCTGAGCCGTAATTGAAAGTGCCAAAATCAATAGCGTTGACAGGCCTTAATTAAATTAAAAATGTCTCCATAGAAGAGAGGGGTGGGGTTGTGGAGGCACCAGTCAGTGCTGCTGCCCCAGTGAGCGCACTCCCTCTGTGAGGACCTGTGGCTAAACGCACTGCATTGTGGTTATGTGACAATGCTGCACTTAAAATTCAGATTCGTTTTTTTTTTTGACATTTTCAGTACATCCTCAATTCAACCTACTCTCTTTCCAACAGTGAATGATTATTATTTTGTTTAAGTAATTTTGTTGTATTTCTTTGTTTTTATACCCCTGCTTCAATACCAAGTGAAATGATTTATCATTGTTTTTGTGTTAAAATAGTCTGATCTTAATGTGATGTTGTTGTTGTTGTTGGAATGTTTTCTTGATATGCTATATCCTTTCAATACATTTACATTTCATTTCATTTCCTGTTTATTAAATACGTGTAAACTGAATGAGGACATGTCTGCACCCACAGCTTCAGACTACAGAGAATATAATGCACTTTAAACCGAAGGAGAGTGAGTAACACTTTAACACAATATAAGTGTTTATATTTACAGTGATTTTCTGTATTTAAACTCATTCAGCCATTTACTGTACAGGTTTCATTGGCGTGCACTTTATTACCCAATACATTATAGAGAAGCTGTACACTTCCCCTATATCGTTTTATACCAAGTTCTACAGCAACTCACCTGTAGTAAAAAACACAGCTCCTCATCATTTCAGGCTTTCCCCACTTTCAAAGGAATTGGCAGCTGGAGTTCAGCAGAGGGTCACACAGAGAGAGTGTTCTCATGCAGACGCAGACGCAGCACAGGGATGAACTGGGTGGTGATGGGAGGCTGAACACCCTCTGGATAAACTGGAGTTACAGACTGTTGAGACTTGTGAGATTAGGATGGAGCCAAGTCTGCTTCACTGTGATTTGAGGGACACGGACACGCTTCAGTGTCCACACACACACACACAGCTCACTGTTCTGTTTAGGTTTGCTTTCCTTTGGTCAGATGTGAAGGAAGCAGAGAACGACCCGAAATGATGAGCTCAGCGTTTACTATGGGATGTTTTATACACAAGTGCAAAATTCTTGTGCTGATGTTTTCAAAATGGCTGACCCATACACAGGACTATGCAAATCCCCATGATTACATTCCCAACTGTTCCCACAGTATTAATTTCTAAGCCTCTTGTTATTATTTAGTATTGATGGAAAGGGAAAATTGGAATATGTGTGTGTGTGTGTGTGTGATACACATTACGAAATATATACTTCAACTTCAGTTGCAAACACCTAAATAGATTAAGTCTATTCAAAGTAATATAATTTATAAACAATATAAACTTGTTTATATTAGTGTTAATTAACTGAAGTAATATTTCTAAGTTTGTCAAGCAGTTTATTTCTTTCCTGTAATTATGTAATAATTAATTGTTTTAATATTAAGTGGTTACTTAATATGATATGAAGGATTGTTTTAAAATTGGATGTAATTTTGTCTACTTTCGCTTGCAACAACAATATTAATAGTAATAATAATCATATATTAATAACAACATGAACCTCTTGACTGATTTTTTGCCCCTTCTGTTCTAGAGACAGTATTCAAGTATTTGAATTTTTTTAAATAATGAATTATTATACAGAAATTTGTAACAGTGTTTTGAAAGGTGCTATATAAGTAATAATAATAAGTCAATAATATAAGTAATAATAATATTAGTAATAAGAATGAATTGACTCAAACTGTATCATAAGACAGAGAATGTTTTTTATTATTCCTGTAATTTGTTGTAAGCGCTGGTAAATATGGTCGACAGCGTTTTGCTGATCATCATCATCATCATCATCATCATCGTTTTTTAATCACACTCGATAATAGAAATGATTTGTTGTTGGGAACTGTTGCTTGTTATGCGCTTATTGAACAATCCATTTCCGAATCTCTTTAGTGTCTAATCAGTGTTTAAAATGAACTTATAAACGATAAATAAAGTCTGTGATTTGTCACCAGTTAATGTAGATGCTCTATATCATATTAACACAGACCAGTGATTTCCGCGTGATTTTTCTTCCTGTTAAATGGCGTGAAAAAAATAAAGGGGCGATGATTCAGTTTCACACCAATGTCCCCGCGGGTAAATGAGATGTCTTTGACTGAAATTACAGTCCATTTTAAAAAAGCCAAGTGAGACACTGATAACCGCCGCCGCACGTGATGGTGGAATTATTTGGACATTAAAGTCACGCAGAGGTCACGGTGTGGGGGAGACACTTTCTCTCTGTGAGTGTGCGTAAATCACGGGGGACTCGTTCATTCTCAGATATAATAATAATAATTATTATTATTATTATTAGTATTATTATTAGTATTATCAACTGAGACATTTGAACAATACATAAAAAACTTTTATAGAACAAGATTAAATTTGTTTCTACTTACAAAGTTCATTTCTTGTTCAATTAAAATACTAATTCATGACATTGATCTGAACTCTCTAACTCATTCTTTCATCTTAGAGTAAATTAAATGAATAAACTACAGCGACATTATTGCTATAGGAACAAAATAAAACCAGGAATTTAAAATGACACACAGTGACATTGAAAGTAAATTCAGCAACACACGCTGAGCTTTCGCGTGTGAGTAAATACATTGTTTATTAAAATAAAAAATAACAGATCAATAATAATATAGAAACATCAATTCAGGCCAATGAGTTTAAGAGCTGCTCTATAATCATCATCATCATCACACTCTGTTGCGTTTCCAAGGTAACGTGTTTACAGTCCATCCAGAGGAAAACTACAGGTAAAATATCACCAGGAAGGATGTTTAAAAAGAGTTTATTTTTTTAAAAAATAAAAGCACGCAGATGTCTGCGATGAATGGGAGATACCTGGTGATAAACGAGCTGTTTTCTCATCACCGTGAGACCCATTCATCCTGTCTGTCCGCCCGAAAGAAGAGAAGGACAAGAAAGAGGAGTGAAGCTCACAGAACAAGAAGGAAAAACATCTTCTTCCTCCTCCTCCTCTTCCCTTTTTTTAGTCACAGCAGTGGAGTCGTTTAAGTCCCGAAATTTCTAATGTTTTATTATCGTCAGCAGCAGAGCACGCGTCTCGGCTGCTGTGTCTCTGTCTCTGCTGTGTCTCCGTCAATAAAAATGAAGGTTGCTTTAAGTATTTTTGAATTATTACATCGATTTATGTCGCAAATAATCTGCTCATTTATTTATAGAAACGTTGTCTAAACACCATTACAATAAATAAACTGTCACACGGTAACTCTTTCAGTGTGAAAGTAACATTAATAAAGTCGATTTGACAACAATTATGATTAAATTAAAACTAGATACAACTCGGATTCCTGTTAAATCCAACTAATTTAGAGTTAAAGGTGTATTATGGTGAAATAATGTGCTCTTTGGTAGAATTTGAAAGTATTTTTATAACCATTTTTATAAGCATACATTCCCCTGATTGTATTGTTCAGGGGAACTGTTCCGTATCATTTCACTTGAATAAACTTTTTATATATTCATATATGGAGCCAGGTCAGCTGTGTGGAGGTGGCCATTTTGGACCCCAATGTTTCTTTAACACACTGAGGTGAGGGACATTAAGCTGCAACTGGACACTTCACCAATGAACGCTGCTCAATTTTACACACTGTACCTTTAACATAAGACTAAAAGTTTCATAGGAAGACATTTCAGTTTTACTGTTTTAACTTTAACATGTTTGGTATTTTCACATCACATTGTTAGAAAGCATAATGTAACAACTCTAAACTGGTTTACTGTGTATATATTTCACATTAGAACAAACAAAAAAGAAATATAGTATAAAATTAAAAAATAAATTAATCCAATGGACCTTTCCCTTGTCAGAGGACAAAAGGACAAGGTGACTGAGATGATATAATGTTATCTTGGGTAAAAAGCGCTGGGATAGTGGTTCATTTTTGAATGGACAAAATGATTCACATTCACATTTTCACTTGAGTGACATGAAACCGCTGTGTGACTTGCCAACATACAGCCCTAGTGATTTAACCTGAGCTGCCACAAGGGGCGCTTCCATCTTTATACTCAATAATTAGATTCTCGTTGTTCAGTTTAAAATGTTCACTTAATGACACGAGTAATATTTTTAAAATGACATCATCATCATCATAAATTAAAAGCATCTTTCAACAATACATTTAGATTTCAGACTGTTCACACTGAAGAAACTAAAAACATAGTGAAATGGTCTGAAAATCAAAATATAACATCGATTTGTCTCTTCCTCATTTACATAATGAGGAAATATGAAATGTCTTCTCTGAGACCGTTAAAGTGTGGACAAGTGTGGACATGTCCACCTGTTGAACTCCACAGAGCATTCTATGTTGAGACGCACATGAATCCAAATATAAAGTGAAAACAGAGTGAGTCACATGAGTCCCTGCTGACAAAAGCCACGTCTTCACACCTGTGTCTTTATATTGTCTTTATAGTGTCCCCTTTTATGTCCTTACACACTTAAATGACAGAAGGGGTTAAGACAACGTAGAGAGGAGGAAACAAAGAGCCTTTGTGTGGAGTCACTGCCTTCTGACTGACAATCAAATGGACTTTATAAAGTCAAAAAAGTCTTACACTTGATTCGTATCCCATGTTAACCCTCGGGATTAAACGGCAACCACATTAGACGGAGTGGTTATCGTCTCTTCTGTAAGGGACAGATTAATTCTGTTTTCATCAGACAAACAGCCTTGGAGACATTCAGGTTTAAGTGCATGTTCATTTGTGGTCCATTCATTATTTAGTCATGAAATCATCCAGGATCATGTATAATGAGATGCGCAAAACAATGCACTGTTCAAGTAAATCAATTCAATTACTCAATCATTTTTCACTTACAGGCATGCAGTGATAAAACGCGGATCGAAGGTCTACCAAATTAAATTAATCTCAACTAAAAATGTACAGAATAGGCCTTTAAATCCTGTCTGGAAAAAAAAGAGTATTTAAGAATTAGGGTTAAGGTGAACCTTGATGTCTAAGTAAACTTTGTAACAGCAGAAAGAGTCCAGAGGAGCAGATGAAGTTCACACTGCAGCAGAATGTGGAAGAAAATGGGATTTAAAGTTGAACTTTGAACGTGTGCGGTTGTTGATCTAAAGAGAATTTTACACACAACCATGAGGTTTTACAAAGAACGGTCCCAAAAAGAGCCGTGTTGATGTCAGAGGTCAGAGGAACGTGGTTGACTAATCAAACAAAGACAAGAGAAACTACATTATTACAACCAAACCATCTCTGAGGCACAAGGCCGCGGTCCTGACCAGTGTACCTAATAAAGTGACCAGTGAGTGTATATCATGATAACGACAACACATATTCAGTTTTTCCTTTTATTACTCTAAATACATAATAATCTAAAGAAAGTCCAGATGTTTTCTGGAGGATTAAATCTAATTTAATGAGTCTTTGTGAAACGGTCTGATTTATGAGTGATCACAGAGCGACTAACACGCAGCACGTGCACGTTCACGTGCGCGCACCTTGCAGGCACTGCGCTTGAGCAAACAGCGCGCGCACTGAAGTGCGTCTCAGGTGTGCCTATATGTTTGTGTTTGCGCACGCACGCACGCACGCACGTTTAACGGTCGGCGCTGCAGGGTCAGTCTGAGTTCCCGAGCAGAGACGGACTTGAGACGGACATGGGACACATGGGAGACTTCCGGTGACTTCAAAGCCACTTTTTCCAGGTTAAAGATTTCAAATCCTAACCAGTTCCTCAGAATTGAGGTCCTGCTTCATTAGGACCAGGTTTTGGTCTCCATGAGGACTACTGGTCCTGACAAGGTCAGTGTTTAAGACAGAAAACATACAAACGCGCACATTCAGCTTCTGAGGAAGTGATGAATCAAACCGTGGTGGAACCAGATGATCTGCTTTTCTGGTATGTGTGTCAACCGGAAATCGCCAGTTTGTTCCAACACACTTTTAATTAAGTGGGTTTTTATTTAATTAATTTATTTTACATTTATTTTTCTAATTGAAGGACTTCATTTATTTTATTTATTCTCCAACATCTGAGTCTACCTTAAAAAAAAAAACATTTTTGATATTTTTATATTTCAATAATAATAGATAAATCATTTTGACCTACATCTTATCACGTCATTGTCTGTGTGTTTGTTCATTCATGTCCCAAAAACTGTGAATCACTTTGTTCCAGAGAGCAGTATTCAACCAATCAGACTTAACACACATCAGAGCCTCTCCCATTTCTTCTCTCTTCATTATTGGATTACCGCAGTATAAATGCAGATTAAAGGACAGATAATAATGTTGTAGTGAATTGGATTACCAAATCATTTGATGTTTAATTTTCAGGCAACACAGTCAGATATTTTGTTTGGTATTTTCACATCACATTGTTAGAAAGCATAATGTAACTTTGGGACATGATGGTTAGACATAAAGTATTACCAAATGAAAAGTGTTTTCAGTCAAATGTTTAAATCCTTTAGGTCCAGATTTAGTGGAGGACTTGCTCTTGACCTCTGCTGGTTTGAATAAAGTTCGTGTGTGTGTTTAAAAATCTGTGGGCGTTGAAATGAATTATAATAATACTGTTGTATTGATCTGTGCTATGTGATGGTAATAAAATAGTAATCTGTATACTATTTATGCGCATGCACTATTTAATTATATTTTAATATAAGTAGACATTTTCAGTGTTACAACAGCAGAAACTCTAAATTAAGACACGTCATAAATTGTGAGAATGGGAAAAATACATGAATATGTACAATGTAAACAATGTGTATCCGTAATGTACAACATGGGTATATGTCAAACAGTGTGAAGGATTTCACATTACACTGTGTGTGTTGCACAGTTGCTAACATTAGTGAGAGACAGATGTGGTCTATAGTGTACAGTCCATATACACGATATATTGTGATCTTCGTAAAGGAAGATTCTTGAAACGTTTCATGGACCCTGTGACAGTGAGCGCGGGCCTCCATGAGTCCCAGGACCCTCCTTTTGAGAACCACAGCTGTAAGTACCAGCTCGCTAAAGAGATTAAACATCATTATAAGTGTAAAAAATGTTGAGGTGGATGAATTTAAACAAAACGTGACATTTCAACAGAGACAATGAATATGTTTGAACTTTAGGATTATTTGCTGTCTTGTCCATGATAATAGATTATTCCAGATTATTTTAACTAAACTGAGTCATTTTAAGTCAAAATGTCTGTTGTTTTTCTCCTTAGATGTTTTCATTTGTACGTTACTAGTTGAACAACTCCCATGCCAACATTTTGCTTTTTCTTTTCCACCTCAAAACTAAGTTAAATAAATAAATTGGCCAACATTCGTAGTCAAGACAGATAATTAACTGTAAATGTAACTTTTGAAAAGTTCAGAACTTGTGTTTAATCCCATGAGTGGTGTTAAAGATGGAGGTGTTATATGCCACCTTCAACATTCAATGCTGTACATCTGTACTGTACTGCATATATGCAGTCTGTCTTTTCATGTCCTGCACAAATGTTCGTGTTGCATACACATTTTACATATTTAAGTTTAAAAAAAAATATTTTACAATGTTATTTGCCTCATAATGGTTAAACCTGAACCTTTTATCTTATCTTCTGCTTATGTGGCTTATTTTACTTCAAGACAATAAAGCAAATGACTGAGTCACTGTGACAAGTGAAGATAAAGGATAGACATAATACAGTCCATTGTCCCTCACCCTGTACTCCTGAACCCTAAATCCAGCCATTTTGTTTTTATTTATTTATTTATTTATTTTTGGTTCGGTTTATTTTACACACACACACACACACACACCTCGTGTATCTGAAGGTAAAGTCAGACTATAGAGCTCAGAGAAGAGAATGAGATGGAAATGTGCTGCATGATCCTTTGAGAAAAAAAAATCATTTTTTCAGGCTGAATGGCTCAGAGGAGGAAGAGGAAGAAGAAGGGGAAGAGGAAGCTCCTTCTGCTCCTTCCTCTTCTTCTTCTTCTTGTTCTGCGGGTGGAACTTTTCCATCGTCTCCTGAAGAAACAGCGCAGCTTTGATCAGGCCGCAGTTGGCGCCTGAAAACTGACAGATCTTGACAGACTGTTGACGCTTGAAAATTAGCGACGGACCTTTGACTGTGAGAAGTGAACAGAAAACAGAAACGAAAGAACAAATACAAGAGCGATTTCATGTCTTTTAAGATGAAGTGAAAAGATTTATTACCTTGTTTTTTTTGTTTTGATTTTGTTGTTTTGCTGCTCAACGCGGACAGGACCTTCATAAAGCTCATGAGAAATTATGGGGATTATGACCCATTTGAGAAAAAACTTATTTGTGATCCGGATTTTTATTTTATTTTATTTTATTTTGTTTTATATGGGATGTGAAGGATTTGGTGGATGTTTGCTCTGAGTTCTTTCTCTGGTTGCGGCATTAATCAGATTTGCTGTCTGATTCCAACGGGATAATAATTAAACTTTCTATCATTCGGGTGTCATTGAGATTATAATCTCTGTTTGCAACATCTGCGTGTCTTTGGACTGTGAGGTGAAGAACTCGAAGAGAACCAAGTCCAAACAGAAATAAGCGTACAGGTGACAAAGCAAGGGATATTTTGTCTTTGTTCTAACCTGGATTCTAACCGGTGACCTTCTTGTTGTGACGCAACAGTGACACCCGTCACTCCACCATGTGGCTCGAACTCGGGTAAATCTCTCCCTGAGTCCACGCTGTCTCCTCCCACGTTTCCACCACTGGCTGCACATAATTATATAAATGCCTCTTCAGGCCTGAGTTTCAGTCTGATTCGAGCCACTAAACAGAGGTTCATGTTCACAGCTTAGTCTTAGTCCGGATGTTTGGGACAGAAAACGTGTCACATTTGGTCCAGGGAGTTTATTAGTGTCAAGAAAATCAGCGGGTGTCACGTGCACGTATCATCGATCCACCAAGCGTCCTCAGGTGTGTTTGTGGTACAAGTCTGTGGACAAGAGGGTTGCCGGTTAAAGTCCCGGGATCAAGCGCTGTGGTGGGCAGGGAAGGGGCCCCGAGCAAGGCACTAAATCCCTCATGGCCTCTGAGCGCAGAAACGCGCTGATCACTGCGTACAGGTACTGTCACTACAAAACCTTTAATCATCATTTAGGTCCATAAAAGAAACACTGTAAAAACCCTCACAATAACAAGGTTTTGACAAAAGTGAACAATAAGTGTCCACGCAGTCATTTACATAAAATGTGCAGGTAACGTAAATATCATTTACAAGGATCATTTTAGTTTTGTTTACATTTTCAATGTGTGTGTTTGTGTGAGAGAGAGCGTGTGTGTATATTTACCCTTATGGTGAAAAAGTACAAAGTTGTTTCTTCCTCTTTCTGATAGTAAGTGCATTTGTAATATTGTACTAATGAGGAAACATTCAATCCAATCACATCAACACGTGACATATAAATGATAAAAAGAGCCAGAAAATAAATGGGCTCTAATAAGTAGTCTGGTTTTGGTATTTTGAGTCATTTATTATCACTTATAAATGTGTGATTCTTGAATTATTTCAATGTTGAGGTTGTTTGTGTTTATAAAGTTATAACTCTTTATAAACACTGTTAACTTTCCCGCTTTGTTTTCCTTTTTTTCTGTTCTCTTCTTTTTCTTTTTTTACTTGAGTCTCATTGGGTCCAGCCCCTCACACTCCTCATTGGTTGTCTCGACCTCCACGCCTGCCTTATTACAGCCCTTCGCTCCAATTTGGTCACATAAACATGATACCGTCATCTTAGATCACCCCAGCACACTCTTCGTACGATACTCACCCACGAGAGTGTCCGCTTCACCGACCACCAGTGCCAGTCGGACCTGTATGGCCCCATCGACCGCTATGTCAGCTTTGACCGCTGGTGTGAAAACGGAATCCTCGGTTCTCTTGAGCAGAGGTGAGATGCAGACCAGTCTGATCCCCGCGGAGGAGCCCGGGAAGCCCAAAGTGTCGATCCTGCCCTTCAGCGTCGAGGCGCTGATGGCTGACAGGAAGCCCAGCAGGGAAGTGCCATCCCCGGACGCACTGCAGTCCGTGGCCGGGACGTCCCAGGCGCTGCACGGGAAGAGCGCACGGATGGGCTCGTTCGGGAGTCTGGATACTTCACTTCCTGCTTTACCCATGAGCTCGTCCTATTCAATGGGTGAGATAATGCACATGCCCGAAGACGTGATGATTAAACCCGAGAGTCCGGACAGTAAAGACAGAAGTGCGTGGATACAGAATCCTCGGTTTTCTCCAACACCTACACGTAAGTTTGGAAAAAGTTATAGTTTTGAGTAGGAAATGACGTTTAAGCCATAAAATCAAATCTTTCCTTAGTTCTATGGTAAAATGATGTGGAGAAAGGATTCTTTCTAATGTGGTTTCACGCTTTGAAACACTGGGGTTTGTCGTTACACGCTGAAAAACAATGTTTCATAATCTCCTCACATGAAGATTTCTTTCTGTGTGTAGAATTGATTTCGTTTTTACGCAGACTGTGCTTTAAACGTGATTATTTTTGTTTGTCTGTCATAACGCGCCACATTACGCGCTGTAGGCCATAATTACATGTATATACTGTATTTATGTGTGTGTTAAATGAACCCGTCTTGTCCCATCAGGAAGGCTGAGTCCTCCCGCCTGTCCTCTGCGAAAACACAAGACTAACAGAAAACCCCGGACCCCGTTCACCACGTCCCAGCTGCTGGCGCTGGAGAGGAAGTTCCGACAGAAGCAGTACCTCTCCATCGCCGAGCGCGCAGAGTTCTCCAGCTCCCTCAACCTGACCGAGACCCAGGTCAAGATCTGGTTTCAGAACAGGCGAGCCAAAGCCAAGCGGCTGCAGGAGGCAGAGCTTGAGAAACTGAAAATGGCAGCGAAACCCATGCTGCCACCAGCTTTCGGGATTTCCTTTCCTCTCGGTGCGCACATCCCCGCGTCCTACGCAGGGACTCACCCGTTCCAGAGGCACTCGCTGCCGGTTTCCCCAGTGGGCCTGTACGCTGCGCACGTCGGATACAGTATGTACCACCTGGCCTGACAGGGACGCAGGACACGACGGTTGTGGAAGACTGTACTTTGCGGTTGGACAGGTGAGACTGCAGAGGCATCACGCGTGGCCGTGGACTCAGTGTCCCATCAGTGTGGGCCCCAGGAATCACGCCCTTCTGAGGACCTTGAAGTTTATCCACTTCTCGTGACCTCGCCAGTAAGTTCACACTCTGCATTTAAAAAAGGTCATTTAATGTAACATTTAAAGACATGTTTTTGTAAAAGATGACTTTTGGAATAATACAGTCTTAGCAATGAGATGAGATGAGAATAAATGACGTTACGGTGGATATTTTGCGCTGCAGAGATGGGAAACCAAACTTAGATGACGTGATGTATCGTGGAAAGTCACGCATGGACAGCAGGCTGTGAGCTGCACATGCAGTTGTGTCAAATTAAAACTCGCTCTTTGCTTCTGTGGCTGTTTACACACAGATAAAGGGCTATTTCACCAACAATTTGCACCAACAGCAGAAGTTGAATTTTCACTGCAAAGGCGACTTTTCTTTTTGACATGTTTGGTGCTTTGGTTCACATCAGTGCGTAACTGACTCCAGTGTCCATCAATGCTCTTTGTGAATTTGGGGAACCACAGCATTTGTTTGAATTATTTTTCTTTCTTCTTTAATAACAGCACTGTCTGTTGTCGGAATAATTCCCTTCGGAAGGGATATGTGTACTGTAAAATAATGTATATTTGAAGAATATCCTCATTTATATTATGAATATATTTGTGACATAAATTAATAAATTGTTTATTCTTTTTCATGAAGAAGTTGTCATGACTGAATATTTCATGATTCTACAACTATGTTTGGAAACTCTATTTTCTAATTTTTAATTTAAAAGAAACAATGCAGAATTTCATTCACTCACTCTCATTCATTTTCTACCGCTTTATCCACTGAGGGTGGCTGATGCCTAACTCCAGCTGACATATAGGGCGCGAGGCAGGGTACACCGTGGACAGGTCGCCAGTCCATCACATGGCCACATAGACAGACAACCATTCACTCTCACATTCACACCTACGGGCAATTTAGAGTGTCCAATGTTATTGGACACTCAATGTTATTGGACACTTATTTTAGAATGGCGTTTATGTGCGTTCAGGTACTTGTTTATATTTAAAAAAATGATCAGGCCTGAAAAACGATGATATAAGTGATACAGCTTGATTTTAATATAGATATTCTTAAAAGTATAACTGAAATAATAATAATAATAATAATAATAATAATGTCATTTTGTTTTAGCACTTTTAATTCACACCTTCTGCAACATTTTTTACTCTTGTAAAATGTGACGTCACTCTTGTGTCTCGTCGTGACTGTGGTGAATGTGTTGCCACAGATGTTTGGACGCCAGAAGACTCTTTCTTCTTCTTCTTCTTCTTCTTCTTCTTCTTCTTCTTCTTCTTCTTCTTCTTTTGGAAGGAGGGTTGAATGGACGAACACACTTATAAATAGTGGTGATTATTTGTTAGAAGTAAAATCTCTTGTAAGCAGTCCGTCAGAGTATCATTACAGAGGAGGACCGGATTTTCGATTCCATGTGTGCAATGCACATTTAAACATATTACATGCATTACTGGATCACAGATGAAGAAAAGAATTCGAATGCAAAGTGTGTAATGACAAAGGTAGTTGTGGGTTTTAAAGGGGATTTTCTCATGAGTCTTGACTTGGTTGCAGTTAAACTGCAGTAAAATAATTGCTGTAATGAGCAAAGACAATCTGCCGCAGACTGAGGTCGGCTCCAGCGAGGCTGTAGCTCCAGGCAAAGCGGAACTTTTATCATTCCTAAAATGTCAACGGGGGACTGGGACGGGCAACAGCTCCTCTCTGCATGCGCTGAGATTTGCTCCTCACACACGCGCGCGCGCACACACACACAAACACACACAGAGACTGCTGTCCTGTCCCCAACTAGATTTATGTCATTTTTTATTTCCTCTCACCAAGAATCAGTCTCAAATTCACCATTTGTCGCCTTAAATTACTGAAATTAGTTCAAATTCAGCGAGATCCCAGTGAAAATGTTTTATGTGTTTGTGTTTTCCTTCTGCTCCACTTTTATCCATGACACACAAATTAATACGCAGTCCCTGACAATAGGCTGGAATCACATGGATGAACGCTTCATGTGAAGAGAGAGAGAAAGAAACCTGACACAAAAGAGCCGAAGGGGATCATTGTTGTGCAGCCGCAGCTCACACCCATCATCCATCCGTGTGCGCGCTCTGTTTCAGCAGGAGTCAACGCAAAACAATAGTCACTTGTTTCTGTCATCAGGAGAAGATCACAGGAGGCCACGTTACAAAGTGACTGTGTGGGTCAAACGGCCTCTGATCTTCAAGACAACACAGTCGTTATTGACGATTAAGGAGACGGATTCATTTATTTTCAGTTCGATTCAATTCAACCATCAGTTCGTTTGTATTTGTCTTCCCCTCAAATGATTAATGCGCTACTTTACATATATATATTTCTTACTTAGGTTCATGAAATATAAACGTGTTTGAAATGTGCGTGACTTAATACAACAAAAATGACCTGATTATGAACGGGTGAACGGATGAACGGATGAAGTTAACTTCACACACGGATGTAAAAATGAAACAAAAATTCTTATTTGGGAAATCTTTCACGTCCCATGCTATACAAACTATATAAATGCATGTATTACTTTTTATTTGACATACATATGCACATTAAATGAATGAGATGATCTGCATTTAACAAATGTTATACGAAGTCGAGTAAATCCATTCCATTTTTTTAAAAAGAGACCAATATCGTCTCCAATTAAAAGACGCATACATTATTACATTTTGTAACATGGAACCGACAGACGCAGTCCTCATTCGTTACCTTTAAATACTTTAAATACCACAACACCACCTTCTGTTCAGAGTCGGTGTAACATAAATGACCGAACTAAACTAAACTAAACTAAACTAAACTAAAGTCTGTCTGAAAAACTAAGTCAGTCTGAAGTGAAATTTGGACAATTTCTCGCCTTAAATTATCATCATTTCAATAATATTTTGCGTTAAATAAAGCATTTGTCAAGTTTATGGGATTATTTTTAGCATTTCTAGTGGGGAAATGAAAGGGGGAACTTTCCGTTGAATTATACACGAATAATTCTCTCATCAGATTTTTTTTACGACATTTTAACTCTGACATCACGAGCCTCAATCTAAGAGAAAAACCCGGTTTAAAATGAATTAACTGACGGACCGGGATGGAGCGGGATGGAGCGGGATGGAGCGGGAGAATATCATAAATAAAATGCAATCACAGCAGTGATACACATCAACACCAATTTACAGCGACAAAAGAGACTAAAACGCTGCAGGAATCCATGTGTTCATTTTTATGGAATTTAAAGAAAGGACACATGTGAGTAATGAAATGTAATAAACACATGATGAGCTCGGTTTTCACACACAGTACAGATATAACGTTATGTCTTGGAGAAATGGTAAAATAGTAAAAAGGTTTTAACACAACAATACAATAAAAGGGAGGCATGTGCATTATTATTCACAGTATAGGCTACAATAAAAACAAATAGCAATTTCTTAAATATTCTCACTATACACTATGATAGAAACATATGAATAAGGGTTAAGTTAAGTTGTTTTTGCAACTGTAAGTAACTGCATTATACTATATTACCGTATTATTGTACAGTACATTAGTACATTGTACATTACTGTACATTATTGTACATTACTGTACATTATTGTACATTACTCTACATTATTGTACATTACTCTACATTATTGTACATTACTCTACATTATTGTCACCCTAAGCCTCACAATAACTGCACTGGTTTTTTTTTTGGAGGATTACTTTGGTTATAATTAGCAGTCAAAGGGCTCAGACCTGATGCTGTAACTAATTGGATTCTCCTTTCCTCTTCAAACGTCTTGTAGATACAGCCTAAAATGTTAGGTTTGTGGACAAATGTCAGTGGGACATGGTCAGCAAATGATATAAGGACATGTCATTTTGTCATTTTTTACAGTGGCACAGTTTGTACTCAATTACAAATGAATTTAATTTGGTCACTACACATCCATGCAAATGTTTAATAGGCCCTTTTAACTATAAGTATCTACAAAATAACAGTAGGCAAAAATGACACAGAAATATCAAATGTACCTATTTTAAATGGAAAAATAGGAAAAACAAACAAAAAAGTAAAATGTCTTTAAAGAGACTTTCTGTTGACATTACTGTAAATAACAGTGACTTTCCTCGCTTACACTTGTGAGTCTTTTAGATTATTTTACTTCAAGAGTTAATTCAAGAGTAAATAAGCCACAATTTATTTTCCTTCAAATTTAATCTAGAACCATGGTTATCAAACTGTGAACCAAGACAATATTACTGTTTTGTTCAGATTGATCACAAATTTAAAATCAGTGTGTCCCTGCTTAAATATGAATCTGACCTGGCGTCAGATTCTACATGAACATGACTCTGGTTTTCCATTTGTCTGTGTAATTTACAACATTTAAACAGGGACATTTAAAAACAGCACACAGAGAAGTTGTTGGAGAGCAGAGTGGGAGTAGTTTGCAGAAAACAAACAGAGAAACACCAGGAACCTTGAAACAAAGGAAACAATATAAAACAGTTTCCACACGAAAGAAAGAATGTAATAAAATCCAGGAACAAGAAGCTACAGTGCAAAACATGAGGAATAGGTAACGTGGGATGTGGCCACTTAAGAGACAGGACCGAACTGAAGACAGTTCCACATGTCTTTATGCAAAAACATTTCACATCAATGAAACCAACCTGTGCAAAAGTCTTTTGCCACCATTAGATTTGTTCTTTTTAGCAACACTTTAATGACCATACAGTATTTTTATTATTATTATTTCACATTCAAAAAAATACAGGAAACAGCTTTGTAGTTTTAAAATAATACATGTAAACAGAAAAAGCTAAACTAAAATGTCAAATATAATGTAATGTTTCTATTTCAAGTTGACACAAATATAAAGGTTACCATCCACACACAGTTTGAGTTCAGTTTGCTATTATACTGTCTATAAGACCAACTTTAAGTCACACCATTCAAGCCCATATGCCAATGACACAGAACTTTACAGTTTAAAAATAAATATAGGAGCAGTTTAAAGACTATGATACAGTGACACTGAGGTGAATTTAGAGAAGAGCAGGAGCACATGTGAGGTGAATTGCACCTCTGCATTTAACACATCCTTTTTATACACGTGTAAGGAACAAACCTCTGTCATCATCAGAGCTGCAGGTCCAGCTCAGACAGGAATCAATAAAATATTATCCCAAAAATATCACATGACAATCACATGGTTCTGTGCTTGGATAAACCGCAGTGATCCGTGCAGCTGTGGTTCAGTCAGTCCAAAGAGGCATAAATGAGCCTCATCTGCTGTGGTGATATGGAACAAGGAGAAGCAGCGCCACCTTGTGGTGGATGAAGGTGCGGACACACCTCATGATTTTCACACTTGAAGATGAGGGAAGCGTTTCAGTGTTTCTGTCATGTTGACCCTTTTGACCTGTCATTGCAGGAAATGCACGGGTATGACAATAACATGACTGCGTTTACTTGTAATATTGTGATTATAATCTGATAAAGACAAAGATCTTTATTTTCTCTTCACCTTGAAGAAAGACTTGATATTTTTTGAAGTAGGGTTTGTAAAGTACCTTTATACACAGGGTTACACGTTGGCTGTTACAGTGATTTACAGTGTTTTGATTAAACACACACACACACACACTCAAGTAAGAGAATGATGTGCGGAAACGTGTGTGTATCTGAAGTTCATGTACAACCTGAATTCTAACGTTTAATTCTATTGGTACTGTTACTGCTGCTGATACTGTTACTGCTGCCGCTGTTGCTGTTACTGTTACTGCTGCTGTTACTGTTACTGCTGCTGATACTGTTACTGCTGCTGCTGTTACTGCTGCTACTACTACTACGGTTACTGTTGCTGCTTTTACTACGGTTACAGTTGCTGCTTTTACTACGGTTACAGTTGCTGCTTTTACTGCTGTTACTGCTGCTGCTGCTGCTGTTATTGCTGCTACTACTGTTACTGGTGCCATTACTGCTGCTGTTATTGCTGCTACTACTACTACTGTTGCTGCTGCTGTTACTGCTAAAACTACTGCTTCTGGTGCTACGTTGCTACCACTACTGCTGCTGCTACTGTTACTACTGCTATTACTACTACGGTTACTGCTGCTGCTGCTACTGTTACTACTGCTATTACTACTACGGTTACTGCTGCTGCTGCTACTGTTACTACTGCTACTACTACGGTTACTGCTGCTGCTGCTGCTACTGTTACTACTGCTATTACTACTACGGTTACTGCTGCTGCTGTTACTGTTACTGCTGATGCTGTTACTGCTGCTTTTACTGCTGTTACTGTTACTACTGCTGTTACTGCTCTTACTGTTACTGCTGCTGCTGTTATTGTTACTGCTGCTGCTGCCATCACTGCTGCTGCTACTGTTACTGCTACTGTTACTGCAGCTGTTACTGTTGCTGCTGTTACTGTTACTGCTGATGCTGTTACTGCTGCTGTTACTGTTACTGCTGATGCTGTTACTGCTGCTTTTACTGCTGTTACTGTTACTGCTGCTGTTACTGCTGATGCTGTTACTGTTACTGTTACTGCTGATGCTGTTACTGCTGCTGTTACTGTTACTGCTGATGTTGTTACTGCTGCTTTTACTGCTGTTACTGTTACTGCTGCTGTTACTGTTACTGCTGCTGCTGCCATTACTGCTAAAACTACTGCTGCTGCTGCTACTGCTACTACTGCTATTACTACTACGCTTACTGCTGCTGTTACTGCTGCTTTTACTGCTGTTACTGTTACTGCTACTGTTACTGCTGCTGCTGCCGCTACTACTGCTTTTACTACTACGGTTACTGCTGCTGCTGTTACTGTTACTGCTGCTGCTGCCGCTGCTGCTGTTACTGCTGCTGCCACTCATGTATCCTCTCCTGTGTCCACTCCTGTGTCCTCTTGGATGTCCGCTCATGTGTCCATTCACTCATGTGTCCACTCAGGTCAGCTCCTGTTTCCATTCGTGTTACTTGTCTCCACTCATTTGTTCACCCATGTGTCCATTTACTCGTGTCCACTCAGGTTCACTCACGTGTTCACCCATGTGTCCACCCATGTGTCCATTTACTCGTGTCCACTTGTGTTCACTCACGTGTCCATTCATGTGTTCACTTGTGTTCACTCATGTGCCCATTCACGTGTCCTCCCATGTGTCCACTCATGTGTCCTCTCATTTGTCCTCTCATGTGTCCTCTCACGTGTCCACTCATGTGTCCTCTCATTTGTCCTCTCATGTGTCCATTCATGTGTTCACTTGTGTTCACTCATGCGTCCATTCATGTGTCCTCTCCTGTATCCATTCATGTGTCCTCTCATGTGTCCTCTCACGTCTCCACCTCTGTGTCCTCTAGCGGGTCCACTACTGTGTCCATTGTTCACACTGCACGCCATGTAAATTAAGAGCTCACAAATTAGTTTACCTCAGTTAGAGTTAGTTTGGTTAATTCAATCATGGTCAACTTTTTAAGATACGGCCTCATTCAAACTAATGTAATTAACAAAGAATTCAATTATGAAAATCACTGAAAATGTTATTAAGTAGTTATTTCACATGGCTTAACGTGTTTATTACACGTTAAGCCATGTGAAATAACTACTTAATTTATATACAACCCAAGAATGTGTCTATAATATAAATGTATGTGTACAGTGTATAAATTGTGTAATGTATATAAATTTTTTTTGTAGAACAAAGGTGACTGAGAAAAGGAATCTTAAGTTTGTGCATATTTTGTGCATACTTTTCCCCACCACTCTTAGACTCTTAAAAGAAGAAAAAAACTCAAATTAAAACTGTAGTGAGTTTCATTTTAATATAAATAAATGTCTCTCAGGGAGTTTAGAATATTCAGATATTTGACCATTATAACATTGAATACCATTGAATTCCATTGAATACCCCGTGACCCTCGTGTGGAGGATAACGCAGCAGCAGATGAGTGTCCACTCAGTAGGAAGAGGACACAGTCTGACCAACAGAGGGCAGCAGAGGACATGTTATTGACCGGAAAACAACATAGAACCCATGATTTCTGTAAAACCACATTGTTGATCACAGTTCATCGATCACATGTGTTGAGAGAAAATGTTTTTGTGCTTTGACTTATATGACGCTTGTCCAGGACTGAGAAAAAGGAGACAATCTAAAAAATCATCTCAGATATTCAAACAAAAGTATAATGTTGTGACAGCCATATCAACAAACATGACACTTTCCAATAAAACCATTTTCTGTTTACGCAGCAGCTGTGGTGACTTCTCTGATTTGAAATGACAAGTAAGAAGTAAGAAGCATTAATATCTGACCTGTAGGTGAATAAAAAATGCGGCATTGTTTGATTTTTTTCAAAACAACAACAAGTCATGCAGAATTCAGAGCCTTTATTCTGAATAAAACAATGAGTTTTAAGACAGTAGAAACATTCTTTGGTACATTTCTTTTAAACCATCTTCTTAAATCTGCCATGTTTGTAGAATGTTGAAGGAGAAAAGCTTAGTAGAATAAAAACAGTGAGATGATCTTTTGCTTGGAAAAAGATTGACCTATCGATCCGAGCAACACGTAATGACACTTATTCCTCATGTATGACTTCAAACTCACCATCATGGTAACACTTTTCTGTTTGTCTCAATGACAAATGGACAAGAATCTCTTATTCGTTTATTATTTCGAGGCTTTCTTAGGCACGGTTGGTATTCAGCAAGTTTCCTGTGGAAAGTTCAGCACGTCTTATTGGAATGTAATCACACATGTTCTCTAACATACATGTACATGTACAGAGAAGCAACAGGGTGAAAAGGTGACACTTTGGGTTGCAGTGTGTTGGTGCAGCTTGTTTGGACAGATTTGATGACAGAGTGGTTTACAGTAGGCGTCCTCTCCTCCTCTTTTCTCCTCCCCTCTCCTCCTCTCTCCTCCTCTCTGCTCCTCTCTCATCCTCTCTCTTCCTCTCTCCTCCCCTCTTCCTCTCACCTCCTCTATGCTCCTTTCTCCTCCCCTCTCCTCCTCTTTTCTCCTCCCCTCTCCTCCTCTCTCCTCCTCTATGCTCCTTTCTCCTCCCCTCTCCTCCTCTCCTCCCCTCTCTTCCCCTCTCCCCCTCTCTGCTCCTCTCTCATCCTCTCTCTTCCTCTCTCCTCCCCTCTTCCTCTCACCTCCTCTATGCTCCTTTCTCCTCCCCTCTCCTCCTCTCCTCCCCTCTCCTCCCCTCTCTTCCCCTCTCCTCCTCTCTGCTCCTCTCTCATCCTCTCTCTTCCTCTCTCCTCCCCTCTCTTCCTCTCACCTCCCCTCTGCTCCTCTCTCATCCTCCGTCCTCCCCTCTCTTCCTCCTCTCTGCTCCTCTCTCCTCCTGTAAAAGCTGAAGCCGGTCCTCTGCGTAGTAAGGACTGCTGCGGCCGGTGTCGATGGCCTCACAGTCGTCTGTGAAAAACACCAGGTCCTGTCGATGAAAAACAGAGACGCGTGGTCCAATCGCTCGGGCTTCAACAGAACAACAACAATGGTGCTGAGAGCAGAAACACAGGCAGGCTTCTCACCCGATAACAAATTCTGGTGATAATGGTGTACAAGTTCTGGACTTTCCGCCTGAGCAGCACCATCCTGGGACGCTCCCTGCAGTCCTGACTGGGATGGTTGAGCACCACGTAGAGAAGGTCACGCAGTTTTGTGGTGACGCACGAGTTCTACAGAACCATAACACTTTTTAAACAGAACGTCTGTGTACCACTTAAGATGTAAATCTGTTGAAATCATCATCATCATCATCAGATCAAGATTTTGTCAACAGGGAGATATAAAAGAAAACAATGCACTGCTTTGATTCAGTTACAAAGGAAATGGTTTGATGTTGTTCTCTAACTGAGACCTTTGTCTCGTGTTTTCAGTGCTTCATACTTTTAGACACAAGTGAACCCATGAAAATGGTTCTGTTTAACTACAGTATGTTAACAATAATCTGACACCTGAGCTAATTCAGAATTATGACGTTTATCTCATTAACTCTGACCTTTAACACATTTACAGAATGTCCACTGCTTGTATGTCCCCTAAAGTTTGACCCAGTCATATACATGTCAATCTCAATCTGATGATTCCTTTTTAGGTTAAGACAATCAGAATTCTTTTTTTATATGGCAGTGTCTTTTCTTAATAATCGTATAATTTCATTTCCTTAATTGAAACAAAATTTGAAACTACGCAATTTGCAAATTGCAAAGGCTGCAACGTAATTAAAAATGTAGTGCACACAGTATATGTCCTAAAGGGTTCACATCTTCAATATGTTGATAGCATCTCATATGTTAACACTGCTACACACTGGGATTCTTCTACTGAAGCTTGATTTAAACAAAAACACATGTAAACATAAAATAAATATAATTTTGTTCAGAGCTACTGTCACTGTAAACATACAGGATTACCCATAAGATTAAAAACAGGCATATTTTTTCACATGTACATGTATCAGTAGAAGTTAAATCCACTTACATTTTCCACTTACTTTATATACGATGAGTTAAGTCAACATTACAACATGTACATGATCTCATAAACTACTGACTAAAATATTTGACAAATGACTAACTGTTTACAGAAAGTGACCTTCATATGAAAACAAAAGAAATGTTGTGTGCTTACTGAGATAAATAAATATGTATGGTAATTTTTCCTAAGTAATAGTTATATGTTGGGGTCTTATACAGAAAAAGGTATTTACACACTCACATTGTTGGTTTGTCTGTAATATTTGTAAAATAATAATGATAAAAATATTGTTTACATAGAAAAAATACATTAAAACATTAAAACATCTGGTTTTAATCTTATGCCTTTTTCCTGGAGACGGTTTTTAGGTTACACAGAAATAAACAAGTTATTTATGCAATTCAATTCCTGGGTCGTGAAATACAGTGTTGCATTGTTATGGAAAAACATTAACAAACCATTTATTAGCCAGTGAACAAAACATTATCTGGCTTTACATAAGAAAGGATAAGCTCATGTTTCTGAAAGTATATGGATTATATTAGAGATTTAGATTCATCAGATGACCAGGAGATTGAATAACTTCTGGGATTAAAGCAGTTTCCAAGTAGGAGAAGTTTATTTTACTTTAATGCTCAATTCTGTGTTTTCCACCATTGTTTAAAAGAGGAGGAGTTATTCTGAGGAAAATTCCTCAGTCCTCATACAGCAGTTATTTTACACACAGTGATATATGAAAATGTATTTGTACAATACAATAATATAGCCAATTGTTTGTTTATTTGTTTCTATGTTTATAAAGTAGTGAATTAAATATTAAACTGAATGTATGGATACAAATACCAAATTGTTATTTTTAGGAAAGAGACATACATACTTAATTTGTTTGTGTGCCCATATACAGTACATGAAGGAGGATTAAGGCCAGAACATTATTATTATTTTTAAACTACATTTTGAAAAAGGCAGGATTCTGAGACTGAAGTCGTGACCTTTTTCTTATAATTCTTGAGATAATAGACTTAAATCTGAGAAACATGTTTTATTATTTTATTATTTCAAAGGACCCTAAATCACATAAATCACATGCACCATTGTCTCCAAACTTACATGCACATCAAGGAAGATGGTTGGCAGAATTTCAGCACACGCTTTCTGCAAAACAAAGTCTATCATTAGGACACGACTGTCAAAACCACAGTGAACACAAGCATGTAAACATGTAAACATGTAAACATGTAAAGAGTCAGTCAAAGTGTGTCACCGTCCGGTGGAGCGCGTGGATTTTGTCCAGCAGAGCCGATACTTCTTTGCTCAGACCCAGAGCTCTGGAGTAGCAGGTCGGAGGCGCGCACTCCGTCATCCACGCAGCGGTGAGGAGGCACAGCAGAGCGGCCACTCTCAGCCTCATGGTCGCGGTCTGATTCCTGCTGCTGCTGCTGCCTGTGCAGTCTAAACTATTAACGGGGAGGGGTGTGCAGTCTAAACTAGGGGGGGGGGGGGGGGGGGCGATGACGTGGAAGGGCTGCAGCAACAGCGGTGTGTGTATGTGTTCTTTTATGGGTATCTTTGTGAGAACCAAAAAACTTAAAAAGCTAATGAAGTGAGGACATATTGTCTGGTCCTCACTTCTTTAAAGGGCATTTTTCAGGGTTAAGACCTGGTTTTAGGGTTAGGGTTAGAATTGGGGTTAGGGTTAGGCATCTAGTCGTGATGGTTAAGGTTAGGGAATGTATTATGTCTGTGAAGGTCCTCACTATGAATGCTATACAACCGTGTGTGATTTCAAAGGCAGACACACGTGTGAACTTATGACGGCCACGTCCCATTTATCTTGGTCACTGTCAGGGTTCATGTTGGTTTATGGTGCGTTCCATTAGTAATCCAGCTGAGAAGTGAAACAGAGTAAACAGGACTAAGTGAAGGACTGACTGATGTGGAACAGATATGACAGAAGTGATATTAAAGGTGAGACACGTGACATGGAATCCTGAGTCTCAGCTGGTGATCCCGAGTTGGAAATCTGACTTCACAGCGCGTTCCTGTGTGATTGGAACGCAGACTCATGCATTTCCACCTCAGGGAAACTTCACATAACCTAACATGGCATTCCAAGATTGTTGCACTCCATTTTCAGTTGGGTCAGGAATGTATTAAGGTCACAAGGCTTCACTGATTTTGGATTTTTCACTCACATAAGCAGAGTTCAGGATTCCAATAACACTGCTCTTCTGCTGTAAACTCACTTGTGTCCTCGTTTCACAGTAAATCAAAGTAAATGGTTCATTTTTAACTGTATGTCATTTGCTGTTTTATCGACTGGTATTGTTAACAATGGAGTTAGTGTCTGTGACTCCTTAACTTGATCATGTTGAACTCAGGGTTGACATGACTCCAAGAACAAAGACATACATAGAACATGAAAATCAACATGAAAATGTAATGTAGTGTTTGTGGACACAGACAGTATATGGAAGAGGATTGTGAAATGTCAGAATTTAATCCTTGAATCCTGACTTTTTTTCTTCAGAATTCTACTAACCGGTAACTCCAAAATAACCTTTGAGCATAAGTGATGCCCTACACATAAATCTGCTGCAGTGCTGGCACCACAGTGACCAGACGCCAGAGGCTTTATAACCTTCTTCACTAAGTTCTATACAGTATGTCAATGTGTTTAAAACGGTAGTGTGAAAGTTTTACATACTGTATCAACAAATATCATTCACACCATTGTCATACGATTCAGTCTTTCAGCTCCACTCTCCGTGTTTCTCAGTACAGTGGGGCTTAGATCTTGTTCTGCCTGAAGAGAAACAGCTGAACATTCAGGTCATACAATAGATTTTATCTCATAGTCATTTTGTCTCATTTCAGACTGTATATACTGAAGTCAAATTTTTGTTATGTTACAGTTGAAAAATTAAGTGATAACAGAGAAAGTGCAAACCTCCACCACAGTATTGCAAGGATTAACCATTGTTTTAAGATAATCTTGAATCCAGATTCATAACCGGATCATCACCAGAACTTCTTTCTTCCTTGGGCCATAACTTACATCACCAGTAAATGTCATCAAAATCTTTATTTTGTTTATGCTGCTTGTTACAGACAAACTAATCATAAACGCCTTTATTGTTTTTAATTGTATAGCACTAAATTCAAGGCTTGAGGTCACTGTGTACAAATACACATGTATGATCATACAGTACATGTGTGCATCTTAAGTATGGAAAGGCCCACAGTTATGCTTAAGAACAGAAGGGTTTATTTTTCTCAAGGTCTTGTTACAATAAATTGAAAAGCAGCCTGTGACCCGATGCACTTTTCCAAAATATATAACTGGTGAAACATCTGCAAATCAACCGGTTTATAAACAAAGAAAATGAGTGGAAACGGGGAAGTCAGCTGTCTTTACCTCAAAAGAGGCTACATATTACAGTATTACAATAAGGACAAATATTTTGTATACAAGTATCAACATAAAGCACAATTGTAATATATATTTTAAAAAAAAAAAAAAAGCTTGTGGGACAACGACTGTACATGTCATTCTATGTTTGTCGGAGCCACTGAGCCTTTCTTCAGATTGAGAAAGTTTCTTTTCCTTTTTCTCTTGGGGATGTCCATGCAGTCATGTGATTCAGGAGGATCTCGAAACACAAACAACCTTTCTTCTGCTGAGGAGCTGCTCAGTGCACAGCTGACCGAGGCTAAGCCATGAAACATTTCAGCCACACTGTCTCCTGCTTTCTCTTTTGCTGGGTGACTCTCTTTGACTGTGTTCTCAGTCGGGCCTGATGTATGAACAGGCCGTAGTGCTCTGGGGCAAGGGTCCTCCTTTTCTTTCTCTGCTTCGGCGTCTCTTGGACGCAGAGGACAGGACTTGGGGAAGAGTTTTTCCATCAGGCTGTGCCTCTTTTCCTGGAGTCTGAGAGATTTGGAGGACAAAGAGGCTGTTGTTAGTGGAGCTGGAGTGTTGAAGTGCTTACCTCATGTATGTGGTCGCTGCAGCTCAGCCATGAAACTCATCTGATGAAAAGCCCATTTCAGTCCAATAAAAGCATTAGTCTGTGGTGTTGTTGACCACTACACATGAGTGTTTATATGACAGAAATGAGTAAGACTCACGTGTCTGTCTCCTCAGTGCAGCTCTGCATAGTTTGCATATTTTTATGAACCACATCTTTTCTCAGTTTGCCAGAGAGAAGTCGATCGGAGCCTCCAGCACACCTGCTCAGAAGAACATCACAGTTTAAGCCTGGTAATTGTGATACAGTGTCAAAGAGCAGAAAACCAGCTTTGATTTACAGTCAGTCAATAAAAACCAAATCAAAAGGACAATAAACACATTTCAGTATGTTACTATCATGTGTTCCTAGATTACTGTAAGCAAATCATATGCAGCAAAAACGTTTTTGAACTTTTCAGTACCGGTAAGTAAAGTCTGTAAGTAAATCTACTTGTGTCACATTTTACACAAAAGTTTAAAGATTTGGAACAGAAGACCCATTCATATCCCATGACATTTCACTCCGTACAAGGCATTTCATGGCATTTGATGTCTGATTTGTTACTAATTGAGTGGATGCAGGTAACACACTACTTCTGAGCACACGTTTAAGAAAATTATACAGTGAATAAGGAAACTGGGAGGAAAGAGCACGTAAATGGTAAGTTTGCCACAAACACCATGGAATCATGAAGGCAAAAAGAGCAATGGATGAAAGAAAGAATGGGAAATATGAAGAATGGAAGACGTTTTTTTAAATTCATGTCATGAATATACAGACTATTCTTTGAGAAAGTTCTTTGAAAGAGTTTTAAACAGTGAAATGATGTTACTGAGAAGCACAGACAACAGCAGTTACAAAAAGAAATATTGATCCAAACAAAAATGTTTATTCCCCCACCTTTGGCCAGACGACACAGACCTAACACATGAGACAATATTCAGCTCTAAACTCAGCAGGAGCCCGACATGACAAGGGAAATGAAATGTTGAGTGAAATCCTTTATCCCTCAATCTTTGGCTGAGGGGAAATGGCCCATGTGGAGCTGCATGCAGACAGGATTTCTAATTTAAAATGAAGACAATGCTGCGTTTCAGCCAGCTGTTGTGCAAACAGTGAATTTATTTAATCAGTGGCTATATCGCAAACAAAATGTCTTTCTTTCCACAATATTCAATTTGTTTCTTTCCAACAAAAGAGAGGAAAGGGAAAATGCATGCAGTAGAGGGCTAGTGCATAACAAAAGATTTGAGTCCAAAGCTGAAGATGTTTTTTCACGGTTGGAAGAAAACATTCAGATTTTATACTGTATGATGATGATGTTAAATCAAAAAGTAGAAGTGTTTAGTTTTAGTAAAAGAGTAACATTTTGATAGTGGATGAGGACGTTGTTTGGCTGATCATCAGCAAGTGATCATCACGACACATTTCCCAAGTTAGAAGGGGTTGGCAGTATGAGCTTAAAATTATATAAAAATATTTCGTATTGTTATTGTAATAACATTATTTATGATGATATTTCACAGAAGTTCTTAATCAAAGTGTTTGTTTTCACAATAGTTTGCAATAAATTTGAATTTATGATGCAAGACAAATCTATTACTCAAAAAAGAAAATACAGAAATAACTAGTTTAAGACATCTGCTTCGGGCAAGTCCATGAGTTTATATGTGTAATATATATCTTTTTTTTTAAATACAGACTACTGCCATCTGCTGGTGTGAAAAGTAGTTTCTACTCAGCTAAACTCACCATAAACGTTATTCTGTACTGACTGAACACAGACAGATGAATCCTGATATGACTCTCTCTGACAGAATAACTGGTCAGCTTCTCATTTCTTACAGATTGCAGGAGTAACTATATATACTTTACGACTCAAACATATTTACCGACTGTGACTCAAAACTATGTTAATTACACTTAGGTAAATATGATACTTTGCAGATATCCAATTTGCAGATATCCAATGATACATTTTAAAGCCGAAATCATCCGAAACAGAAAAAGTGCAGATAACACTGTGTGATCCTGAGTTAGACTTTTACAATAATGCTGACTTGTGAGTAAATACTTGGCTTTTACCCCATGTGTTCCTGCTCTGTGGACACTGAACCCGGATGCTGTTTAGGGCAGAGGGCATCAGTGACAGACAGGAGTTCACTTTCAGGCATGGTGGGCAGGAGGAGACGCAGCATTTCAAGGAGAACCTCGGCAGACACCTGACTCTGCTTCACCAGTTGAGACGCAAACTCCACATCCTGAAAAGAAAAGCAGAGAGCTGTGGTAATTGTAGATTTCCTCTTCTTCCAATGGCACAAAGTAAGGAACGTTAAATTTATATTTCTATGGCCAACAACATGCATGTTTTCATATCACTGGAGAACATTCTTCACAAAAGCCCCACCTGGTCACAGGTGCCATAAAGTCTCTTGAGCTCCATTTGTTCTTTCAAATCCTCCATGGCTTGACTGTTGGCAATTCCTTCCTGTGAGCTGAAAAAAAAACAGTCTTTCAACACTGTATAAAGTGAATGGTCTGTGTCAATCCACAGAATTCCTCATTACTCCTGAGATAACGCTGACAAGGCAGCTCACCTCTCAGCCAACAGAGCAATGACCTGATCACACTTGTAGAGCGCGTCCTGGAGGATGGACGTCATCCTGCAATCCTGCTGCAGCTGGAACATTCCTCCTCTGTCGTCCTCCGACTCATCAGAGTCTTCTCTGCATGTTTTATTCAGATCCACTCTGCCCTGACAAATCTTCAGGCTGGACAACTCTGCCTTTTCCTTCTGAAGCTGTTGCTCTACTTCCTCTAGGCCCTGTGGGAGGAGGCATATTATTCCTTTTAATAAAAGTCATACATACACATACGCGAGCAAGACGGTGACTGTCTGAAGCTTTTAAAAAAATGAAGTTTATTTTTTTTTACATCAGAACGTTATTGTACGGTCTGGCTTAGAACCCATGAGCAGCTTTCAAACCATGTACAGATCCAACACCAGGGCTGTGTATTAGCAAGAATCACTCTTTATTTATATTGCACTTTTTATTCAAATAAAATACTTATTTTGCTTCACATGAAAACACAGCACCCCCTTGATCCTTGACAATTCTCATTAAAGACATAAAAATTAAAAATATATAAAGATGCTGTTAGCATTAAAAGTATTCATACTATACAGCCATCAGTTAAGTAGGATCGAATAAATACTCCCTGAATGGAAAATCAGTGACAACAGGAGGAAGCTAAAAGCCAAAATATAAATATGTTACATCAGTTCTTAGAACCGATAGTCAAGGTCCAACTGAATTTCTGATATTATTTCTCTGGCTACTTTTTTATTGACAGTATTACCCACAGATGTCTCTGGCACACACACATTTGTGAACCAGACTCACAATATATTCTTAAAGCCCTATTCAGCACAGAGAATAATACTGAGTAAAGCATTGCCTACCAAGCAGTGGCACTGTATACTCTGGGCCATGTCTTGCCTGTCCAGGCTCTTTCTCTCTCTGAGCTGCTGAATGAGCAGACTCTGCAGGATGAGCATGGATCTGGACGTCTCCAAGACTTTGGTCCTCCTCTCGGCTTTCTGGTAGTGGATGGATGCCATCTGAATGGCCAGGTTGTCAGCCTGTGAGCGCAGTTCATCCTCCCTCTCCCTTTGCATCTCCTCTAACACCTGCCAATATTAGAACAGTGAGTATCGTCAAAATGAAACACTGGTAGCACTTTAAAATCACCAAGTGTGTAACATTTTGGAGGGCTTATGGACAGAAACTGTGCTCTATAGCCTGTATGTATGTGATTATACGTTTGCATTATGTATCATTATGGCTTTGAAGTTAGTTTCAAGTTGGATATTCCACACTGCCTCCATCAGATCCAGTTTTTATACGTCAAACATCTCTCTCTGTGTCTGGCTTCAGGCAGCAACACACACAAACTCACCTCGCTTCTCACAAAAATAATCAGTTTAAAACCTCACTACTCCAAGACAAACACAACAAAGACTCTAGTACCAACAAAATGCAGGTACTGCTTATTTATATTTATTATTTATTTTCCACCTCCCACATTGAGGAGCGTATAAAAACCTTAAGAATATATACCTTTGAGGGACATTTAGACAGATGAGAAAGATGAGATTCATGTGAAATTAATTGTGAGTCAACTATGGAGAGTTAACAATGAAATATTTTAGTAAATTGAAAGACCTAATCCTTAATATTTTTAATCAAAGATATTTATTTAATATGATTTTTATTTTCTTGTACAATATTAATTTGAAGTGAATGGAGGAATTGTCCGTTTGATATCATTGATATCACCATTAGATCAGCACTTATTCCTACACAGAAAAGCTTTAAATTAAATGATGTGACAAAAGTGTCCTCTACTTCACCTTGTCCATGACACTGCTCTCCATCTCCTTCTCCTTCTCAAACAGCTGGATCCTATCCTGAAGCCTTTTCTGGAAAAGCAGCAGGTTGGATGTGCCCGTGTTTTGTCTGGCTTTGCTGGTTTTACCCTTGGATTTCACATTTATCTGCAAAAAACAGCACAATATCCATAAGGTGGTTGTGAATGATTCCCACCACACTACTCTGATGTGATTAGAAATGAAAGTACTCTGTGGAGCCATTTATTATTTCATAATAACAACGCTCTCTCTTCCAGCAACCACACAATTGAGGCTATGCACAATGTGGTTTGCAGTGGTGGTTGCCAATTTCTATCTCTTATTCTTAGGAGAAAACATTAAATTAAACCTCCAGAATTCTATCATAAGGAGATCTAAATTAAAATAATATTAATGCTAACAAAAGTGGGAGGATAAACAATGTTTTGAAAGCTACAGGGAAGATTCAAAGAAGAATAAAGATTCTGACTCTAATGAAAAATTCCAGTGCAAAGTTATACAAGTACAGGGACCTTTCCCTCTGCTTTTTTCATTTATTATTAGTTGCTGCTGGCTGTGCTTCAATTTGCCCCCCGGGGATAATAAAGAGAACTTTGAACTTTTGAAGTGTGATCCATGCTCAGTGTGAAATGATGTATGATTTGATAAACATCTCCCATTCAAAACACTGTGTACAAATTGAACAGTACAAAATAAGAAGCTGAACTTCTTACAGCTCTGAAACAGGAAACTTAAATATTTTACCCAAACAAGTGTGGACCACTTTTAGGCTATAGGCTCCTGATATAGGAGCTACAGTATATCAAGATATAAATCTGTACAGGCCTTAGCTCCTTGAGCTCATGAAAATGTTTCTTTTAATAAGTTTGTCACAGGAGAGGAACAATACTCTGTAAATACACTCAAATAAAATATCTACAGAAATATGGTTATCGCCTTTCATTTCAAATAATACCTTATTTACTTCTTTGGCTTTTTATTGTTAAATGAATTAAATGTAAGTGTGTTAGAAAAAATGAAATTAAATTCTGCTATAACACAAATAATCTGCTTCAAAATTAAAGGGTAAGTGTTATAAAGTGATTTTTTTAACCTCTGTCCATCTTTACATCTGAGAGACTCTGCCTCTCTGAAATGCTCCTTTTATACCAGTCATGTTACTGACCTGTTACCAGTTAACCTAAGTAGTTGTCAAATGTTCCTCCAGTTATTTTTGATTTGTTCCATTTGCTTTTCCAGCTTTTGTTGCCTCTGTTCCAACTTTTTTAGATGTGTTGCTGCCAACACACACATAAAAATGAGCTAATATTTTTCATGAAATTGTAAAATGTTGTTTATGTTCTATTGGGAATAAATTATGTTTTTATGAAATTTGCAAGAATGGTTGTCTGTCTCTCTATGTGGCCCTGTGATGGACTGGTGACCTGTCCAGGGTGTACCCTGCCTCTCACCCTATGTCAGCTGGAGTTAGGCACCAGCACCCCCTGCAACCCTTAGTGGATAAAGTGGTAGAAAATGAGTGAGAGAGTGAAATTTGCAAATCATTGTCTCCTTTTTTGGAATTGGGATTGAAGATGTGTTGTAGAAAAGCATTAGTGAATGGGTGAATGGCAAAACTGTAGTACAAAGCAGCTTTGAGTGGTCATCAAGACTAGGAAAGTGCTATAAATATGGACCATTTACCATTTATTTGATTGTCTTTATTACTGTCAAGTTGTGCCTTTTTATCTCTCTTTGTTTTCCAGCACCTACTAACTCACAATATTTCCTTGAAAGCAAGTAGGGCTGGGTGATAAATTGAGTTTTTAAGAAATTGATGTTTTTAATGCGAGATACATGATGAGACAACATCACTGCATCAATATTGTTTAAGCTGCTTTAAAATTATACACTTAGAGACGCCACCAGTTCCTCTCCCTGTGGCTCTCACTCAGCTTCAGTCCTTCCTGCCTCGTTCCTTGCTTCTCCCAGCGTCTGAGCAGTGAGCTCCACCCATCCATCCTCCGCTCACCACTCAAGTCCGGCATTTAGTGACAACATGACCTCACAGAACTGAATTTTTTTTAACATTATATTCGATGTGTGTAAATGCATTTACAGTAGTGTCTGATGCACTGCTTGTAGTTTGTTGTCACTTCTCTGCAGTCTCTCTCTCTCTCTCTCTCTCTCTCTCTCTCTCAGTGAGTTTTAAAAGTGTTACATTGAGTTTTGTGCTCGTTAGAGTATATCTATTTGGTCTTTTGGTTGCATTTCCTCCTACTGGTTTGCTGGTGTTAATTACATTACCATCTGCTTCTCACTGTCCTTTCTCCAAGCTGCCAGATGAGTGTGGAGTTTGGTTCTGGACACAGCGTGAGGCAGCACCAGGCAGCGGTCCATCACAGAAAGGCACTTCTGGAACTCCAGTTTCATCCTCAGTCTGTCATCTTCAGACATAGCCAGCTGGGACGAACACAAACACCTAACGCAGAAAAGGGAGAAAAAGACAAAACATATAAACACGCCAGATTTTGCCAATGAGCTTTTGCATGCCTCTGCTGGAGAAGTATTGATAAATAAAGTGTTCAGTACCTATAAATAAGATCACAAGTATTTCTCATTTACCATTTACCATTGAAAGGTTTGCAGATAAAGTAAGAGAGTCAAGGTTGAGATGGTTTGGTCACATAGAGAGGAGGCACAGTGATTATATTGGATACTGAAGATGGAGCTGCTGGACAGGAGGAAAAGACGCAGACCACAGAGAAGGTTCATGGATGTTGTAAAGGAGGACATAAGGACAACTGGTTTACAGAAGAGGACACAGGAGATAGGGCAAAATGGAGGCAGATGATCTGCGTGGTGACCCCTACAGGGAAAAGAAGAATTTCTTACTACCACTGACCTGAAGAAAGCTCTGCAGTTTTCTCTTGTCTCCTTCTGCTCCTGCAGCTCTCTCTCCATGGCTTCCTGCAGAGCCTCCCTGGTGCAGCTCAGCGTACGCAAGGCTGCCTTGCCTTCCTGGTGCAGCCTCTCCTGACCATGCAGGAGACCACTAGCTCCTTGTCCTTGGACCTGACCTGCTGCTCCTTGCTCTGATTCTACCTGCAGCAGGGACAGATGTGTCCCTGAAGGCAAGGAAGTCAGCAGCGCCTGGGCTGTTGATGGCAGGATGGACTTGACTTCTGCTATGGCTCCTTGAATCACACGCATGATCACCTACAGTACAGGTAGAAGATCAAGACTGGGTCAAGTGCCATATTTGTGCTGATTTTTTAAGGGTGCATACACGTCTGTTTGGTCTGCAACTGATGGAAATTTGATATGTTTATAAAGTCAATAAAAGTCCCATGATCAAAAACACAGCTCAGTTATTGGTCGGACATGTAGGCTGGTAAAAAGACAAAGCCCTCACAATTTCTACATGGTGGAGCATCAGCAGGTTTCAAGAGTCCCACAGTGCCAGTTGTAAATGTATTTATTTAACATGACTACACAGTGTGTACCAAGTGTAATGTTGTATTACAGAATCACTTTATATGAACTAGTTTTGAACTAATACTTATCACCAACATTTTTCATTTTTCAGGAAAACTGTGCAGCCACTGCCTTTGGCTGAGTGTGTAAGGTGTGACTGGTAAACCTCACCTTTGAGCTGGGTGTGCTCCGATAAATTCTTCAGTTAACAGTGGCAGCTATTGATTTCATGTTTGTTCTATTTTGTAGTCTTATTACAACACATGAATTTTAAGGCCTAAATTATTGAAAAATCAAATGACTGTAATTTAGACTTTTTAAGACCCACAGATGCCCTGTGGCATGTGGCCAGTGGATGGGTGTGGTGGAGCAGCTACAGCCTCCACCATAGCAGTGAGGACATAAAAGAACCTGGAGGAGAACTGCTAATAGTCGGAACAGCGTTAGAGGACTAAACTGTTAAATGGCGTCCATCCTCCGGGTCTGAAAGGCCCTAACACTTCCTCCTCCGCATCAACACAAAACCACCGGTCTCACCACTGCTTCTCGGTCATGGGCAGGAGGCTCCTGAGCCATAGGTGTTGTCCACATCCTCCTGCCTTCAGCCAAGAAACAGCTAGTGCCTGGTTGGTAGCTTACTGGCACTGTGACGCTCAGATAAATGCGTTTACCTCCAGAGGAGGAAGACTTGGAACCTCCCAGACACAGAGGGATGATGTGCCATTCTCATTTTCATACCAGCAGCTCACTTTCTCTCAATGCCTTCTCCTCACTTACAGATGGTACTGGATGAGAACACCGAGGCTGTAGCTTTAATTAGTACACTTCCAGTGACAGGTGCAGATAGAGTTCACACCAGTGACAAAACCGCTCCAGAGTTTATTTGCAAATGGTTTGAAAACACCTTTCAAACAGAGTTTGGTTGTTTAGTCTACATCAGAAGTCTCAGACTATATTCACACTCAAATGAACTGTGATGAGGGTAAATGCACCAAGGTTCGATTAATCGGCACTAAACAAGGTTGAAGTGAATGCACCCTATGTCATGGATGTGTCTCTTGAAGAAGCACCTTGCGTATGTCGGCAGTAGCCTCTTCATCCAGATTGTTGATGAGCTCAGCTAGCTCCAGGTTGTGAGCAGTGAGGAGGTTCTGCCAGCAATCCAGGTTCTGAGCTAACTCCATCCTTCCCCCCAGATCTCTGGACAGGCACGACAGATCCTTCTGTCTTTGTTTGTGGACCCTCAGCTGGAGACAGTAGGGACAGGATCAAAAATTACGGGGGTGCAATACATTATGAACTTAAATATGAAACATATTTTGTTATAACAATCAACAATGTGTTGTACTGAAATAAAACTCCAACTATAAATGGTCCTGTCACCATTTCAGAGATTAGCTCCCTTCTCTTCTTAATCAGGCCACAGCGCATGGCTCTTTTCTCTTGGTTCAGTGCCTCATCCAGTCTCTGCCGAACCATCAGCAACTCTTTTTGGGCCTTCTCCTGCAGCTGGTCTACCTGCTCTGCAGGCAGCGTGCTCCCTCTGGTGGAGAAAAAAGACATGGCTCTAGTATTGTATACTTGCTAGCCATTTAAAAATAGGAATGAAAAATGTGTGACAGAAAAAGCACCAGACCATTAACCCTTTATGTTTTCAATAACATTAAGTGACATTGAAATAGCAAACATGTTTTAAAATGCCCAAATACTAAATGATCTTGTTAAATTGAGTCACAATGGTTTATCCACTTTAGAAAGTAAAAGGTTGGGGAAAAAGTGGCCTATGATCCTACCTCCTGATGTGAGTGAACCAGCTGTCCAAGTTGCTGGAGGAGCTGGAGAAGCTGTCAGAAATCAGGCTGTTGAGACTGTGGAGACTGTGGAGCAGGAACTTTCTCTGTGCATGGCGCTCAGACAGAACATAACGCTGATTGGCAAGGACCACATCCAGAACTTCTTCAAGCTGGTCCTAGACCAAAAAAGTCAGTTTGTACAAATTCTTATTTTACCACAAAGGAAAATTTCTAAAAAGCACAAATGCAAAATGCTTCAACAGTACAACAATATGAACAGGCTAAATATAAACTGTGGTTGTTCACCTGACAAGTAAAATAATCATGCTGAAGACTCTTTGCTGTGTCCTTCTCCAACTCGCCCATCCTGGTGGCCTCCTCCAGCTCCTCTGAGAAGATCTTGTGCAGCTCCACCCGGCGCCACTCAATGATCCGCCTCTGCACCTTTGCTGAGGCTTCTTCATGTCGGACCAACAGGATGCGCTGGAGCTGACTCTGGCTCAGTTTGTGCAGCTTCTTCAGCAGTGCACTGCACTGGAGGAGTTCCTAAAAATAACATGTACACTTAAATGAAAGCAATAAACACAAATCACTCAGTACCACTGGAAAAAATGTCAGGACATAATGTATATAATCTAGGCAAGGCAAGGCAGCTTTACTTGTATAGCACATTTCAATAACATAACAATTCAAATTAAGGGAACATTAAAATTTATAACTGGACCAAAACCCAATTATAACATAAATAAAACAGTACAGAATACTGTAATAAAAGTAATAAAGTAATAATATATTTTATTACTTTTTATAGTAATAAAAAAGAACAAAAGAAAACAAAGTGTGGCATAAAACAATAATTGAATCTAAAATTATTAAAAGAATTTTGAGTGCAGAAGATTCAAATTTAAAAATGCAATCATAAGCATATGAGGAAAGCAGTGTTTATAACCTGGATTTAAAAAATATTAACATTTGCTGCTGATTTCAGTTGCACTGGAAGCTTAGTCCACTTTGGTGCAGCATAACAACTAAACATCTAGACAAAACAATGTCAAACATCTTTTCTTTCGGCTTGTCCGTTTAGGAGTCACAGCAGATCACCTGCCTCCATCTTGTCCTAACCTTTGTGTCCTCTATGGTTACACCAGCTGTCCTCATGTCCTCCTTCACAACTATGAACCTTCTGTGTGGTCTTCCTCTTTACATACTGCCTGGGTGTTCCATCTTCAACATCCTTTATCCAATATAATCATTATCCACACTCTGCATGTTACCAAACCATTTAAACACGGACTCTTCCACTTTATTTCCAAATAGTTCAACCTGAGCTGTCCCTCAAATATGCTCATTTCTACTCATGACCATCCTGGTCACTCCCAACAAAAATCTCACGATCTTCAGCTCAGACTCCTCCAATTCCACCTCCTGTCTTTGAGACAGTGCCACTGTCTTCAAGCCATAAATCATTGCTTCCCTTTCACTGCTATTACTCTGTCACTCATTACCACTGACGCTTGTCTCCATCCTCTCCACCCTGCCAGTACACTCTTCTTAAAAAATAAAATAAATATGTCAAATAATCTCTACTATCTCTACAACAAGTCTTTCCTATTACCTGTTGGTCTGCTTGTTGGCACAGCAGCTCAGCCTGAGCTTTTTCAGCTGTTTCCCTGCGATGCTCTGCTTCCATTTCTTCCCGGGTCTCCAGGTTACACTGGCCAGCCAGAGCAGCCATGCGAGTCCCACGAACCTCCTTCAGCCGCCCCTCCATGCCCAGCAGCTGTCCATGAAGCACACTGAGAAGCCTTTGCTGAGCCTGGGCCGTGGTTTGGCCCCGGGACCTCAGGTCGCCCAGCAGAGAGGATATCACATCCTTGTAGATCTGAATGCGGGTTGCCTCCAGGTTGTTAGTGGCGCGCAGCAGTGTAGACATTTCAAGGCTTATGCAGATAGAATGTAGAGTGAACAATGTAAACTTAAATACTTAAATACTGAGGTATAGATTTTATAGAAAAGAACCTTATTCCTTCCTGACGTGTCTGTAGGAGCCTAAATGCACTTCATTTGATATTGATTATTTTAGCTTTATAATCTAAGTTCACAAGGAACTGCATTATTGGTAATAGTAACAGTACACAACATACAGTATCTCTTAATAATTGTATTGTACGATTGTGGACAATGTAAAATATAAAGCAAACTTCTTTTGGTGTTTTGTATCTGGCCAGATGTAGTCCTTGTAGGCTCTAATGAGGGAGGGAGAGAGTGGAGTCACATGTTTTTGTCTTCTTTTTCTCTGTTCATCATGTTGAGCTGACTTCATGTGTGGTATTGTGGATTTTTCCTGGACTTTTACTGGATCACTTACAAAGGAAAAGGAATAAAGAGACAACACAGGTTTGTTTCAGTGGAAATCTACAGTGTCTACCTACTTTTCCAAAGCCTGATACATGTTCTGTGGATCCTCCAACACCATGATGTCCACCATCTTGTCTTCAAATGTTGCCTCATCTTTAATTGTCTCACTCATGTTGCAGTCTGCATACTCTGCGTCTGAGTCGCCTCTTTTTGTCTGAGACAGAGAAAATGAATGTACAGTACATCAACATATGCCTTAACTAAATACAAAAATCGATGTAAAATAAATTAGCAAAATAATTAAACACTAGTTTGACAAAGCACTTAACAATATACTGTGGACAATGAACAAAGTACCAGAATAACACCAAACAAAGTGCACATTGTACCTCTGTCAAGGCTGAACAATCCTACACATGATTTGTTCTAATGTAGAAATAATCATGAATGCCAGCCAATGAATGTGCCTAGTTTTTCTTTATTCAAGATCTGTGCATTATCTAATTGTAGCATTAAAGAAAACACGAAATAAATCCTTTATCTGTCCCTTAATCCTCATCTGCACAAACATTTACTAGCACTTTCCAAGGCCCAGACCTAATCCCTCCACCACATTTACTGTGAATTAATTTTGTAGTTTTTGCACAATGCTGCAAAGAAATGTCATGAACCAAAATTAAATGAAAGCATAAACTCCTTTGGGGAAAGTAATAAGTGTGTTATACCCTTTGTTGAAAATGGTGCAGTCTGGTCCTGATGCCTATCAAGTTCAGGACCAGAAACCCCAAGGACAGAAGCACCAAAGTGACGAAGAACCCAGCAACAAATCCAGCTGCATGGACACTGTGGTTGGGATGAATCTGAAATGACGAGCAGAAACTATAAATATGGGTTTTGTGTACATGAATATTGTGAGTGCCCCAAACTAACCCTGTCAGTGGAGTTCACCCTCAGTGTTAGATTAGCTGTTAATGGACCAAACATGCTGACATCATTCTGTGGAGGCAAGAACACAAAACTTTACCTAACAACAGAAATGATACTAACAAATGTTTTGAAATTCAAGAAAATTTGTTATTTTGTTTTCAAAAAGTTGTCTATACCTGTGAGGCATTAGAAAAGGTGAGAAAAGCTGGAAGCTCCAGAATCTCGCTCTTGTGACTCAGTATCAGAGCAGTATAATTGACAACAACTTGAGAGCCAGCTGAGGAGGGAAAAAAACAGGGCTACTGTTCAATCCAGACATCCAGCTGCAATGAGTGATTAATTCATTATTACCAAACTATTTTGATATTGGTCTATTAGTTTCCATGTTTTTAAATGCAATAAACACACATTTTGTGCTTTCAGCTTCTTAAAAGTGAATATATTCTGTTTTTTCCCCACTCCTCAATGTGGAACTGTTCAACTAATCTTTTAAATCAGAATTGTAATTTGAAACAACAAATTAAAAAAGCTCAAATTTAGGACATGTTATGCAGGATATGCGACTCACTTGTGATTAATAATTATTCATATTTCTATTAGGGATGGGCATGTGTATTGAATAATTGGACAATAACTCATCACAACGTGGTAGCAGTAGCAAGCGTTTATTTAGTGGACTTCATGTGTTTGCAGAAGTGATTACATTTACCAGGGTTTTGAATGCATCTCATTAGCTGCTCACCACACTGTGAACCCTGCATTACTTTCACTAGCTCTTATGGAAGTTAAGAATATTTAAATAATCAAGGAATTATACCATTGAATAGTTGAAAAGCACTTTTGCTAAAAATGCCCATCCTTAATTTCTACTGAAGTGATGGGAACATGGAGTTAGTTAATATCTTGATGGTAAATCATGTGGTAATGCTCCATCACATTTCAAATCTCTTATACAGTGAGTACTAAACTGAAGCTAGTCTTACTTATTATCAGAAATAAACATGCAATTACTCTAGATATTTTCTCCAAATTGTTCAGGCGTACCTAGACAGTAGAACTGAATATCTTTCGTTTGTGAAAAAATAATTTTCATACATTTCCTGGATAAAACATGTTATTCATTCAAAGTAGTTGACTGGGTGATTGGTTTTAAAAGTGTTGGCTGCCATACCAGAGAGTGAATCGATGGCAAATGTCTGGTAGCCTCTTTCAACCACCCTGCCTTCAGTTCTCAGGGGAACTATTCCAGAAAGAGAGTCCCGCACAGCTACCTGAGACAGGTTGGTACCGCTGACCGGGCCCATGTTGTGAATCAGAAGGAAGAATGTCAGCTGAGGAGGATCAGTGTCGTGTATAACCTGAGGACCATGTGATAAAGGTGAAGACAGTTAAATCTTGAAATCTTGAAAAATGCAGTTTAGTTAATTGCACATACTGTAAGTGAAACAATACTGTGACATACCTGTACACACTTGTGAAATCCAACCCTGAATGCAGACGGTTGTGTCACAGTCTGAACCTGCAGAAACAGTCAAAGCACAGATACATCCATCATGATGCTTTAAATTAACAATTAACCATCCTCAAAATGGGTAAGTAATACAGCAACAACCCACCAGAGGTAGAGTGTGGCCCGGGTTGTATCTGGTGAGTGTGCTCCTGCGGACCCGGAGGTGCAGCATGTTTGACATGTAGGTGAATGATGAGTAAATTGAGTGTCCCCATGGATCAGCAGGTGCTGAAGAAGAGAGGGCCCCCTCTGAAGGAAACCCCATGGGCCCTTTCACTTCCATCGTACCTGGCAAGTCAAGTTCGCTACAATTATGAGACTGAAATTGGCAGAAAATACAGAGCAATTCTATCTGTGGATGATCAGAAGGTATACATTCATTTTAAACTTGTATTATCAAGCAGTGCACTAAGATTTTTTTATTTTAATAACTGGCAGCAATTAGTGACATCTAATAGTGAGGCTGTAGATAATAATAAACTGAGAGTTCCTCCACTCAGTGAGAGAAGGAACTACGGTGGCCTTCACATACCAGAAAGGAGGGCTGTCTTCATTTGCATAGTAAGCTTCCATTTCAAATGTAAAATGTACACTGTGGATAGTTTGTTCTTGTCTACTGCTGTAGAAAGATGGTGGTACAAGATGGCAGTCTCCATAAAGAAAGACCCTAGTCCAAAGGACAAATGTTTTGTTCTAAGGCTATCATAACCAAAATAGTTTTATATTAAAGCAGTTATACACTCACACACTTACTAATTGGTAGTATATTGAGATATACATAAATGTTACTAACTGAACTTTTAATAAGTTTACACATCTTTGTATAGCTGCAACTAAAGACTATTTTCATAATCAGTTAATCTGTCTATTGCTTTCTTGATTGATCAATTACTAGTTTGGTCAATTACATTCTTAAAAATGTTCAAAAAAGTTAATTGGTGTTTCCAGAGCCTCAAAATTATGATGTTCTCAAATGTCTTGTTTTATCCACAAACCGAAATGAATGGTATTTAGTGGCAATGGTACAAGTTTCCCTACGTTTCGATGCATTTTTATGTCTGTGGGACCAAAGGCTTGGGATTTACAGCGATTTGTTCCTGAAAGTTTTGTCTCTGGATTTTTGTTCGTCACTCTCTGATGATACAATCGCCTCACTCTAGTCACGCAATACACACCAATGTTAAATTAGTGGGATTTATAAAAGTACAAACCATCTTTCTTCATCTGTGCTGCTCTCACACCAGGCTGGATCCTGGGGAGAGTCTGACAATGAAAAAGGCACACATTAACGAAAATCATATTACGACACACACATACTGTATATGTATTAATTAATTATATATCAATGCCCAGCCATGCTGCTGGTGCCATGCCAAAAGAAACTGATTCGGGTCCACGGGTGAGCTGTAAATAATTTTTACAGTAGTTTCCAGCATATGCATAAACAAGGATATTAGACATACCACCCAAAGACCTTTCTTTGTTTAACCAAACACAGAATATATATGTTTGTATGTTATGACGGTTTAATCCAGAGAAAAGAAGCTGTAATCGTCATTTGAATTCTGCGATACAATAAACTTTGTCGGGTGTTGCTCTTTGTCGACAGTCCCTGCACTCCGCTCAGTGTACGGTTCTTTTTGTTGAAAACGATGTTGTAGCTTATTTACATCACAATTATTTAAAATGTGGAGCGCGTGTTTATTTTGAATGTTATTGATCGCGGAAGTATAAATCTGTAAATATATTTCTAACTGTACTTAAGTTATTTCATCAGGCTGTGTGCGCACCCGCGGAACCGAATCAGTTTCTGTCAGACCACCACTTTTTTGCACGACACCGGTTTTGGAACATTACCTCCTGGCTGTCCCGCAGAAATGATGATGATGATGATGATGATGATGATGTTGAACACCATGACGTACAATAAGAGCCGGGATGATGACGTCCAGCGCTCTCCTCCAGTTCACACACTTTTGTAAACCAACATTGTAAAGGAGGTGGAAACAAACATGACGCTTGAATAGTAAAGATTAATGACAACATGGAGGCTCCCACCGCGGTCCTGTGTACACGCAGAAGCATTCTCAGCGAGCGGAGCCGCTAGCTAACTGTCTCCATTCAGGTTGTTTGGATGTTGTTTGACTCCACCGCGAGGACAAAAAAACGTTTTCGCGGCATTTTGTTGAAAAACGCCAGCTTCCTGTAGAACAACAACATCTTAATATTTGTGTTTTAATGTTTCAGTCGCATTTTTTAAGGTTTACACGCGCACTTCCTTTAATGGTCACCATGGCTTATCCGCTTCGGAAAAAAAAATTCCAAAACTTTGGGAAAACTGGCAATTCGTCTGGAATATTAAGTTAAACAAAGTAAACTCATCCATTTCCGATCTTTGCTTTCAAAATAATAGGGCAGATTCGAGGCCCTGGTATAACAAATCCTTTAAAATGGCATTTAGTCATTTTTCTTTTAACTTCCTTGTTCCTTCTGTGTTATTTGTCATCTATAGGAAGTTTTTTCTCTCTCTCTGTTTTGTATTTTTGATTTTTCATTGTTTTACAGGTTTTTAAAAATGTCATTAAATGTTCTTTATAAATAATGTACAATGTATACGTGTATAAAAATATTATTATTGTTGTTTTCTTGTTATTTTCTACGTTACAAAACGTAGAAAAATGGCATTTTGTAACGCCGGTCATTGCTGTGCTTTTATACTGAAGGAAGATGAATCTGCGTTCCTTTAACACTAGTTTGGTGATTTTACATCCTTAATATCATTATTTAGATGGCGCTTGTTTAGCAAACTTACACAGTTTAACTACAATGTAAAGTGCGAATTAGTTGTGAAATGTCAGGAGAGGAAGCGATAGCGGGATGCGACGTTGATGTGACGGTGGTTTTCGTCGAGTCGTTGTTTGTGAGCACTGAACTGTTGAGTTTGGCGACAGTGAGCGGGGGATTGTCCGCAGTGTTAGCGGCTGCTCTGCTCTACGTCTTCTGTCTGAAGCCTCTGCTGCTAACGAGACAAGTAAGCATCAAACGTTTCCACACGTCTGCACGGTGTTTTCAGCCTGGCCTAATGCAGATTAAATGATAATCTGATGCTTGGTTCTTTTACACTGGGTAATACAGATTGTTTCCTCCAGTGTTGGGCTGAGATTAAAAATTTAAAGGTCCAGTGTGTAATATTTTGGTGGGTTTGCTGATAGTAACTGAATATACCTGAATATACTACCCCTTACTATGGTTGCATCAATGTTGTGAAAAAAATAATGGATTGGTTTTATTAGCCTCAGAAGGGCCTTGTAGGAGTTTTAGGAGTTTTGAAGCCAACCTTTTCTACTTAACAAAATACACGTCCTGTGTGTAGTTTGCTGGCATGCTTTGGAAAAGGATTGGTGAGCAGAGGAGTCCTCCTCATAAGTAGCTTATGAAAGGAGGTGGTTTTTAATATGGCAATGATGTACCACGATGCTGTTGTTGTGGTTATATTATTGTATTATAGTTGATAGTGATACATACAAAGCATAATACATTTTATTATGCGACTGACAGTTACATTGAGAACATGAAGTCAGTTTAACTTAAAGTACTGTAGCTTCAAATGTTTGTGGAAGTAAGCTTTGGTGGTAGCTTCTGATGTTTGTGGAAGTAAGCTTTGGTGGTAGCCTCTGTGTAGTAAAGTATTCTCAATAGTAATTTCATTTACCATCGTATTAAGTCTTTGAATTTTAAGTTGAAATTTACATGCAGTCACTGTCTCATCAGGGCTACAATGCAAGAAGGTTGCTTGAACCCGATGATGGGGGCCACAGTGACTGTGTCAGCAACAGCCGAAAAGAGGCTCCCAGTGGTACAACAAATGAAAAGGTAATAATAATAATAATAATGCATATGGTAGCTTTAAACCCATGCATACATCACATTAAAGTGCTCAGAATTATATGTTTGATTACGTCTAGTGAGGTTAGGTCAAACTGTTGTCTATAATGTGGAAAAATATCTGTCCTTCCCATTTTGACTTGCGCTGCTCAAATGTGGACAAATGTGGCCATGATTTAACATTTTTGGTATAAGTAATAACATATAGAAACAAAGATAATCTTTAAAACTCAGTAATAACTCAGAAAGTGCAAACTTCTGCCAAGGCTGTTCAGTTTCCCACAAAAGTGATCCATATCCAGACACCCACAAAAATGTAATTTCTTCCAAAGGTTATAACATACCGGTACATCCCCAGAAAACGTCATCAATAGCTGTCATTAAAAATTTGAGTGACAATGCTCAGAGACAAACAGACAAATGCCAGTAAAAACCTACTCTCCTTACTGGAAGTACCAAGACTGTACTTGTAGTCAAAAAACATTTGTTGTGTTATAAAATATGGCTGTCACTCTTTCCCCCCCAAAATCAAGTTCAAATTAATTCATAATGACCTGTAATTTGTTCGAATAAACTGACCCACTCACCACTAACATCACAGTTTTCATTAATTTACTAACACTTTTAATACATTTCACTTTGTTAACAATGCGGTACTAATGATTCTAAGCCGTACTACTTTAATAGGTACTAGCGATGGCCACATATATTTTGAGCAGTTATGTACATTTGGACCGAAGGTGAAATTTACATCCCACATTGGAAATGGTAACGAATTTTTAATTTTTTTAAGTGACAGTCAAAAACTACACACTGTGTAGCTTAGCTTCATCTGTGGTTTCCCTCCGATTTTTCTCGCTGTATTAACCGCTCAGGACAGTTTCACATTAATATTAATTCACATTAATGTTAACTTATTAACTTTACCACTTAACAGTTTAAGTCTGTTTACTCATTGACCAGGAGAAGAAGCAGCCTCCCATCAACAGTGAAATCACTGCATTTGCATCCAGAGCAAAGGTGGTTTATCCCATCAACCAAAAATACAGGGTAAGTCCATTATCACATGGTGTCAGTAGCAACAAGAATTACTTTCACTAGCTCTCATGCACTTGAGTTGAGAATATCCAAATATTCAACAAATAATACCATTGAATATTCAATGAGCATTTTTGCTAGACATGACCGTCCCTAATAATTACATAGATTCTTGGGGCAACAATCAGTTGCTGAATAATAATCAGTTGCTGAATAATGGCATGTTGAATAATGACACTTTACCTGTATCTGTCAGCCTTTAGCAGATGGAGCATCCAACCCATCACTACATGAGCACACCAGGATGCCAGCAATGCCTCACGAGGAGTCACCATCCTCCACAGAGGGAGACTCTCTGAGCCAAGACCAAGACAACGATGACAGCAGTCACTTTATCTCTTCCTCACTGGTCCCCAAAAGTCTGCAGAACCAGAGCTTTACTCGGGTGTCTCACTACCCACACACACTGACCCAAACAGGGTAAGAGTCTGTAACATAAGCAGTCACCCTTTACCCTAATCTGCAGCAAGTATGTGCAAACCAGAGTTTTCTAAAAAGTGAAATGACTCTTGCTACTTCTGTAGATTTGAAGGCAGGATTAGTCTTTACTGTTTGGCCCTGCAGGATGTAGAACACCTTTGCTCTCACCTTCAGGAAGAAAAAAGTCTGGTGAGTAAATATCATTTGTTTTATTCAATTTATGTTAATCATGTAGTTTTATAGGACAAATATGGGCAGGTATATAAAATGGTGTAATTGTTCTTTTGTGTGGTTTATTTTAGATTGTTCTTGAAATGGTGAAAATGATATTTAGCAGCCGGTTCCCAAAAGACAAAAATGATGCAGACTTCTGCAAGAATGTTCTACAAATGCAGGAAAAGGTAGAACCAAAACACAGATTCAGTATGTTTTTTTATGTGGAAAACTTGATTTTTATTTGCACTTCCATGTATAATGTTTTCTTTAGTTGTTCAATTTTTAAATTGAATGATTAAAAATTTGTATTTCAACCCACAGGCAAGTATACTGTACGAAGTATGTTGTCACCTGTCATTTTAGGAAATAAATGAGCAGAAGAAACAGTTGTCATCAGCCCAGATCACCGGTGAGAAAAACAACAGTGCTCTCTGTACGTTGGAGGAGATTGAGAGAGCTCAGAAAGATCACCTTGAACGCAGCCTTCAAATGGTAAGAGTGATCAGAAAAACATAAAGTAATTTATATTACAGTAGTATAAATACTAATAATATACAAAAGTGTGAGTTCAAGTAAGAAACTGATCTCTCTCTCTACAGTCCAAAGGTCTCAGCAAACAGGTAGAGGACCTGTTTCAGCATCTGCTGAGGAAGACCAGCATTTTTTCTTGGGATGAAGCGCATGATATGATGCTGTCTTTCGTTCAAACTCTCTTGTTAGTAGAGAACCACTTGATAAACACACAAGAAGCTGAGCTCAAAGTAAGAAATACCAGCCCTTAGTTTGCACACCACGGCTCTCTTATGACATGTGAGGAACCTGGATGGACTAAATAAAAAAGGATGACTCTGTCTCATGCTTCTAGAGAATCCAGCAGAAGCTGCTGTGGTGGGAGGAGCTGACGGGGCTTCTTCAGTCCCAACCTGCCGCGCTTCAGTGGGAAGTGTCTCTGAGGCAGGGTTTGATAGCCACAACACTGGAGCATCTGACCAGTGATGATGTCTTAACTTTCAACCACATGGAAAAGATCCTTTTAGAAGTTCAGACCACTCTGATGAAAGGGCTTCAGCAGTGCACTGAGGGTAAGATGTAGTGATGGGCATCATTTGGCTCAGCTCACCAAGAAGAGCCATCTCTTCCTGCTGCCAAACAGCTCTTCCTTTTACCACTTTTTTTTTTATTCAGCCAAATTTAGTGCTGTTTTGACTTGTTTTCAGTTAAGTGATATACAGTATGTGTATGGGTACACAAAATATCATTTGAGGGCAGCATTACATCAAGAGCACAGGGAGTGGAATGTATTGAAAAGAAATCAGATGGAGTTGGAGTCTTTACTGCCATCACATCCATTGTAACTGATACACTACCAGTCAAAAGTTTGGACACAGCTTTGGACCACATTAAATGAGAAGGTGTGTCCAAACTTTTGACTGGTAGTGTATCAGTTACAATGGATGTGATGGCAGTAAAGACTCCAACTCCATTTGCTTTCTTTTCTGCTACAGTAAGTGGTCACTCACACTGCACATTCTTCATAAGAACAAATAAATCTTAAGTTTGCCATTCATGTTGCAGAGTGGGCACAGAAGACAAAAGAGCTGGTGAATGACAAATGCAGTAAAATGGAGTCCAAGCAGAAGAAACTTCAGAGGAGTCAGACCAAGGGAAAGAGTCGTGCTCTACAACTGATGCGGACTCACGTTGACTTCCAGCAGCTCGCCAAGGTCGCAAAGTTTGTCTCCTTTATATTAAAATGTTAAATGTACTGTTACATAATAAACAGGCCAGACAAGTGGGCACTTAAATTAAGTTTAAGATGTGATGCTGTCATCTCTGCTCTTAGCTTCACTGTTAGTGGTCACATAGTGAATAAAGACAGACATAAATCCTGTGAGTAAACGTGAAGTGTACGCTTCCCTGCAGCAGTACCAGGAGCTGCTCGTCAAACACAGGCAACAGACATCTGATCTGGAGATGCAGCAGGAGACCAGAGTGGCTGAAGCTCTCACTGACCTTTGGAGGGTAATGCTATATTTTGTATTGTGGGAATGCTTGTGTGTGGAAATTCATACTGGCCATTTTATTACACCTCTTCAAAACTGCTTGTTAACACAAGTATGTACAACTGTAATTAAGGGAATCACATGACATAGGTGTGTAGACATGACCAAGATGACCTGCTGAAGTTCAGTCTGAGCATCAGAATGTGGGGCAGCCCATGGCAAAGCGGCAGGGTTACCCCTGAGCAAGGTACCCAATCCCCATTGTCCATTGATAATTGGACACTGCAATGCTGTATTTCCATCATGGTACAGTATGGTACGATTTATAATACCCTGAATTGGTAGGCAGAGTGTGACATCGTAACGGTGCGAGGGCGACATGGAATGTGACACAGAAGACAACAGCACAATGGACAACAATGGAGGATATCCAAATGCTCTTTGTGGCTGTTTGTCTGAAGCAGACTTCCAGCCATTTCAGGCTGTTTTTTTTGGGTGCTATTGCTAACGTAAATGTAAAAAAAATATTTACCATGCTGTGTCAAACGTGGCTCAAATTGACCACATCCAGTGTACTCCTAGTGCCGGTCCCATGCCTGGATAAATGGAACGGCTTCATTATGAAGGGTATCCACCATAAAAAAAAATCTGCAAAATCATCCACAATCATCTCTAGAATTTACAGGAAATTGTCAGAAAATTATAAAAGACCCAGTTGAAGAAGAAAATGGCTGCACTGGTTTGTAAATGATTTATCTAAGTTAAATACAAGCCCGTCTGTGAAAACACAGCAGCCTAATGCAGATGGTTTGCCATACCAGCTGCTACTCATACCAGCTCATTATAGTGCTTGGTGATCATGTATTTTTACCCTTTTTAAATGTAAAATCCTGTGTCTTCAGAAACTCCGTACCTCCTGGTCAAAAAAACTCGGGGAGCTCGCCAAGGATGTCTTTCTTCCCTCAGTCTCTGCCACTTCTCAACTCTCTGCTGAGTGCTGTGAGAAGCTGTGGTTGGATCTAGAGCAGAAGTTGGTCTCACAGCTGCAGCAGGTAGACGGCACTATCAAGCTGCAGCTGGCAGACATAAAGGCTGAACTGGATAAAAATGGACAGGTACACACCATGTCTTGGATAAGATGCACTTGTTTGTTTGTGTCTCTTTTGTTTGTGTCTCAGTTTCATGTTTTTTTAAAAATCTAAGCCCATGAGATATTTGAAATAAATCTGATTCCTTTTATTTTTAACTGGGCTTCTTCTTCTCCTTCTTCTCCCCGTTCTTCTTCTTCTTCTTTTTGTGAAGGTGTGGAGTGAGGACATGTCTCTGGCGCACGCCTGTCTCAAACATCTCCACGAACAACAAATGAAGATTCTCAAAGACATGGTGGCCAGACAGAGCTACACACTCAACAGGTAAGATGGGAGGAGCTGTTCACCTTGATGTTGGTGAGAGACGGTACCTTTACAGCTCATTAATTTATGTTTGAATCAATTTTAATGTGGTGTTTGAAAAGTGGAGTGGGACTTCTGATGGAGAGGAAACATGAACATATGTTGGCGTCTGTTCAGAGGAACTTTGTGGTCAGGCACTTCTGTCTGCACATGCTGAAGGAGATGAGGCTGTCAAAGCTGAAGGCGCTCTCTCACACTGACTTCAGGACTGTGCTAATGGACCATCCCACTAAAAGCCAGTCTTGTGTCCCTTCAACTTTCAAGGTGGGAAACATTTACCTTACACACAATAATGTGCAGCCCTGTAAATTCTTGTTTATACTGACAATCACATACCCTGGTTTATGCAGTGCAACAGTTCCTGATGTTCAGTTCCTTGACTCACTAACCACAGACCAGCAGTGCCAGCATAGCAGAGAGGCACCTGGGTCCAGAGAGCCAGCTGGTGGGCCACAGCTTCCAGCAGGAGTTCCTTTCTGAAGTAGAAACAGGGATGGAGCTGCTTCAGTGCCACGCACAACTGGTGGTTGGCAATGCCCTCAGCCAAGCCATCCAGAGGAAGATGGAGACATCAGCCTCTCCAAGACGGGACAGCTCAAAGGTATCAAATTGCTGTTGTTATTTTGAAAATTCCTTGTGTGTTTCTAAGATACGTTTGCCAAGTAAACCTCTGGTTTGTTTTCCATCATTAGCACCACCTGATGGAAACTGCGTCAGAGAGCGTATACTTGACCAAAGACTCTCTCAGTGCACTGGTCCAAAACTACTATTCACATCTACAGGATGTTACCAGAAAAATACCACAGGAGCAGCCAAACATGAACCAGGGTGAGATGATCAGAACACGAGCTTCTGTGTAAACCCTGATCTTAGTTGGTCTAGTGTCTAACATTTAGGACAGTTTATTGTCCAGACAGACTGTGATTAACAGAGCTTAATACATTAACATGGTTTCTTGAACACACTACTACTACATATACTTCATATATGTCATGCCATTTCAGGTGACAAATATATTGTGCTCTTTTTTATCAGAGGTGAATGAGCAGCAAGAGAGCAGCAGTCGGCTGAACAGAGCTTTGCACAGGGAGTTAGTGAACTGGGGCAAAAAAGCCACCTCTGTGGAGTTTCAACAGAGGTACAAAACACCCAGCAGTGTGATCATTTCACATGAAATTAGCATCATTTAAAATGTGTCTGTTTTCATTTGTGTCAGGGTTGAACTTCACAAAAGGAGGGTGTTGGAGCAGTATGACCTTCAACAGGAGACCATCTATGAGGAACTGAAGCAGAAGAAAGTGGTGCAAGATCAAACCATGGAAAGGCTCAAAGAACAGCTACTGGTTAGTTTCCTTAACATTGACTATAGTTCTCAACTTGATTCATTTCTAAAAGCATGTCTTTGCTGTCTTGAAAAGGAGGCTGAAGAAGGCTTCATGAATGAACTGGCAGACCTGGCCCGGGTTTCTCTTCACATACAGTCCAAAGATCAGTAAAGAAGAGAACAACACTGATGATAAAGCTTAACCCCAGAGAAGAACGTCAGATAGCACACATGCATTTTATCAACTCTATCAGCCTCTGCACAGCAGACCAGAAAGGCCCTTTTTTCTGTTTGCTGTTGTTATATAGGTCAACTTTTGTTTGACCCCATCTGACAATGATTTTACTCACCGGTTTCTGAAATTGCAATTTTTAAGCCATGAATATTTTGATTTGACCAGCACCATGTCCTCTCTCGTCTTCATCCCTCTATCCGGGTCTAGGTTGCGAGGACAGCAGTCTCAGCTCAGCTCTTCTCTGGCCACTAACGAGGCATTCTCAAACCAGCTGATAAATTGTTCATTGTATATATTGTAGTGTCAAATAACATCTTACCTCCTTTGATACTATAGTGTTTTTTTTTAAGTGAAAAGGGAAAATCTGTTTTAATTTGTTCACAGTATCTTAATAAAAAGGTGCCTCTGACATCACACAGATGGCTTTGTGGTAAAACTGAACAATTATAACATATAAAATACCAAACATACAAACATTGTACTGTAATCTCCACTCAGCATAAACATACCAGGATATGTATTATGGCCTGTATCACCAAGACAGAGCAGACATTGTGTATAACTGCACTGTTATGTGGTTCAAAAATTGGGGTTGTGACTTAATCACTGTGGATAAATGTGGATCCCAAGGTTGAAAACCATTTTCAAAGAGATTAGAAAACTATTGAATAGCAGTCGAGGATGTGGATCATGTGACTTACATTGTTTGAACCCAAGCATTTCCATCACCAACCAGTCCATACCTCAGGACAGAATGTAAGAACAGCCTCATACATACATTACTGTATATACACTTTATTAAACATATAGAATAGTAAAGACTGACATAGGTTTACACTATCAAGATGAAAGAAAAAAGAAGTAAAAACAGCTTTTCCACTGACAGAACAGATCAAATGGAGCAGCTGCATTGTGATGTATGCAATGCAGTACGTACGGCATGGCATGGCATGGCATGCATATACACCACCTGGTCCAAGTCATATATCATATGGAGATGCTGATATGGATATAGAGATAATTTTTGTAATTACTCAGAATTCCTCAAGGGGGTGATAAAGGTGCCACATTTGCGCTCAACTTCAAATGATTTATGTGGACTAATCAGTGTAATCTGAAGCACATATGATACTCAGCACTGCAAAAATCTCTCTGTCCTTTATGGAGTGTCCAAATTGAATTTAATAAAGGCATAGCTGTTCATCTTAGCGCCTCAGAGCTGCCAGCCTTGAATGCGTCGCTTCAGTGTCTTCAGATCCATCAGCTAAGGCTGTGGAGGCTCCAGCTGGCTCCACACTGGGCAGTGAATCAGTGACTTTATTTGGAGCCTCTCCCAGTGCACCTGCTGTGATCTGGAACAGGATGTTTTCAACTTCCTCATCAGCTGCTTCCTCCATCTCCTCTCTGTCTTCCATTCTCTCAAATGAGTCTTGCAGCATGTCCTCAATCATACCAGCCTTCACCATCTCCTTCGATAGCTCCCTCATGGTAGCCTGGATCTTGGGGACTTTGACAAGGAGCTGCATGGCTTCCATGACCTCTGTGCTCTGCTGCAAGGCCCCAGCTATATACTGTACACTCAGCAGATTCTTCATACTGACGATCACAGAGCTCATGTGCGCTTTGGAAGTGTAGAGTTTTTGAACAGCTTGTTTTGACTGAATCAGCTCCTTGGCGAGGATCACACACACGTCCTTTTGGCCCTTTTTAGCAGCATCTTTTATGGATCGTGTAACTTTTTCTTGTTCCTTCTGAATGTGTCGAATCTCTCGGTCAATCCCTCTCATTTCCTTCCTGATTGTATGAGACCACTTGTTGATCAGCTCTTTAGGTTGTCTCTCTGCTGGTCTGCCAAACAGTTCCATCTTGACTAGTCAGTCAAGTCAGTTAGTAACATCTGGTATCTGTAAATGTGACATTACTGCTTTCTTTTCTTTCCTTTTCTTCTTCCCCCCTTTTTTTTCCTTTCTCCATTTCTTCTTGCCTCAAGTAATTTTTCCTCATTAAGGGAAATATTGTAGCGAAATATTCAAAACTATTTCTGCTGACCTTCACATTAAATAGCTCTTCTGTAGATACACACAGTAGATATTTAAAATCTAGATGGGTATCGCCCTAGCTTGCCTATGATCATTGATTACAGGGACGAAAAAAATGTTTCTGTTCCCAGTTCAAAGGTCTACAAAGCTGTATGCTGCCATCTACAATTCAAAGTTTATACAAGGCCAAAGTTGAGTGACAGTGGACAAAACAACGAAATAACATCAAAGCAAATCAAGTATCAAAGCAAAAGAATGATTGATTATGACACAGCTTCTTCTTCTTCTTGTGCTGAACTGTATTGAGGACCTTTAGACTGTTGAGGATCCACATTAGAAGAACTTTAAACTGTGTGATGGATGTTTGTGTTGAAGGACCATTCAGTGTACAGCCTGCTGGAAAATAAAGCTTTGAAGTGTGGACAAAGAGCTTTAAACCGTGGTTGGGAGTGTTTGGAAATTGTAAGAAGAATGTTTTTTCCTGTGGAGGGCAGCATTGCACCTCTTTGTATATAATAATAGAATGATATCAAAGGAAGTATCAGAATGATATCACTATCAGGAAGTGATATCAAAGAGCCTAGTCCTCTTGAATTTCAGTGTCTGAGTCAGTCAAAATGGAGAACATCTTCAACTAAATCACAGATAATAAGAGGAAAGGTTAGATGTCAGCTTTGCTGCTCTTTTTGTCATTATGTTGTTCTCTAAAGCTCCCCGTATTTCTACACATTGACACACGTCACCTCGCAATCACACACGGTAACGTAAGGACAGTGCATGGAATCCGGAGCTTCTGTCACCAGCTAAGGGGTTTGCTCTACCTTCCCTTAAATGTTCCCTCAATTAAGAAAGACTAGGCTTGTGTCTGTCACCACCATCAATATCGTTCAGAGACTTCTGGTTTTCTGAAGAAAAACATCTACAGTATGTGACACCACTAAGCGTGGAGAAATCCACCACTGTGCAGATCAGAGAGCTCTGTGAAGGTGACCCAGTAGATGAAGGTGTCACTGGAGCCGACGGCGACGTTGTCCTCTCAAGTGATTTGTTGAAGGTGGGTGGGGCCATAACACAAATATAATTAACAAATAGACACATCTGTCTCTCATCTCCCACCAGTGGGTATGAGTGGACAGGTGAAAACTTGGTGTCCACTCATGACAGCATCAGCCTCCACCATATTCAATAAAAACGTAGACCTCTGACCTAAACTATTTCCTGAGTGTATATAAGTAATGGACACGTCCTTCTGGTTTGAAAAGTGAAGCCTAAAGTCAGACAGAAATAGCAGTTAGCCACCAGGGGGCGAATGGAAGTCTAGAGTTTACCCTTATGAGTGACTGTGATCCATGTATCACATCCTTACTGCGAAGGAAATTCATAACAAATTCACAACTTGGTTACTGTTTAGTGCTGTGAAATATTATTAATTCTAACCACAGAGCCATTGCCATGATGGAAGTCCAGTTGTCTAGTTTCAAGTTTGGGTCCCAGAGAAAGCTATTATATATAGCACATTTCTTACCAATGAGAAGCCAGTATGATCCTGGTGTAAACCAAAATATATATAATGAATGAGCAGAGAGCAAATTATTCCTGATTCTAATGAAATATTGTATGTTTAAGTCAAGTCAATTTTATTTGGTCATTAGACAGATGGTTAGAGTATGTGTCATGTCTTGATGTTGCTTACTTCCTCATCTGTTTCATGGTTAATATTTGTCATTCTTAAATGTCAGTTGGGATGTTGATGGGCGGGTGTGTGGTGAGGGGGGTGGAGTTGCATCGCTTTGTATGAAAGGTGATATAGAAATAAATTCTCACTGTTCACAGTTTATAGTCTCAGTCACTTGTTTCAGGTCTTTGCCAAATAGATAATGAACCACAGCACAGAATGAAACTTAGTAGGCTACTGTCCAAGAGCTTGGATGCTTCATGTGACATTTGTGAACTTCCAGTTTTAATAAACTGACTACAGGGTATTTATTAGCACTAGAAGATCAAACATCACAAAACACCAATGTTACACACTGCAGCTTTAACTCCTACTTAAGGGGAAAATAAGTATACAAGTCTCTTTACTAACGTGGCTGTTTCCACGTTCCCTCTGTAATTCATGTAAAATCAAAAACAAAACACCGCTTTCTTACAAACAGAGAGAGTTGAGTGGTGGACAGACTTTATCCACATTGTCTGAACTCATTTGACAAAGATTTGAATCCTCAAGACCTTTGTTTATATTTAAGTGTTAACAGAATGAATCTCAACTTTTCAATTTAAAAAAGTAACTTTACAATGTGGTGATAGAAACCAGATGATACAGGCTACAGGGAGAGGAATGAAAATAAAATTGCATGTTCTTTGTTTATTTCACATTTTATTGAGATGACATTTAAAAAGAGTTTTTATTCAGAAATGTAGAAATACAAGACCTGGGGTCCAATAAGCATCTAGTCTGAAACTTTTCTGGGGAAAAACTAAAACTGTTCAGAATATAAACATCAAAAATATTATTATAATGTAACTACTGATTAATTTATGTTCCTGAAGTGAATGTAGAAGAATAAAAATAATTTTACTTTTCCTTATGAATAGAAACAACAAACTCTTACACTAATCTGAGGCAAAACTTTTAAAGGCAATTATGTGTTGTTTTTCAATGTAATGTATGTTAGTGCAATGTATTAAATTTGAATTATTGCCTGGCCCTCTCCTAACATTAGAAATGTATGTTTTTATGTTTACTGTTTACCCCTGCTGACACAGCTGAGTCATATTTGTTCTGAAAAAGGAGACAGTTGAACCATTTGTACATCATGACACTGACGTCCTGAGTGAATCCCACTCCCAGTGAATGCATTGTCTCTGACAAGAGTCAGCCAATCAGATGCGAAGAAGGGTGAGTCATGCCTGTGATTCCCTCAGTTACTGCCCCCTGTCCACCTCAGGGGCAGTTGTTCCCTTAGGTATTTGTTGAGGCCAGATTTCACTATAACTTGATATCAAGTGGTGGGGCCGTAGAAAAATTAAATGGTGGGCCAAATGTGGCCCATGGGCCGCCACTTTGAGACCTCTGCTGTACTGTATATAATAATACTGTATAACACAACATCAAATATGTGTTAGTAATGATCAGAGGTAGGATTCAGAGTGGAACCTGTCTTTATCTTGGGCCCCATTTGATATTTTTGATGCCTTGAAACTGTCTTTTGAGGGTCTGTCTATCTGACCACTCAGAGTCCAGGTAGCTGTTGTCCTCTGCCTCCTCCAGTTTCTTCAGCTCCTCCTTCCTCTTAAAGTAATGCAGCATCATTTGTTTCTGCTCCTCATCGTTGACCACAGGTTCTCTCGCTGGTGCCCCTTGCCCTATCTTTTGGATTTTGACCACAAGCCTGGTCTTTTCATTTTTGCCGATGTAATCCCTCAGCTTCTTGCCCCTCTGCATCTCTTTGCCAGCCCACCATAGTTGGCACTTGTCCTCTGTGATCACCTGCAGAGACGCCTGAGTTCCTGTCAGGTCTTCTCGCTCCTCAAATTCCATCCTGATGGGGTCATGTGGAGGCAGTCCCATTGGATACACAATCATGACAGCACCCCTTAGCAGATCCAGTGCTTCTTTTACCGTCTCCATGGTGACACAAGTGTTAGCTTGAACTTGTTTAGTGGAGATCAGTGCCTTTGCCTCGTCCATCGTTTTCATCAACATTTCTTTCATTTTATTGTTAGGAGCACGTCCATTCCTCCTCCCAATATTGTCCTTTCTAAGTACTGTCCCTCCAGTGGGCAGACACTTGTCCTCCCACTCATCTCTTAGTTTCAGCTCCATAATCTGCTCCTCTGCCAGGCCCTGCATGTTGAATGGAAGCGTGATGCCGTGTTCTGCGAGCTCTTGGATCTCTGAACATATTCTGCCTACTTTCAGCCTCCTGTTGTAAATGGCTGTAATTTCCTGGATCACTGTCTCCAGGTGTGTGTCCACAGAGGTGTTAAACAGAAACTGACTCTCGTCCCCACACTTCACATGCAGCTGCACCATCTTGACGACTTCAGCTTCAGCACCTGTTAACCTGTTTGTTTTTACCAGTTTGAGAGTTAGTAGTGGTGGTTAAAGGCAGTTAGTGTCTGTAATGTTGTGTCACTGCCTTCTTCCAGAATCTTCCTTCTGGATTTTTCTTTCTTCTAATTTGTTCTTGTTCTCCTTCTGTCCATCTACTCTGTCTTCTTCTTTTAATAATTTTTTTGCAGGCTGTACACTTCCTGGGAAGAAACCTTCTTTTACTCTTCCACCCTTTGGAGTGACTTATATCAGTGTCAGTGATGTATAAAACAGATAAAAATGCACACAACCACTTTCCTTTCATGTTGAGTGACCACTTTCCTTTAATGACACACACCTGTAGAATGTTGTGAATGGTTTCCTTTATTTATTTATTTTTGTTGGCCCAAAGAGTATTGCATATGTGGTGTTGAACATTCAAAAACACTAAATTATATGTGCATTTTTTCCCCTGCTATTTATAATTTTCTCTCCTAACATTACACGTCTCCTCCTCAGCAGTTACTTATGAAGTCACATCCAAGTGCAGTAATATTGTCACACATACACACTAACATAGTTTGTGTTTCTTGCTGAGGTAAATATGATAAAGATATGCAACGATGCTGATCTCATGTGTCAGTCAATGAGGGAGGAGTTTTTGCTACACCAGTTAAATACTACTTTAAAGATGCTTAGCATTTATTATGTAATTATTCAAACACATAAAACAACTCAGTCAACATGTTTAAAAGATTAAGGGGCCATTCACATGCAGCATTTATGAAAAATGTAAAAATAAGGAGAGAAGCCAAATGTGATTCTGGGGTTGCACATGAAACAACCCAAAAGCAGACAAAAGCATAGACAGTTTACTTGGAAATAATCCTAATATACAGGCAACAAAATGGGGATGTTCTCTCTGTCACATTGCACTGTTGTGTTGTTCCAATGTAGAAAGTTGATATTTAGAAAAATAATTATTAAAAAAAATAAAATTAAAAAAGATCTTGCAGTGTCCTGGTGTGTCCTGTCTGCTTTGTCAGGATGATGGAGGTTCAAATGTTATTTCAGAGTGGACAAAGACACGTTTGACCTTCTGTTTTCATGTGAAAGAAGGATGTGACGTCACCTGAGACAAAGTCTGCTGTTGTATCGCCTGTCTTGTAAGAGTGCTGCGGCTCCTTTAAGGGTCATGTTTGTATTGTGTGTGTGTGTCTGTGTGTGTATGTGTGTGCGTGTGTGTGTGTGTGTTCTCATACTTGCTGCAGAGTGAGGACCAAAAATCGTATAAACTACAAAAAGTGAGGACATTTTGACAAAGTGAGGACATTTTGGCTGGTCCTCACTTTTTTCAACCCTTAAAAGGGCTTTTTCAGGGTTAAGACCTGGTTTTAGGGTTAGGGTTAGAATTGGGTGTAGGTTAGGGTTTGGGTAAGGATTAAGGTTAGGCATCTAGTTATGATGGTTAAGGTTAGCGTAAGGGGCTAAGGAATGTATTATGTCTATGAGGGTCCTCACTCTGATGGAAGCGCAAACATATGTGTGTGTGTGTGGCATACGGCTTCCATGTACCAAGATTAGTTAATGTCAGTAGATAAAGTAAGATACGTCTGTGTACTTTTTTGTTTCAAATGCCCAGACTCCTCCAAATCAGACCGAGTGTTTGTGTGTTCATTATCTGCCAGTAGAAATTTAGGGTGTTTAAACGTCCACCCCATGCTACAAACTTGTGTAAAGACACTGTGAAGCAGGAAAAGCATTGGACGTCCTGTCTCGCATTAAAAGACAGGTTATCGATTGGTTGATAGTGCATTTCTATTGATATGTGTCACTCCCTAGTGGCCATTGATAGAATATGAATTTAAGCTGGTTTGACTTCCAGGTTTTCTTCAGGCACCACAGCTGAGAACTATATTTTTATATGGTCTATGGGTATAGTTTTTACTTTATTATATAACTTCCATCACATGCCAAGTCAATTTTATTTCTACAGCTCATCATCACAAACACAATTTGCCTCGAAGGGCTTTACAGTCTGTACAGTAAGTGACACCCTCTATCCTTAGACCCTAACGAGTAAGGAAAAACTCCACAAAAAAGCCTTTTACAGGGAAAAAAATGGTAGAAACCTCAGGAAGAGCCACAGAGGAGGGATCTGTTTGTCAGGACGGACAGATATGCAGTAGGTGTCACATGTACAGAGACAAGTTCAGCAGATTACAAACAAAACATCAAATATTACAGAGAGAGAAAGGAGAAGAAGATAGAGACCATGATGATTGAAGATTCAATAACATTAATAACAGTTATCATCATCATCTCATTCAGGGTGTGACAAGTGCTGTCACCATCTGGGGTTGGGTTGATTCTATGAACTGTCACAGAATGGGGCAGACCCAGAAGTTCGCATCAATCTTAGAAAGGGCCAAAGGCTGGAATTTGCCCGCCCCCATTCACTATCACTAAGTGGCGTATGTGCAACCCCTCCCCCCCCATCGAAGCTCTCTAAACCCAGTAGATGGCGCTATGTGACCAAGCAGGGATTTAGTACACTAGATTTAAGTGGAAATGTAAATCTGAGCTGCCCTTGACTTCTCTCCCAGCTCTGTAAAAATGTTCTTGGATATCCTGAAAGCCCATTTATTATATGTTGTGAAAATAATAAATTACTTATTTAAGTATATTTATTTATGGTTTAATACATCGAGCAATTTATGCACCTGGTTCTAAATGTATTTTTATTGTACAGGAAATCGTAATTAGTGAACGGTTATTACCATTAATAGTTCCTTTGCACTAACGTGTGTCTTCAGTGAGGATTAGCTGTTCACCACAGGTGCCTGTAGGAATCCTGCAATTATTGTTAGCAATAGTTGCACTAACTTCGGTGAGCTTTTTTCATTTTTATGTTTATATAAACGCGTGTTTAACTCGAAAATACTTTGGTTTTAATCAGATTTTTTCGGGAAAATGACGGCTTTGTGTCTTTACGGCATGTTAATCGACAACCCTGTGACGTTTTAAATGTAGGCGCTTTTTGAAACGCAACAGTGATCGGGTGGGCGGTGCTCTTCCTGTTCACAGCGACAAACAGCGTGGTACGCGGTAAACGAGGTGAGCAGAATCGAACGCACCCAGAGTACAACGACAAGAGTGTAGGATAAAATAGGTTTGGCGCGGCTGTTAGTTCTATTCTGAGTCGGGGGAAGGCGTCGTTTGAGTACTGTCTCTTAGAGAAAGGACCGAGAGACTGGAGGACATTTTATCTTTGTAGGAGAACTCGGAACGACAAAATTTGGACTTTCCTTCGTTTTCTGTTAGTCGTGTAGTCGAAGCCTTGCCTTGCGCAGGCAGACAGAACGCAGTGGAAAATGCCTCCTGTCGAAAATGACACCGGGAAGAATGAACTCAAATCCAGGATTCAGCAGCTTATTGACTCAAATCAAGTGATGGTTTTCAGCAAAAGCTACTGTCCGTATTGTGCAAAGGTAAGCTTTTTCTTTTGTTTTTGGTCAAAGTGGAGGCAGAGAGACTTTTACTTCGCGCCGCTCGGAAACTTCTATGTTCTCCCTTGAAGTAGACGGGCTTGGTCTAATTTCTCGATTGACCCTGCTAAGCTAACCGGGCCAGCAACTTCGTCTTGTCTGCGCAGGATTGCGCAAGTACCCGCTGCGACTATAACGTCCATTCAGATAAAAGCTGTATAAATGTGTGCTGTGCCTTTATATTTAAGGTGACTTTTGTTAACTTACACGTCAACACTTAATGTTGACACTTGACACTATTTCTCCAAACGGACACTGTTGTTCACTGGTTTTTAAACTATATATAAGAAGTCCAACAATACTGCAGTGTTTTTCGAATAAAAAAGGAACCAAAAATTTAATGACAATAACAAGAAAATAAGTAAAAATCTATTTTTTTTACATTTACAATAGAAGAAATGTATACTTAATTGGCTTAATTATTAACGTAAACAAAATGTTTGTTAGAAAAATTGGATTTGTGAACATGTTTTATAAGCCAAATGAAACACATACAACATACCACAGGGAAAATTCAGTATTAATTTATCGACAAATGGAGTTAACAGATATTTTGCCATTAACAGAAGTTACACAACACTGAATGTCAAAAACACCGAAACTTAATCATTCATTATATTGAATGCAATTTATTGGCCACATATCTCGAACTCGGCTATTGACTGACAAAGGTAAAAGTTAAGCAAATAACTAAAATGTCAAAAAATATTAAATAAAACACATAATTCTCTGGTATCCATTTTTCATTAGCTTTTTGTAACCTTCACTGTTTAGCCTTGTGTCACTATGAATTAAGAGCTGTTGTGTAACACAGAATGACAAAAACAACTTACCAGATGATGAAAGTTGTACTTCAACATACAGTGTATTGCAGGTAATTCACTAACCACTTGCACAAACAATTATGTTGGTTGACAAAGATAAAGTTAAGCAAGTATCTGTTGCTCAAAGTGTACTGCTCTTTCTGAAAGTTTAAGTTCTGACAACCCAACAAATCTCTCCTTAATGCAACACCACATGGTTTTCTTTATTTTCTTTACACTGAAAGACTTTATATCAGATGTTACGTTTCTTTGTTGATATCTGATCCAGTGATTTTGATCAATACTGTATCAGTTAATCTCAAGTAATGTTTGTCATATTGTGTCTTTTAGGTAAAAGACCTGTTCACAGAGCTGAATGTCAAGTGTAACGTGGTGGAGTTGGACCTCATAGGTAATACTTATTTGTCCTGTCATGTTTGCAGAACCTTCAAAAATTATCATTCAAATCAAAAAAGCAAGCTGAGAAAACACAGGTTGCAAATGTCAAAGCCTGCAGTTTTATGTATTATGAATGAATTAATTAATCTTTTTTGTTACTTCATTTAATAGTTGCAGCATTATTGGTGTTTGTTCTGTGTTAGTTAAATAATGTAATACATGTTGAAGCAATTCATTTTTGCATTTAATATAGTATACAGTAGTTTTGTAGTAGTGTTGGATTCTCTCGTCTTCCCTTGCAACACCTAAAAACCAGCTGAGTCACTCAGCAATTTTATCTTGGCCCCAGGCCTAATCGCCATAAACTCTGCTTCGAGTAATTTCAGTCACCATCACAGCTCTTAAATAAGCCTAGTGTGTAGGGATGTTGATAAATAAGTGGTAAATTAATTACTATTTAGAATAGTGTTTTGCCGTTCTGTTCAAATCAGCTGGCGCAATAAACTGCAGAAACAATGTTTATTCATCAACAACTGGATTGGGTGGTATCCAAACGTTTATACATTGAAACCAATTAAGGTAATAACTGTGAAAAACAGATTTTTTTCCCCCTTAATATGAATTAAAAAAAAACTTCTCAACTGAAATACATTTTTCTTAATTGATTTGATTAATTTCTGATTAATTGTTTGCTTCACAAAATTCCATAAAATGTTGTTCAGTGTCTCCCAAATCTCAAAATTGTGTCGATGATGTCATAATTTTTGTCCACAAACCAAAATGAATCAGTTATAATTATTTCTTTCTTATATGGAGCAAAGAAAACATTGACAACAAAGATATATTGATAATTGTATATAGTAATTATTTATATATATTCAGTAATTATTTCCTGGTTTAATAATCTTGTTTTCCAACAAGATTATAGTGTTTTCCATATATTTGTCAAATACTCCCAAATAAACAAAACAATCTCCCTATGTTTAGCTAGTGCCAGTATGAATATGAGAACATCACCCGATTAGCCATTACTGGCCATGTTGCATTATATGTAAACAACCAGGGCTGAATAATTTGAGGACATATATTGATGATATAATGCATGTTTTAAGGTGAGCTTCAGTTAAGTATTTCACCTGAGTCATCATCAAAATATTTTAAGAGTTTTAAAAATATGACTTGCTTCCAACATATATGCATGACATACTTTTTAACTGGCATAGAACAGACAAAAATAGAAAAATTTAATTAAAAGATATTCAGATATTCAGCCTTAATAACAACAATGTTTGTTCTTGTGTCCAGAGGATGGAACCATCTATCAGGAGATGCTGCTTGAGATGACTGGACAGAAAACTGTCCCTAATGTCTTCATTAACAAGACACATCTTGGCGGCTGTGACAACACAATGCGGGTAAAGAGCAAATGGGTGTAACTCACTCACTCACTCACTCACTCGTTTTCTACCCCTTTATCCTCCATATGAGGGTCACAGGGGGCGCTGGTGCCTAATCCCAGCTGACATAGGGCGAGAGTCGAGGTCACACCCTGGACGGGTCACCAGTCCATCACAGGGACACATAAAGACCATCATCCACTCTCACATTCACACCTATGGGCAATTTAGAGTGTTCAATTTGCGTAATCCTCAAATCTGCATGTTTTTGAACTGTGGGAGGAAACTGGAGAATCTGGTATGGGTGTAACTGTTTGTAATTACTATGTTACTCAACACTAGAAAGCTATGTACAAGCTAGAGCTGTCACTGTATATTTTTTTTTTTCTTACAGCACATATTTGTAAAACCATTGATAATATAATTACTGTGTAGTTAACATAAGCTGCACTTCCCTTCCATGACTTTGCAGGGTTGCTGCTTGTTTGCAAATGCAGAACAATGGCAACAGATCTGTTGTCACAGCAGATGTTGGAAGGAAAAAGTGTATTCAAAATCAGAGTGTACAAAGATGATTTAAGCCATGCCTATTGACAAACACATTACTTAGGAAATTTGAAAATGGCTAACGCATATGAATGCCCATTGAGCTGTCATAATGTTAGGAAATATTAAGTTTGGTACTAGGGCTGTCTTATCTATTTATTTATTTTTCTAATCCCAAATTCAGATATATGTTTGAACCTGTGGGGAAGTTGAAACTCCAACCTTAAAAAAACTGCTTTTACAAAACAGCCTAGAGGTCCATCACACTCTATGAAGTAATTACTTCATCAGCCAGCAGGGGGCATATTTAGGGCAGCTTGGCCTTACATCCACTAAATCACAAAAATAAGACAGATGTTTTGATGTTCTCAGAATTTGGGTTAATTTCTTAACCCACTTTTTCCAAAGTAGAAGCAGGTTTCTTGAGGTTGTTTTTTATATTCAACTTTGAATAATACATACTATGGATTCAAAGTGCCATATTGATCAGTGTTGTGCTCATGTTTCTACCAGGCTCATAAAGATGGCAGCCTGCAGCAACTACTAAGAGTTGAGACTGAATCATATGATTACGACCTGATCGTCATTGGAGGAGGATCTGGAGGCCTGGCCTGCTCAAAGGTGATGAGATAAGCTGCAACACATTTGCAGTGGTTCCTGTTAAAACCTGGACTGGCTTTTGATCTGTTGTGCAATTTTGTCCTTTTGTCAGTGAATCAGAGTGAGGTTCAAATGAGTCTCTGGTAGGGGTTTTCCAATGTATTGATTTGAAAAATAATAATAATAAAGTTTCAGAATTTGGTGATTAATGCTGATTAAGCAAATCATGGTGGTGAAGCTGCTGATAAATCCCCTAGTTATGAGCTCCAAACACCATCATGTCACACTTTTTGACTGCTTTTTAATCTTGGGTACAACATTAATCTCAATCTCTATAGATCCCCAGTAGCTGATGTCACGCAATTAGGGACGTGAGGACGATTCGAGATGTAATTACAGATGTATGACATTCAAACCAATTTACATTAAAAAAAAAAATGAATCAAGCCAAAAGGCAGAAGGAGTAGGTATGTCTGAGACACTGGTGCGTATCATGACATTACACATCCGATATAGTAGGTGGTATGAACCTATGAATGATGGTTAGGCTTGCACCGCACATCACAATAAAATAATTGTGAAAAAAATCATATAGTGAACCGTATCAAATTGTGAGTTGAGTGTATCGTTACATCCCTACATGCAATCATGGTAATGCCCTCTGGCAGAAAACAACACTTCACATCTATAGATGTATATAATGAAGAAAACACATCCGGAAATGTGTCATAAAACATGTCTCTTTGCCGGCTGTCTTCATAATAAAAGGGAAGATGGTGGCTAGTTGTTGTGCCCTGTAATGCTAAAACTGATGGGGACAGGCTGAATGGAGAGCATTTTCCAGGATCTCCAAAGATCCAGAGAGGCGGCAAAGGTGGAACTGTGAACCTATTTTAAGTCACTGAATGTACAAGTTCCTTGCGCTTTTATTTTTGAACCCTGCTCTTTTTAGCGCTCCCATTATCTATTCTTGACTAGGAATCCACCACAGGAAATACGCAATGACAACATAATTGTTTGATTAGGTATTTGTACTTATATTTGATTACAGAGATATTCTTTAATCTGTTGCACTAACGCTGGCTTTGATGAAAACAGGAAGCTGCCCTGTTGGGGAAGAAAGTCATGGTGCTAGACTATGTTGTGCCCACACCTAAAGGGACTACCTGGGGTAAGATGCTTCCACACTAGGGATAAAGACATAGAGTTGATTTTTTGCTAATTGCTAAGTATTTGTTTCCTTGTGGTGCTGATCAGGTCTTGGTGGAACTTGTGTGAATGTTGGCTGCATTCCCAAGAAGCTGATGCACCAGACGGCTCTGTTGGGCACGGCCATGCAGGACGCACGCAAGTTTGGCTGGGAGTTTGATGAGACAGGTGAGGTCTTGAATGGAATGCTAGCAATGCTAAATCAGAGGCAGTCAGTCTCAGTAGTCACATGTGTATCCGTGTCTCCTCAGTGAAACATAACTGGGAGACGATGAGGACGGCAGTGAACAACTACATCGGCTCATTGAACTGGGGCTACAGGGTGTCACTGAGAGACAAGAATGTCAATTATGTCAATGCCTATGCAGAGTTCATTGAACCACACAAAATCAAGGTAAAAGTAGTTTTTATACAGAGGAACCTTGTCTGTGTGTGCTTCACCTCATTTAGGACAATTTATTTTGCAGATATTGCAGTTGCGTTAACATGTTTTCATAGCTTTAGAATAAGTGTTTTTTTTATGAATTTAAAGTAAATATCTTGCTTTACGGAGACCGCCATCTTGCATCAGCATGTTTTATGGCAGCATGAATGCACAAACAAGAGAGTGCATTTTTACATTTCACGTTTTATGAGGCCACCTGGCACACTAAGGAAAGGGCAGAGGAGTCCTTTATCATTTACAGTCTACAGTCTTATCACTAATTTCTACACACTTGACCTGAAAATTTGTGGGTTAGTTTGGTAGCTCAAAATGAAAGTGAATGTGCCATTACTACCAAATTTAGGCTCAATGGCATGAAACCTTGGCATGAGTCCAGTGGTTTGAGCCCTCAACCTCCATCTAACTGGTTGAAAGGGAGTCATGTGATCATATCTGAATCCATGTGCTTTTTCCTGCTTGCATTGTCAGTAGTCATTTCTGATTTGTGCCACATAAAGGAAAAGATCAGAATTGGGTCATTTGTGCCATGCAGTGTAATTGCATCTTAAGAGACTTGATGGGCAGGACAGTGCGCTCATTGTGTTTAAGGTAAAGGTTATCTGACATGTTTTTCACCGTAATTAGTTAAGGTTATCTTGAGAGGTCTCTTCATTCATCATTGCACTCTCTCTGATATTTTCTGCCTCTTTGTGTCCTATGGATGTTTTAAATATCAATAATTAAATATTATTAGTTACAAGTTTCTTTATGTAGAATTACACTGTCACACTACTTGAACCTGACTTTCCCAGAGGGAACTTTCCAAAGAGGTTATTAAAATTACTATCTATTTCATTTATTTTTAACCAACTTAGCCTCATTAGACTTTTCACTGACTTTTCCACTTAAGGTCACATTATCATTTGCAACCAAAGTATATAAATGTTTCACAAAATCCTGCACATCAGTGACATTAATCCTAACGTTAAGGTTTCTGTTTGACGTGCATGTTGTAACTCTCCTTGCTTCAACTAAACTCTGAGAGCTTCTGTATACATTTTCTCACAGGCGACAAATAAACGAGGGAAGGAGACATTTTACACCGCAGCTAATTTTGTCTTGGCTACGGGTGAGAGGCCACGCTACCTGGGTATTCCTGGAGACAAGGAGTACTGCATCACCAGGTGAGAGCATATGGGGAGTTTGACACTAAAAGCCAGTTCTGCTAAAAAATAAAGTAGTTTGCCTCTAGAGCTCATTTTTATACCAGTCAAGCGAACCAGGCAGATGTATCATTTGTGGAAAAAAAAAAACATACCTATATGACATTTATAAAACTTTGCATAGGTTCACCTGAAAAGTTGGCGTACGTATGAAGCATGCAGTGTTTAGGCAAATAAATATTCAGATTTATAAAATCATGTGCATGCAAGTCTCACGCTACTTTCTCTTTATAAATCACAATAAACTTGGCAAGTGGCACAGCTTTTGCGGGCTTCAGGTAACACCCACACTTGACCATAAATGGTCAGAAAAATGCCCCAGATTAGTGTTCATTTATTGGAAGTGAATGAAGAGAGAAAAGGAGGAAGTTCACACAGTCCGAAAGTAGGTCTGACAGCTCTCTGAATATTTGAGATTTTTGTGAGAATGTCACAAGCACAATAAATATGCATGGACAATAAATTATTAATAACTTATTAAATAAGTATTGTTGAAACACACACTGTTTTCAGGAGTATCAGTTAAGCAGGTAGTTTAGGTAGGTTTATTTGTGTAACTGTGTGTTGAATGTGTTGAATTTTTTGTACACTATTAACAGTTTGTGGTTCTGCCAACAGTCACAGTTTCACCTCTCTCCCATTTGTGCACATATGCATGGGTCAAAGTTTGGTTGATGTACCAAACATTTCCCATGAAGTTTGTTTTTTATAAATCCCACACCTTGTGTAGAAAGTGGCGTATGCCTTCTTTTGTGTGTACACAAGCTTTATAAATGAGGCCCCTGGACTCTCATGTCATCTGCAGGTGGCTAAGCCTCAGGGTAGCAATTCAAGTCCCAGCTGTCTAAATGTTATGCAAGATTGTCCTCAGGTGTTCCCTCAAAGCAAAGGTGGTAGTGTGACGTATGATACAAGCCCAGGCTGGGTACAACCTGACAGCAGTTTTTTGTGTCTGGTCCACACAGTACTGTGGTGATGTAGACATTTCAGTGTTGAAAGCCAACAGATTTGTAATATTCAGCTTCCTGCACCAAAATAATTCTCATGAAAACCCTTTTTATTAAAATCATTCTATCCCTGGAACTGCTATTAAACACTACATTTATTTTATCACTTTCAGTGTTTATTCCAAGCAACATTACATCTAATCATAAAATTTGTATTTTAACCCTTTATAAATGCCAATTTTTCCAACACAGTTACATAACTGTGTAACTAGTTATCATACTGGTTAAGCTATAATAGGTCTTGAGCTTTTGCCTTTTTCTTTTTTTTGGTCACTGATATACAGTATGTTAAACTTTTTTTATTATTAGTATTTAATTTTTTAGAACTAAACAAACCGAACTAAAACAATATAGTTTGGGATTTGTCAAAGTTGCATTATTCACACAGCTGTATTTTGTTTAGTGTACCCTTTTGAGAAGAACTAACCACTTAACACCTTAAGTGCAAAAATGTACCATCTGTTGGAACTGTTATTAAACTAATATTTATTTTTCACATTTGATAATAAAAAAAAATTCCCCTCTCACCCATTTAGGCGGTCCTGGGAGCTTGAGGGTTCTGCTCAGTATCTTGGTTGATCCTAGAACTGCTCTTTTCTGGACACAGATTTCAGATGTTGTTCCTGGAGTCTGTTGAAGTCAGTTTCTCTCTGTTTGGAGGTTACAGCTCCCAGTGTTCCTTTCTCCACTGGAACCACAGTTGCTTTTACTCCCTACATCTTCTCTAGCTCTTCTCTCAGCCCTTGGTATTTCACAGGATTCTTATGTTCCTTCTTCTTGATGTTACTGTCACTTGGGATTGCCACATCTGTCACTATTGCTCTCTTCTGCTGCTTATTGACTACCACTGTGTCCAGTTGGTTAGCCATCACCAGTTTGTCTGTCTGGATCTGGATGTTTATTAGGGTCTTAGTTCTGACCTACTCAAACACCTTTGTAAATGTCTTTCCATCTTGATCCTGGGACCTCCAGTCCAAACTCAGTGCAGATGTTCCTTCCCAGCCAGCATCTTACACCCTGCTGTGATGTGACAGTCTACACCTTGGATCCTGTCTGGTGTGTTAGAACCCAGCCTCTTTTGATCCCAGCCTCTTTTCATCCAGTGCTTAGGTGCTGGTCCTGTTCAGCCATAACAGGACCAGTGCCTCTCTGCTGTCTTTCAGTCCAGCTTTCTTCAGCCATTGGTATATTTTACTAATATCAGCCACTTCTTCAATTTGATGATGGAACATGCCATGTAGGGGCCTGTCCTTCCATGTTTGCTCCCCTGGCTCCTCCTCTCTGCTGGGTTTCAGCTGCCTGAGGTATTCACTTAGCAGGTCATCATTGGGAGCCATGTTCTTGATATATTCTTGGATGTTGGTGGTTTCATCCTGGATAGTGGCTTTGACACTCGTTAATCCTCGGCCTCCTTCCTTCCACTTGGTGTACAACCTTAGTGTGCTGGATTTTAGGGCTACAACGATTCCTCGAGTAACTCGATTACAAAAAATGATTGAGGAATTTTCTCTGCCTTGAAGCTTCGTTTAATTAAATTTAAATCTCACGTTTCGCACGGATTCTTTTTAATGTGATACAACATGCTTACGTCACAGGCTATAACCCCTACAAAGCGGAAGAAGACGGAGCGGGCTTTGGGGAACGTGTGTGGACAGTTAAGCAGTACAGAATGGCAGATGCCGGGACCGAAAAACAGTGAATAAAGTGAAAATGAGCAAACGCAGCAAAGCGAAAGTAATAGGAGGAATAGGATAAAAGTATGTTTTATCCAATTACTCAATGAATCAATGGAATATTATGCCAACAGGGTATCTTATTACTGGTAGGACGTAGGTATTGATGCGTTGGATCTTGTTCTGACTAGTCAGCTGACTCTTGAGGACCTGTCTCACTTGGTGTAGTGGCGGATCTCCTTGTGGCCCTTTTCATTCCATTTGCTTGTGGCATCCCAAAATATTTGTAGCTGTCCTCAACATTGCCTTCAAGTAGTTCTACTCCCTCACTACTGATCATCTTCCCTCTCTTTGAAATCATTCGGTTGCATTTATCAAGTCCGAATGACATCCCAATGTCTTCGCTGTAGACTCTGGTGAGATGATCAGTGAGTCAATGTCTTGCTGATTGTTTTTGGAATCGGTATCTTTTGTGATGATCTGGCTGAGGGGGTTCAAGCCTATGCAGAACAGCGGGGGGACAGTGCATCTTATTTGGCATATTCTGCATTTGATCTATATATGGGTGTGTGTGGGGGAGGAAATAGATAGATAGATAGATAGATAGATAGATTTGGTTTTTATATTGGGTTTCAATGGGTATGTTTTATGTACTTGGAAATAAATTTTCTAAACCCTTTGTTTCAGTGTATTATACACATGTCACGAACGAAAGTCAAAATTCGAAAATGCATTAACAGCCAAAATAACAAAAAAAATCCTTTTTGATTAAATAGTGTAGAGACCCTCATGGTGTACAAGGGACAGATCTAGATAAACAGCTAATGACTTACTACTGCTATACTAATACATTTGGGAAAATGTAATTTAAATTTTGTTTTTGTGTTGTGTGTCTTCTATTTCTCATTCCCCAAGTGACGACCTTTTCTCGTTGCCTTACTGCCCGGGAAAGACCCTGGTGATCGGGGCATCGTATGTAGCTCTGGAGTGTGGTGGCTTCCTAGCTGGCTTGGGTCTTAATGTCACCATAATGGTCCGATCCATTCTGCTGAGGGGCTTTGACCAAGACATGGCCAACCGTGCCGGTGAACACATGGAGGAACATGGTGTTAAGTTCCTCCGCAGATTCGTCCCTGTCAAAGTGAGTCTTCACTAGACTAAAGCAGAGCCCTCTAATGGAAATGCTGTCCATTAAATGTGTGTTTCAGCATGACTACTGTATGTGCAGTGGGAGTTTAATACTGAGAAACAGAGTTATTACAGTAATTATGACCTCTGTATTTTAAACTTACGGGTATTCATCAACTGACAGGTGTTGTAAATAAATGAATTGCATCATAAAAGTTATCATAGAACTTATTTTATCAATTAAAAAATGAATAAAGATTTTTTTCCTCCCTCCCTTCTCTTGTGTCAGATAGAGGAGCTAGAATCAGGAACTCCTGGCAGGCTGAAGGTGACAGCTAAGTCCACAGAAACTGATGAGATCCTTGAGGAAGAATACAACACCGTATGTACTCATCAGTCTTCTCTTCATGCCCATGTGTTACTGTGGTCAAATTATGTGGCATTTCTCTCTGGGACCATTTTGTATGTGTGACCTAGGTTTCAAAGTGTTAAATCATAAATATATGGGATATGACAAGATCAGTAAGTTGTATGAGAAGAATTGTTGAGGTCTTTTGATGTCTTTTTGTATGATATACTGATGAACTCTGTTCACTGTAGTGTGGTCCCCTGCACCAATAACCCATTTGAGACAACAAATAATAGAAAAAATGCTTGTCTTCTAGTTCAGACATCAACTAGTAACCAGTTATTGAAGAACACTAATGGTCTATCTGCACTGCAGTGCAATTATATCCACTATTTTCAATAAAGGTAATGTGTAAACTAAATATAAACTATATAAATGCAGGGCTCCAGACTGCGACCAAAATTTATATATAAAACACTTTTGAAACATGGAAGGGACAACACGGGGGTTGTAGCAAAACTTGAGGGTTGTAATAAATTATCAAGGGTTTCTGAACGGGAATTTTGATTAAAATTAGTTGTGATGGGCAGGGGACCTGAGCTGTATCTGTTATATCTCTGATGTAATGTTCAACTTGTAATCTGTCTGTCCTGAATCATTAGTGACAAAGTAGCAACCTTTGGAAAGTGGCTACAAGGGAGGATTTTAGAAATATACAAGTGATATAGTGCGTGTGATGAGAAATAGATAGGATGGTGATTTGTCAGCTCATGTGATCTGTTTACCATTTGTAGTTCAAATGATTTGGATCTTTTATTTTTAGCAGGTTTGTTTTTTGAATCGCAGGTTTTTCAGCTCAGCACTGATCAAGAACACTTCAAGAACTATACAAGGACAAACTGATTGTTAATCTTTAGGTTCACACACAGACTTTTTTAAATTATTATTTTAAAAATTACTGAAAAGATACTTTAGAAAAGATTTGTTTAAAAAAATAATCAAACCAGCCTCATGGACAACACTGCATTTTTTTTCCCACTGAATTCTATTTGCATTTATGTAACAATTAGTCCAAATGGAGGTGTCATTTTTCTACCTCAACAAGACAGCATTTTACACTTTTTGTTTGTTGCCAAACAATATAAATGACATTTATATTATTATAATGTTATGCAGTGTAATTTTAATTTTTAGCCAGTATACAAATATTTCTCTATTCTCTATCTAAAACTATGACTTTGCTCCTCAGGTGTTGATCGCTGTGGGACGTGATGCATGCACAGACAAGCTTGGTCTGGACAAGACCGGGGTCGCAGTCCAACCTAAGTAAGTGTATTGTGTTTCTCTATATACTTTTCCTTATTACTTGTGGTAGTCTGTCCCTTTAAGACTCACGGTTGAGTCACAGTGATTCAGCAGTTGTTGCCGCCCTGTAGATCTCTGCAGGGGAGGGATGTTGGAGCACTGTGGGAATTGATCAAGGGACTGTACAGCTGTCTTTTTAGTTAAAGGAGTGCTCGTGTTCTGTCTCTCAGCTGGTTTTATTATGATTTTATTAGGGTTTTAATATGATAACTCATTAATATCCATAGATTATATACACTTCTTAGTCTCATTTTCTACCTGTTAAAAATGTTAGTCATTTTAGTTTAGACGACTTGAGTTAATGCTAAAATAATGTAGTGATTTTTACTAGTGTTACAGGTGTTGTGCATGTAATCTTGTCTTAAAAGATGACTTTCCACTAATCAGAGTGGAAAATTAAATGAGGGACTGGTTCAGACAGGCCCAGCAGGGATTAACACAGCATGAGTTCAGCTTAGGAGTGCAGCGAGTCATATGCCCAAGTCTTATGACCATAACTCCTATGTATGAAGCTAACCCATGGATTCACTGACATGTTTGCTGACTCTGCTCTTTCTCACTCACTCACTCACTCACTCACTCACTCACTCACTCACTCACTCACTCACTCACTCACTCACTCACACACACAACCTTAGACCCACTTAATTCAAAATTTTCATCGTGTCTTCAAATAAATAATTGCAAAGGAAGCTACTCCTATTAGCTATTTGATTCTTGAGGCAGAATTCCTTCTCACTGGGAGTTGGTTGATATATCATGGGTCATGTGAGATGTATTATTTGTTAATGTCATAACCATCACATGAACATAATTATTAAGCTGTTTCTCTGAGTCTCACATTTCTCTTATCACAGCTCGCTCTCCTGCCCAACTAGAAACCTCTGACACACAGTTTGACTTTGTCACTATATTTAGCAAGTATTCAAGCTCCTCTAATGTTAATGACATTTGTTAATGTCATTGGACAGAATTGAAATTAGTCATTTATTTGTTTAATAATACAATAGATTAGGTCCGTGTGCAAAGTTATGCTAAACATACATGCAGAGTGCTTTGTTTCATCTATATATTTCTTTGAACAGTTAAGTCCACCAAAAACTGTATAACATTATGATTTAGTGTGCTTTGTTCTTCCACTAAATTCTCCACATCCATCTCCAGGAATGGCAAGATTCCAGTGAACGATGAAGAGCAGACCAATGTGCCTCACATCTACGCCATCGGAGACATTCTGGAGGGCAAGTTGGAGCTGACGCCCGTTGCCATCCAGGCTGGCAGACTGTTAGCACGACGCCTCTATGCAGGATCCAGCCTCAAGGTACACCTGCATTAAAAGTTTTCTTATTGGAGCTGTTTGTTAGTAATCCTGTCTGTTTCTTAAAAAAATGTCAAGTCCTGTTTCCATCAATAAATAAAAGTTGTCTGGAGGAGGTACTGTGTGGTTCAGTATAGGCATGGGACAGTATGAAACTTTCCCACATTTAACCTGACCTGAAGTCAATACCAGTTACAGTTTAAATTTGCTGACAAAACCCCCGATGGATGTTTAATTGGCTGTTGCTGTTTACTATGATGACTAAATAAAGTCCCAGACACAGATTGTGATCACATTTCCAGCCTGCTAATCTCCTCGGAGAGGACTCTATTCAATGAGATTCCAGAACAGGGAGAAGGCATTGGAGAGAGACCTAAACAGTTATAGAACACCAGGTCTCCCAACTACTAATGTACAGTTTATGTCAATTTCCACATTTGACGTGACAAAAATTGTTTGGAAATGACAAGTATATAATTTGGGTTATTGTATGTCATTCACACATGTTGTGTGAACTTTCAAAGACTACAAGACTCTCAATCAAAAGACAGCAAGTTGTTGACTGTGCTGTGATCATATAACTGGATTATACTGAAAATCTGACAACATCACTGACTGATCCTCCATGTTCAGATTTCACAGATGTAATGTTCCACCTGTAAGCAGGATTTGTTCCTCTAACAAAAAAGAGTGATTAATTGTCCATGTTTGTGCAGTGTGACTACATCAATGTGCCAACAACTGTTTTCACTCCACTGGAGTACGGTGCCTGCGGTCTGTCAGAGGAGAAAGCTACTGAGCTGTACGGACAGGGCAACATTGAGGTACCACACACAGTCAGACACAATCATCTGAATAATGTATATTGTAAGCAGCCTAAGTGATGTTTTTATGTTTTTGTTCCATATAATAGAAATTAAGTCATACCAAATGGAAATATAGAAATAAAAGAATAAAATCAGAAGGTTCTGTTTAGTTTAGACAAATCAGTTAAAAAGTAGTTTTGTTTAGAATTGGATCTGATGCATATGTTGGATCAGAATACCTATTCATTACTTATTTCTTGTTTGTGCATTAATATCAGTGATATTAGCTCCTCTGTTTGCAGATAATTCTTTTTAATGTGTTGCTGCCCTATAGAAGTCACTGTTTCTGCCCTCTGTTCAGGTGTTCCACAGTCTGTTCTGGCCTCTGGAGTTCACTGTGCCCAGCAGGGACAACAACAAATGCTACGCCAAGATCATCTGCAACAAACTGGACAATGTGAGATCATATCATGATCATATCAATCATAACAATGAATGAGTGGGTCACACCAACAGCATGGTTCTGTGTTTTTGTAGGATCGAGTCATTGGGTTTCACTACTTGGGCCCGAATGCAGGAGAGGTGACGCAGGGCTTCAGTGTAGCCATGAAATGTCGAGTCACCAAAGAACAGCTGGACAGCACCATCGGTATCCACCCAACCTGTGCTGAGGTAAGAATTAGAGTGCAGCTCAGGCAAAGTTTTTCTGTCTGATAGAATATTAACTGAATCCAACAGGTAGGGGTGGGCATAGTGGAAAAATGTTTTTTTTTTTTTTTTTAACAGTTAAATCACATTCATGATTTTTACATTGATTTTGCAAGTTACTGAATAATGCAACCAAACTGTGTCCTTAAGTAAAAACTTTAACAGAAAAAATATAACGGAACATTTAAGCCAAAGAACATTTCTGAAGAGTTTTTGCTAACTTGTGCCATGTACAATGGATATTTAACGCGTCCACTTTGGTCAGTGTTTCGCTTCCACTGACTGATGTGTGTCATGTACCGACTACGTTGTTGCTCCGTCAGTCTGTCACTTACGCAGAGAATAGACGAGTTCTATTTCTGACGACAGAGCACAACAATTCAATTCAGCAAATTTAGCATGAGCAGGACCAGAAGTCAAACATCGACACAACTTTATTAAAGTGTCTGATTTGTTTTCAGAATATAAGCCCCAGTGTTGACACCATACTCTATTTCACATCTACTCTTGCAAATCCAATGTTGTCTTTCCATTCACTATAATGTTTAACTTTCTCTACTCTGACCAGTCTGTGGGGCGGTCCTCATGGAAACAGGTTTGAGTGAATATGCACCGTTGCTGTTTTCTCCATCACACTCCTGTGTTTGGAGATTGTTTCAGTGTTGCCAACTTCTAAAACTAAAGTCAGCCTTAAAAGATGTAAGATCTCACTAGAACACATCCTGTCCTCAGACTTTGCACACAGCATTGAAAAAACACGTGAAAGTGAATCGTAAAATCGAGTGAAGAAAAAAACAAAACTTGTTTCACAGACAGTATTTTCACTTACATGAACAGATGAGTGATTGTTGCACACACAGTCAGCTGCTCTGTACATCCACAGATCATACATACATAGTCAAAATGTAATCCATATGAAGGAGGTGTAGTTTTTTTGTTTTTGATTGCTCGATTGCTGTTTCTGTTTGTTGGCTGAGGTGTACTATTGACTTTCACAGTGGTTGTAGCCTTTATGCATGTTTTTCACAAATGGCTACAGTTATCATTTCGTCCTCCAGGAAGCTGCTAATTTGAACGCACACACAAGTCACACACCATGAGTCACCACCAGCTCTTCCGCATATAACAACATTTCAGACGCACCATTGACGATCGATCGTCAGTTCTTCTGTATTAACTCTTGTAGAACTGTAACCACTGATAGCTGTTGTACAATTAGACCATTGTTGTGGAGGAAAAGGATAAAATCCACCGTGCATGGCTTCAGTAGCCCGTGTGTTGTGTTCAGTGAGTTATCCAGGTCTAAACAGTAGCACACGGTCAGTTACTCATTAGTTTCTACTTATTAGGGTGTGAGCACACACAGTGTGAGGACCCTATTGTAGTTCACTTCTTTTTACACCTTGTACATCAATGTATTAAATGTTTACACCATATTATTTTTGTGAAAAAAAGCCATTTAAATTCAACCTATTTTAATAAATTGATAAAGTTAACAGTTATGATTTTACACCCACTCACTGCCTTAATCACACCCTTGATCTTGTACTCACTTATGGCATAGACATAGAAAACTTATAAATATTTAAATATTTCTCCCCAAAACCCCCTCTTAACTGACCATTATTTAATCACATTTAATTGCACATTAACTAACTACAATAACATTAAGAAAAAAATACCACTTCAGTCGGTGCCTGTCTGATAATAATGTTAATACTTTCAAGGAGTCAGTGCATGCAGCCATTATTTAACTCTGTGCCATGTCTAAGTCCACCTGAAGTTAACAGTTATGATTTTACACCCACTTTCATTGATAATCTTGTTGATAATGCAGCAGCTTCACTGTGTACTACATTAGATAGTGTTGCCCCTCTGAAAAAGAAAGTGATGAATCAGAGGAGAGCAGCACCATGGTTTAACTCCCATACTCGCTCTCTTAAACAGGCTTTAGAAAGAAAATGGCGTTCCACTAATCGAGAACAATTTCATGTAGCCTGGAAAGATGGTCTTGTAGCTTATAAAAAGCCCTTCCTAAAGCAGCCTATAATTCTTCTTTAACTGAAGAAAACAAGAATAATCCAAAGTTTCTGTTCAGCACTGTAGCCAGGCTGACACAGAGTCGCTCTACTGAGCCGTCTATTCCCTTAACACTGAGCAGTGATGACTTCATGAATTTCTTAGTGAATAAAATAACATCAATAAGAGGAAAAAATTGACCACCTCTTCTCTTCTAGTGGTAATGAGACAAGTTCTAGCACAATAACCTTAGAAGCACCATATACAGTTATAGTTACAGATATACAGTTACACAGTTTCTCCCCTATAGATCTCCCAGAATTAACATCACTAGTATCCTCATCAAAACCGTCAACCTGTCAGTTAGATCCCATCCCCACCAAACTGATATGTACCCCAAGCTTTAAAAGTTGCAGTTATTAAGCTGCTCCTTAAAAAAGCTACCCTCGACCCAGAGGTTTTAGCCAATTATCGCCCAATATCAAACCTTCCTTTCATTTCTAAAATACTAGAAAAGGCAGTTGCGAATCAGTTATGTGAATATCTGCATAGTAACAGGCTGTTTGAAGATTTCCAGTCAGGATTTAGATTACACCATAGCACAGAAACAGCCCTAGTTAAAATTACCAATGACCTCCTCATGGCCCCAGATAATGGTCTGGTCTCTATACTTGTCCTGTTAGATCTTAGTGTTGCATTTGACACCATTGATCATAAAATTCTACTGCAGAGAGTGGAGCAGACTTTGGGAATCTCAGGTACTGCCCTCTGCTGGTTTTAGTCATACTTATCTGATAGATTCCAGTTTGTACATATTAATGACAATGACTCATTGCAGACAAAAGTTAATTATGGAGTTCCACAGGGCTCCGTTCTTGGGCCTATACTTTTTACCTTATATATGCTTCCTTTAGGAAACATTATTAGAAAGCATAACATACACTTTCATTGTTATGCAGATGATGCACAACTTTATTTATCAACGAGGCCTGAAGAAATAAATCGGGTTGTTCAACTCCAGAAATGTCTTAAAGACATTAAGTCCTGGATGACCTGTAACTTCCTACTTCTAAATTCAGACAAAACTGAGGTTATCATACTCGGCCCTTAACACCTTAGAGACAAACTTTCTGACCATATTGTCACTTTAGATGACATCACCATGGCGTCCAGTTCCACTGTAAGGAACCTTGGAGTTATTTTTGACCAGGATATATCAATTGACTAGCATATTAAACAAATTTCCAAAACAGCCTTCTTCCACCTGCGGAACATTATGAAAATTAGAAACATTTTATACTTAAAGGATGCTGAAAAGGTAGCTCATGCTTTTGTTACATCATGATTAGATTACTGTAACTCGGTACTATCTGGATATTTTATTAGGTCTGTTAAAACCCTTCAGTTAATTCAAAATGCTGCCACGCGAGTTCTAGTAAGGAACCTTGGAGTTATTTTTGACCAGGATATATCAATTGACTAGCATATTAAACAAATTTCCAAAACAGCCTTCTTCCACCTGCGGAACATTATGAAAATTAGAAACATTTTATACTTAAAGGATGCTGAAAAGGTAGCTCATGCTTTTGTTACATCATGATTAGATTACTGTAACTCTGTACTATCTGGATATTTTATTAGGTCTGTTAAAACCCTTCAGTTAATTCAAAATGCTGCCACACGAGTTCTAACAGGAACTGGTAGGAGAGACCACATCACTCCAGTGTTAGCTTCTCTACACTGGCTCCCTGTACAGTTTAGAATTCAATTTAAAATCCTCCTCCTCCTCATGTACAAAGCACTTAATGATCAGGTCCCATCATATCTTAAAGATCTAGTTTCTCTTTATCCCAACAGATCACTTCGGTCCCAAAACGCAGGCTTACTTGTAGTTCCCAGAGTCCATAAAAGTAGAATGGGAGGCAGAGCCTTTAGTTACCAGGCTCCTCTCCTGTGGAACCAACTGCCAATGTCGGTTCGGGAGGTGGACACTCTCTCTGTATTTAAAGTTAGACTTAAAACCTTCCTTTTTGATAAAGCTTATAGTTAGAGCTGGCTCAGGGAAATCTGAACCATCTTAGTTATGCTGCTATAGCCTTACTATGTACAGTGCCTTGAGATAATGTTGTGATTTGGCGCTATAAAAATAAAATTGAATGAAACTGAATTAATTCTTTCTCACCAGAAGAACCTGAAATTATTCCCTCAATGGACATGACCTAACCCAACTGGAGTCCGACAATCATTTCTGCATTTTTATCTGAACCAATGATGACCTGGGTTGGGTATCCTTGTTCTTGTAATTATTTTCTTTTTTGTTTTTTTTCCCTTATGTTTCCACAAAAGTTTCTACAAGTGAATTCTAGCATTAAAAGAACCTGGTTTTTGATGGGATGAGCACTTGTCCACTGCTCGTCCTCTGCTCACCCCGTGCCGCTGCTGTATACACAGAAATGCTTCTTCAAGCATGTCTGATAGTATTGCTTGACAGAGCCCTTTTTCAGTTGAAGGATGCAGCAAACAAATGTTAGGTAGTTACAGTTCATGACAACCAAATGGAGGCAGAATTAAAAACAAATCACTAAAATGTATGTGCTATTCCGCCTTTTAGGTGAGGTACTACTTTATTTGAATAATCTGGGGCTTGGTGGTGCAAGTGTTTCTTGCATTTGCAAGTAAAAATAGATGTGTGCAGCCTGTTGAATATATTTAGTCACACATGTGCAATTACTTGCTCAACACAGGCTTCTTACTTGATTAAAGCAAAAGAGTCGCCACAGCAAACAGACCGAACCTCGCGTGATCCTGTTTTATGGAGTCAGAGATGACATTGTATTACAACGCCTCCTTTTGATCCACTGTGTCTCTCCTCCCAGTCCAAGTGTGTTCTGATGTGCGCACACACACACATTTGCGCTTCTATCTAAGTGAGGACCCTCATAGATATAACACATTCCCTAGCCCCTGACCCTAACCTTAACCATCACAACTAGATGCCTAACCCTAACCTAAACCCAATTCTAACCCTAAAGCCAGGTCTTAACCCTGAAAAAGCCCCTTAAAGAAGTGAGAGCCAGGCAAAATGTCCTCACTTTGTCAAAATGTCCTCACTCTGTAGGGTTTATACGATTTTCGGTCCTCACACTGCAACAAGTACAAGAACACAGAGACACACAAACTTGCCTTTTCAACAACACTCGTTGGTGTGTTTGGTCACCAGATTAAAAAAAAGGAAATATTCTTGGGCTTTGTGGGCCAAACTAACATTCGTTTTGTTGCTGGAGATTTTTTCATTGATTTGTGTGTGTGTGTGTGTGTCTTTCTTCTCATCCTTCCAGGTCTTCACCACTTTGGACGTGACCAAGAGCTCTGGTGGAGACATCACCCAGGCAGGCTGCTGAGGTTAAACCCTGCTGGTTTTGCCGGCTGCTCTCATATTAACCTTCACTCCAGATGCTCTCTTTACTCAGCACTTATTTCTCAGGACAAACCGATCAACACAGTGAGTGTCTGAAGTGTCAATTCAGTGTCTGAATTGATCTGTTAAAGCACAGACTGTGGGAGTCTGTACGTCTGATATGAGAGCAGCCTGCTGAACAGCGGGGTTACTCTTCTGCTGGTTTTATTTTTTTTTTTCTTGGCCTCCACCAGTGTGATGTTCTCAGAGGAGCTCCAACACCAGTCTGTGTGTGTTTGGGCTGTTTTTGATGTTCTCGTCCATAACCGCTAATGAGGTGGGCGTGGATTGATGTCCCTCTGCAGCAACAGCACCTGATGGTGTGACCACCACCCCCCAAAAAAACCCTTTGCCCTAGCCCCAACTGTAAAACACTTTGATTCAATCCCTAATGCTTACATGGCGATTTATTAGGCTGAAATTTACTTAAACACAATTGAATAAAACACATGTAATTGAGCACACAGAAGATTTGAATGGATTCTTGGCTCTGAATGCTTCTGCAGTCTGTAATTGTGACCTCATTATTTAATCTCATGTATGAGCAGATGAAATGTAGGGATGACCTGATAACGAGATAACAAATTTGAGTATCATCTGATACTGGATACTCAGTCTTTATCCCAAAACGCAAAGCTTCAACAGTTAGACAGATGTTTGTGCCTCATGAGTGCTTTGTTTCAAATTGCAACTCAGGTCCACTGATTTTTGACCAGGACCAGGCAGATGCTGAGAGTATTGGATATTGGATCAGTCCGTCCTTAATTAAATGTGATCATGTCTCATGTGATTTGTCTCTACTGTCGAGTCTTCATTATTTCACACATTCCTCTTACTGGGTCTTTGTATAAAGCTGAGCTGTCTTCATGTGTCTGTCAATATCTCAAAGTCGTAAAGATATATATATATATATATCACTTATCATAAAGATATATATATATATATATACACACACACACAATGTTACAGACATTAGGAGCCAGGACATGTATTATACCTTAAACCCTGTGCTGTGCTGCATCACAATCCATTTGTCTGGAAGATGAACCTAAATTATACTCAGTGGTTCCAACAAAAACATCAGCTTTAATTTATAAGCTTGTTTGAGTTTTGCTGTCTGCTTCTGCATTTTGTGTATGTTAATGATCTAGTCAGTCTTTTAGAAGACGTGCTTGTTGGTGTCGAAGTTTCTCTCAAGATCTAATAAAGGAATAGTTCAACTTAAACTTCTCTCAGACTTTTTATTTGCTGAAAACTGTCACTCTGTCATTGACTCTTAGTTCTCACTGTGTCTTACTGGTCTAAAGTGGTAGTGCAGGTTTAGTGTTTAATATGGAATTAACAAAATAACACCTGAAGTTCCTTTGGTCATGGATGTCAGAGCAATTTACCTTGAGTCACAAAAGGATGGTTTTACAGCAACATAATGTAATAAAAAACATTGATAATATATTCACTATATTGTACAAATGTTCTCTTGTTATGATTAATTTGCATCACAATAGTTGGCTATCTTTGAACAGTGAGTGCTCAGAGAGAATGATAAAGGTAGTGAGAATCAAATCAACAACTCTTCTACAGCAAAGAGTTTCCACATATTCCTGTTACTGCATATTTCATTAACAAATACCTTAGTAATCTATATAGATTAAAATATTTTTGAATCAGGAAACACTTTTTTTTCATTGCTTATGCAGTTTACATAACATGGAGATGAGGTGAAGGAATATTCAGTCACTCGTGTGGATAGAGTGGATCAAAATGAGCAGTCTATTCACATTGACATCAGAGAGCGGCACAGAAATAATAGCAACATTTATCTCCTTTCTTTCTGCGTGTGTGTTCTTGATCGGGAACATCTGTGCTGGTGTGAAGCCGTGTCACCTGTGCAGGTTACCATGACAACCACAGCTTTGATGAGTTTCATTATTTGGCTGATTGAGGACAATGTATGAGATAAGTGATTCACTGGTGTTGTCCAGTCGCACAAACTGAAACTGGACTGTTTGTTCAGTGTTTGTGAGGCCACAAGCTCTAAGCTACAACTTCACTAGAATAGATTTTCCATTGAATTTCCCATTGGATTGCTTGATTCCTTTAATATTTTATTAACGGGTCTAACACGATAACCAGGTTGATGATGTGTGATAAGCAGCACCATCAGAGATTGCAGTTTAAGTACTAGAGAAGTGTTGTGACCCAGAAAACTAACTGAAAGAGAAAGCGCTGAACTATCATTGTCTTACGAAAAGTCAACGCAGCAAAAACACCTATCTGAAATAAAACTTCCTGTGGGAACAGAAGCCCAACACATTTTGAAGCTACCAAAAACGCTGTGCCACTCATCACAAATCTAAGGCAGAGATTAACACTCCTCTGGCTTCTTGTGGTTTCCTCCTTCAATGGGCTGGAACACCAACCACTGGGTCAGACAAGGAACCACACAGCCTAATTATTCTAGAGCTCTGGAGTTCTCCGTTGGTTTGCATTGCAAAGAAAGCACCTAATGCTTGTCTCCTGTGTCTGTTCTTGTTTGTCTTCCAGTAAAATTCTGTTGTCAATCTCACCCTGCAGTTTTGAGAAAAAACACACACATCAGCCCTGAGCGGTGTTTCCATACAGGACAGTGATGCCCATGGTGAGGACACTCCACCAGTCCTCTTCTTCCTGAGCAATATTAATTTATTTATTTCCTTTGCAGTAAGTGAAAAGACATTTTAAGACTTAACATGCTTAAACAAAGGTGACATAGATGTGAAATTCAGTCTTTTATTGTCCACATTTTTCTGAAAAATCTACATAGACTGCAGCTCTTCTCAATCACATTGGGCTTCTGTGCTGAAACCATACATAAAACCAGACCATCAACAGACTTCCTCAGACCATGATGAAGGTGTGGCTGTCCTAGAAAATATAAACACAACACACACACTTTTTATCTAAATGTGTAGAATAGTAACACACAGTTTACAAAATAAAATTTGTCCCTATTTGAAAAGGGACAAATTCCAAAAATCCTAATCTTCATTTATTATCATAATTAAAATCATCTATACTATTTGAGGGTGTTTACAATTAAATATTTGAGAATGTTCATATCGCCACTCCAGCATCATCAGACCTAAATATTGTATTGTTGAGCCTAATTAATTTTGCTATTTACATTTAAACAGAAAATTTTTCTGATTGAATTACAATCATTACTGACTTTCTTTTATTAAGGGCATAAGGAATTGTAATTATCAATTTTATTTCATTTTTTATTATTTATTTCACACACATAATTACAAGAATATAATAACTCAATTTTTTATACTAAATCATAGCTGGTCTATATCAAATAAATGAACTCTGTTTTTCTGATTCACAACGACGAAAGATGCTTAAGAGCAAACTTGGCTGGTGCACATGTGTGATGAATCAGCAGCGATTTTACACATGTACTTACTTTGTGTGGAGATTAACAACATATTCTTCATATGTATTGATAAATGACGTCCATTGTCTGCATGTTTTATTTCTCAGGTTTGGCCATCTGTACTGTGGCAGACAGCGTTTGTCCTGTAGATGGCAGCACAGTCTCTCTCATGTCCACCTGTCTCAGCTGAGACAACTGTGTTCTTTTTCAACATGGTACATGGTGGTGACAACATGACAGACTTGATTACACCTTTAAAAGTAGAGTCAGACACAGTTTCTGCTGTCGTGAGCTGATTCGGGTTCAGCGTGTTCTCTTCACTCACACGCACACACTTTCTGCTCTTCCAGAAGAAAGCGTGAATAAACAGCAGAGCAGAGCTAAGTATACATTCAATTTGGAGCACACACATCTCAGCTGTTCACAGCTTTTCTATTGCGATATTGCGAGAGGTAGATTCTAAAACTTGGTCAGCAATATTTAAAACCAGTAGAAATGTATTAGTAGTTTTGAACAATTTTAATCCACGTAGTGATTACATGTGGGGCAGAGGCACAGTGAGTTTGGAATAAGCCTGGATTTGCCTCAGAAAGTAGTGCTACCTTTTAAAAAGGCCTCTTTTTGGTTCTTTCTAAAATTGGGATAAAATTCTCGTTACATCTATCTTTATGTTTTTGTTACAACTATTCCCAGGCAGGTGACTTTGTCTCACAATTCTTGACTGCATTACTTCACATTACTGTTTAAATGAAAACCTGAAGCTTTAAAAAACGCCTGAATAATAGAAACTTGAGGAGTCGTGTAAGAGAAGGGAGGCATCAACAGCCCGCTGATAATGACTGATAATGACTGATAATGACTTACTGATCTATAACTGATATGGCTTTCAAACCACTTACTTTGATATGATTAGCTAATAATTGAGTGGATGGCAAAAATAATAGCTAAAATGCTGTAGTCAATACTGAGGAGGCTAATCAGGCGTCAGTTATTAATAAGTAATAAATCTTTCTTGGATTGAGGAATAAGGGTTATTAGGCCCTGTGTTAGAGTACAAAGCACTACAAAGCACTTAATGATCAGGCCCCATCATATCTTAAAGATCTAGTTTCACCTTATCATCCCAACAGATCACTTCAGTCCCAAAACGCAGTCTTATCAATAATCTCTGCTGCTGCTTGTATAAATGACACCGTAGTTCTATAAACATGACATAACTGATTCTAAACTTGATACTGTTGTATATTTGCTCCTGGTCTCTCTCTTCTGTCTATCCTTCACCTCCCTCTTTTTCTTTCTCTCCCCCCCTTTCTCTCCCCCACCTCTCCTCTGTCCCCCATTTTCCTCTCACCCTAACCAATCGAGGCAGATGACCGCACATCTTTGAGTCTGGTTCTGTCAGAGATTTCTTCCTGTTAAAAGGGAAGTTTTTCTCTCCATTGCCCTCTAGTGCTTGTTCATTGTGTGAACCGTTGGGTTTCTTTTCTCTCTGTAATACTGTAAAGGTTTTGGCTTTGAGATAATATATGTTGTATAGTATGAATTGTGTTGACACTTAGTAGAAGAAGGAAGTAACGAAATGTGCCCAGTCAACGGAAATTGTTAACATTTACACAATCTTTAAGACTGTTTGAAACTAACCAAAAATCTGTTTGAGATCGTCTTCTTTTATTGCACCAGTTAAAAATTTTGTTGTATGGACACTTTTCTCTCCAAGCATTTGTCAAATCTTTGCATAAGTATTTTTAAATGGACACTGATACTAGTATGGGTTCCTGGTCACCACCTGTCAGTGATGTTGTCCAATGTAACAGCATTAAATCACCTATAATTACATCAATTCAATTCAGTTGAATTCAATTTTATTTGTATAGCGCCAAATCACAACATACATTATCTCAAGGCACTGTACATAATAAGGCCAAAACCTTTACAATATTACAGAGAGAAAAGAAACCCAACAGTTCACACAATGAGCAAGCACTAGGAGGCAGTGGAGAGAAAAAAACTCCCTTTTAACAGGAAGAAATCTCTGACAGAACCAGACTCAAAGATGTGCGGTGAGAGGAAAGTGGGGAACAGAGGAGAGATGGGGGACAGAAAGGGGGGAGAGAAAGAAAAAGAGGGAGGTGAGGGAGAGACAGAAGAGAGAGACCAGGAGCAAATATACAACAGTTGTATCAAGTTTAGAGTCAGTTATGTCATGTTTATAGAACTACAGTATAATAATAATAATATCATCAAAACTGGATCTGGATCCTGCAGCCTGCAAGTTGAGGACAGAGGGAGAGAGAGAGAATGGAAGGAAGCAGACATAGACTTGGGAAGGAAGAAAAAAAAAAAAGGTTAATGACATAATTAGGTCACATTCATACCCTGAGTGTGAAAGAGTGAGTGTGAGTGCACCACAGGAAATCCCCCAGCAGTCTAGGTCTATAGCAGCATAACTAAGAGATGGTTCAGGTTTCCCTGAGCCAGTTCTAACTATAAGCTTTATCAAAAAGGAAGGTTTTAAGGCTAACTTTAAATACAGAGACAGTGTCCGCCTCCCGAACCGACACTGGCAGTTGGTTCCACAGGAGAGGAGCCTGGTAACTGAAGGCTAGATCTTAGGCTAGATATGATGAGCCTGATCATTAAGTGCTTTGTATGTGAGGAGCAGGATTTTAAATTGAATTCTAAACTGTACAGGGAGCCAGTGTAGAGAAGCTAACACTGGGGTGATGTGGTCTCTCTTACTAGTTCCTGTTAGAACTCGTGCTGCAGCATTTTGAATTAACTGAAGAGTTTTAACCAACCTAATAGGACATCCAGATAGTACTCACTTACTCACTCATTTTCTACCGCTTTATCCACTAGGGGTCGCGGGGGGTGCCGGCGCCCATCTCCAGCTAACATAGGGCGAGAGGCAGGGTACACCCTGGACAGGTCGCCAGTCCATCATAGGGCCCAGATAGTACTGAGTTACAATAATCTAATCTTGATGTAACAAAAGCGTTTTTCAGCATCCTTTAAGGATAGAATATTTCTAATTTTCTTAATGTTCTGCAGGTGGAAGAAGGCTGTTTTGGAAATGTGTTTAATATGTGAGTCAAATGATATATCCTGGTCAAAATAACTCCAAGGTTCCTTACAGTGGAACTGGACGCATGGTGATGTCATCTAAGGTGACAATATGGTCAGAAAGTTTGTCTCTAAGGTGTTAAGGGCCGAGTATGATAACCTCAGTTTTGTCTGAGTTTAGAAGTAGGAAGTTACAGGTCATCCAGGACTTAATGTCTTTAAGACATTCCTGGAGCTGAACAACCAGATTTATTTCTTCTGGCCTCATTGATAAATAAAGTTGTGTATCATCTGTATAACAATGAAAGTGTATGTTGTGCTTTCTATTAATGTTTCCTAAAGGAAGCATATTGTCAGGGTCTGTTTTTTTCCCTGCTTCCTGTCTCTTATTTTGTGATGTCTTTTATTTTCCTGCACAACCCTGTCTTTGCTTTTTGGTTTCAGGAGGCTTGACCAGGCTGCTGGGTGGAGTCCCTCCCCACACACCTGCTGCACATTTCCTTGATTTCCCCCCGGCCTTTATCAGCTGGTTCCTCCTTGCAGCAGGTGTCAGCGCGTCTCTCATGCAACACGGTACCCACCAGTACAAGTCGCTACTCTGCTCTGCCTACTTCCATGCGTTTTTTACTCTCGTTTTCTAATTCATGATTTTTCCCCTTTTTTCCCTAGTTACCCCGGGAGATGCTCGCCCAGCCAGCCCGTCAGTCTCCTCGCTTTTTGTTCCTCCTTAGTTGGCTCGACCTTTTTCTGTTTGTTGCACCTTTTTGTAAATAAATCCCTCACACCTTGTCGTTTGCAACCTGGCTTCCGTTTTCCGGTTGTTCCATACATGCCCAGTGTTAAAACCTTACACATATATAAGGTAAAAAGTATAGGCCCAAGAACTGAGCCCTGTGGAACGCCATAATTAACTTTTGTCTGCAATGAGTCATTGTCATTAACATGTACAAACTGGCATCTATCAGATAAGTATGACTGAAACCAGCAGAGGCCAGTACCTGAGATCCCCAAAGTCTGCTCCACTCTCTGCAGTAGAATTTTATGATCAATGTGTCAAATGCAGCACTAAGATATAACAGGACAAGTATAGAAACCAGACCATTATCTGAGGCCAAGAGGAGGTCGTTGGTAACTTTAACTAGGGCTGTTTCTGTGTTATGGTGTAATCTAAATCCTGATTGGAAATCTTCAAACAGCCTGTTACTATGCAGATATTCACATAACTGATTCGCAACTGCCTTTTCTAGTTTTTTAGAAATGAAAGGAAGGTTTGATATTGGGCATAATTGGCTAAAACCTCTGGGTCAGGTGTAGATTTTTTAAGAAGGGGCTTAATAACTGCAACTTTAAATGCTTGGGGTACATATCCAGTTAATAGGGAAAGATTAATTTGATTTAAAATGGAGTGATTCATTAATGGAAAAACATCTTTAAACAGTTTGGTGGGGATAGGATCTAACTGACAGGTTGACGGTTTTGATGAGGATACTAGTGATGTTAATTCTGGGAGATCTATAGGGGATAGATCTCCCAGAATTATGATTTTATCTGTCCTTAGCACTAACTCAGTTAAGAATTCGGAAAACTCTGACAGAAACTCTGAATAAGGTGCAGGTGGACGATAAACAGTGACTATCAGAACTGGTTTCTGTGATATTAAACTAGGATTAGATAGACTGAGGATAAGACTTTCAAAAGATAGGTATTCTGGTTTGGGCTTGGGGTTAATTAATAGACTAGTATTAAAAATGGCTGCGACTCCTCCTCCTCCCCTCTGGGGACATGAGTGTTAGAATGAGTGGGTGGTGTTGACTCATTTAAACTAACATATTCTTCTTCATGTAACCAAGTCTCAGTTAAGCATATTAAATCAATATGTTTATCAATGATTAATTAATAGTCCACATTTAAGTGTGCTATTGTATGA